>JAFBJR010000113.1:1731871-2124938 GCA_016785285.1 Brachirus orientalis | reverse complement strand
TGCTGGTGCAATTTGCTTGTGTCGTGATCTATATTGTGAATTGGTTTGCAAAAAAGAAAGGGATACACCAATGTGCTCCATAAGTTATTGTCAGTGAAAGGCTGTGTCATCCATTTTTAACTGGTCACAGACACCTGCACACAGCAAAAATACCACCTTTTTGTTTGAAGGGGTGAGAGGCTGAAAGTAAAATGACTAGAACAAAGCAGTACATGAACACTGCACGTAAGAAGTAACCTAATCTCATTCTTAAATTAAGGTATTTTACAATCCTAGCAGTCTGGCACTGTGGATGGCACTTTGTCAAGACCTACTACAAAATATTACTGAGCAGCTATCTAATAAATTCTCCATGACATTTCAAGCAAAGAAAACACACCACAAACTAACCATAAACACAAGAAATTTGTTGTTGGAAAGAGATGATAATGGCAAATGAGCTGCAGATCAACAATGCTGACAGTAGTCAATAGTCAAGTACCAGAAGATATGTACATTGGCTTAGTGGTTTGTTTTGAAACTCAAAAATGAGGATAAAAGAAACATTACTATAACACAATTAAGACTTTAATTAGTGCACTGGGAAACCACAGACTGTGCTTCAGCAGGCATTGAAGGCTGGCACAGATGCTTTAAGTTGTTGCAGCTCTTCAGGGAGGATAAGACTCTATCCTTCACAGTGATAATGTTCACAACAGTCTTCCATAAAAGTAAATTGTTAAAAGGTTGAAAAGACCAGTAGTAGTTAATGCCAGGAACTGTTTTCTTCTTTCCCATATCTTTTTTTTTTATATCTTTTTTCTGTTTGACATTGTGTGTCAAACACTGCTGCAGCATGTCAGCAGAAATGCTACAGTAAGCACCAGACATGCACATGCTTAAATAATAAAAAAGTCCAAAGAAAATACATTTGCTTTTCTGTTTTCTAACAATGGTAAGTATTAAAAAAATACATGAATCTGCCCTTTTTTCCTGTGAATAGAAAAGTTGCCCGTTGCCTGTCTTCCAAAAGACTAATAAATACATGATAGAGCCATAAAATTGTACTTAATGTCACCGAGCAGATGCTTTTGTTACATCAACAAGTAAACAAAATGTGGGTAACTGAGGGAAACAGGTGGAGCCCTGTTAATTTAAAATCAAAATCACAGAGGCAGTTGCTCGTGTACAACATAAAGACAATAATTTGGTGTTTGGAGTTAAAGTTAAGGCAACTTTTTTAGAAGTAGTTAATTAGCCAAAGTTGAATCAGTGGGTCTTGACATGGTTGACTGATCTTACTGAATGTGTTAAAAATGAAAATAAAATTATCTTATCCCCTCCACTTAAAAAAAAAAAAAAAAAAAAGAAAAAAAATTAAGGAAACTACGATGGCCTTTGCAGACCAAACAGGATGTCATACCTCTTCATTTGCATAGTAAGCTTCTGTTTTTAAAGCACACGCTCTGGCTGGTTTGTTATCAATAAGATAGTGGCAAAGTAGAAAATTTAGTTATGAGTTAATACTTCATTTGAAATGAAATCTCACTAATGGTATCCACATTACTAGACATGTTTTGTTTAATGTCCTCTCTGATTACAACAAATATCACAAGAGTCAGCAAATGGCTTTCAAACCCTTTCAGGCCAATAATCGCTTTACAGAGGGAAAAAAAGAGAAAGTACATTCTAAATATTACATTTTTACATGACGTTTTTTTTCATCTTAGACCTTTGAGGTCAAGATAGTACTTATGTTGCAATAGTATGATAGCCTGCCCAGAAAAAAAAGAACACATGCAACATACAGGTATATGTTTTTTGTTAATATTTCATGACCCACTGAACACTGAGTATGAAAACCTTTCAGTGTGTATATTTTTCTGTGTCACTGAGCACATGCTGTGATTCTTTTTGAGAACTAGCTATTAAAAGAAACCACATGTGTGAATTATGAATGGACTGTCAGAGATTAAGCTTGAGCCAGAATGGAAGAATCTTTAGAGAACTGTGTTGCATCTGAAAAGTGTATGTTGTGCTCCTTATTATGCAGACAAACATGTGTTTACAACTGGCACTGCGTGTGCTCACCATGCCCATGTTATACTCTTTATGTAACTTAATCTAAAATGTACAGCTCTAACGTCATCAATAATGTGTTTGCTCTCCATTCTCTTCTGTTATAGTTTGTTTCACATACACAATCCATGGCCTTTACCTTTTAGTGTTTGCTGTGCTTATTGGAGCGTGATGTCTGTGCTGTGGCCCAGCTCTCAACAATAGCCTCAGCAAAGATCCCATTTAGTTAAGAGCCCATAGACGACCTGTCTTGAGGCGAAACAGAGTCGCAAAGAGGGTTGGACAAGCAAAACAGAGAGAGAGGGAGAGAGATCAAGAAAGTAGACAGAACTAAAGAAGATGCGAGAAATGAATAACTGGCAATATGTAGATGGTGCTTAATGCTATCTTAACCAGTCTTTGTTGTCCATTCTCCTCTCTTTATGGCCTCAAATCCAATATTCTCTCATCATTTAATGAAAGTTTCACGTGTATCAGAAAAACGGTTACTCAGCTCCTTCACTAAGATAACTAAGTCTTCTCACCACTAGAGTAAGCAATCTCACTCTCACCTGATTCAAATTGTCAAAATGAAGAGAAAAAAAAAAAAAACTTCAATTTCTCAGTGAGTGTTGCTGCCTAATGGTGATGGGTGTGAGATGAAATTGCTAACTCATCTCCTTGAGGGCAAGATCAGCCATCATCACCACTGTCACACTAGGTTTTATTCATTGCCACCCTCTGCCCACCTCATGGTGATAGAGTACAACAAAGCCTCATATTTCATGTGCCTGAAACACTGAATTAGGAACATGGTGGGCAAGGAGAGCAGTCACAGGTGCATTATATGCCATGAACAAGATGCATAAACATTTGGATGAGCTCTTCTTGGATTTTCCTTTCTAGCAAAGAAAGAATTAATCCTCAAAGAGTAACTTTTCTGAGGTTTGTTGTTATTTCATATTTCTGCTTTCAACTGCAGCATCGTGCTTCATTAGTGATACAACATGGTTGTACAAGATGGTTCCATGTAACTTCTGTTCTGTGTATTCACATGCAAGAAAATGGGTAAAAACATCTGAAATGTGCCCCCTAAGGAAAAATACTGTATATAGTGAACAGATAACTTACTGACATTGGCAGTTCCACTTGTTCCAAAGCGATTCTGATTTTACTCAAATTTATTGACTTTACTCTGGGATATGATGTCAGTTCTATCAAACCGAAGACAGTAGATAAAGATGGTCTATAGCAACAGCCTAACATTGAGTGTAAATAAATCCATCATGACCATGTTTGCATTCAGTTTGTAGCAATAGTATAGGCTGACAATAGGGGAGGTTAATATTTGACTTGACTATTATAGCCTACCTTGTTTTAATAATCATGGAGGATGGAATGTTCAAATACAACTATTCTACTCACTAACCACAAAAATAACACATGCATGTGTTATTTATGTGATGCATTATAAGCACAGCTTATAATGCATCACAATAACAAATCACTAACTACTGACCAACAACTGCATGTACAATCACAATATCATTACTGCAGTTTGTTTGCATCATCGCAAATAGTACACTACACTATAAAATGGATGGATGGAGCGTGAAGAGAGATAGAAAAATTTTCCTTACCGCATGCTCCACTGCACCTCATCCATCTCAGTCTCTTAACTTTCCTTGGTTTTGGTCTGTTGATTGCCTTCAGCTTAGTCTCCATGCTGGTATATGAGAACCAAAGTTAACCCTGCACCCAAAATGCTTTCAGAACCTTCCAAGGCAGCCTTCATTCTTCTTATTGACTGGGGAAAAGGCAGAAAAGGTGCAAAGAAAACAAACACCTGAAAACAAACAACAAACATAGACATGTCAATTTGCATGGGACTAATATCATCACAGGACCTCGATGTCTGCCGAAATATGATGGAATTTTGGAATTTTTAAATTACAAACTACAGACATGGACAATTTGCATGGAACAAGATCACACACACACACACACACACACACACACACACACACACACACACACACATATATATATATTACATTTTCTGTCATTCAACATGTGTTTTTGCTTTTATTTTATGTATAATCTTGTATGTATCTTGCATCTAGCAGGCAACTAGACTTTGTGTTCCACTTTATCACATCAGTTAAGGCACACAATAAAGCTAAACCTGTCAAGTGTTTTTTTTTTTCAAGGCCACATTTTCTTCGAATTTCATTATTATTACTAGCACAATTACAATGTTTTTATAATTTTTTCCTGTATCTTAATCACAACAGTTAATAGATTCAAACCATTGATTGCACCTTCGAACCAAGCAGAATTGATTGCTCCATGCAGGAGTGTAATACATGATTACACAATCTTAATGGTTTTTAATCCACCACACTCTCATACTGTGCCTACTACCAGTCACTGCACTGTGTTTGTTTGGTCATAATCTGTACATGTCATGCAATGATGCATAGAGTTGAGACATAATCAAGACATTTTGTTCTAACATTTTAAGAGAAGAGCCCTGAAAATCTTTGCTTGTATTGAATATTCTGCATTATTGATGAAGGTAATCAAAAATATGTAAACAGTCATGATTAAGGCTGGAGGATAAGTCAAGAGATGGCATCGGCCCAGACTTAACAAATTTACTTCCTTTTTTAGGTTTTCAGGCCATAACCAGCTACACTTAAATAAACCAGGTACACTTAAATACATTTTTTGTGGACCTGTTTGGCCTACAATCAACTGTGATGGATGGGGCAACAAAGTGTGCTCTGCTGTGGGCTTCAGCTTCTCTTAAATGTATGGGTAGGGGACTGGAGAGATGGGATGTACAGAGCACACAGTGAGTTGAGATGAAGGGACTGAGGGAGATATATGGAGAGGGCCACGGGGAGGTGATAGATATCTATGAAGAGGGGAGGGAGAGGGAAGGCTTAGACAGACCAAGATGACCAGAGAGAAGTTGTACTGTAGGTTGTTCAATAGGGAGGGGGCATGGTCCACCTGCGATCTGTCTCTTTCAGATGAAGGAAAGAATAATCTTTAAATTTCTCACCTGCATTAATGGTAAGAATGGATGTGTGTGGGTTTGTTGAAAGGCACCACTCACCGCGTGTTCCCCTGTATGTGAGTGATTTATAGTGCAAAAGGAATGAAACCTGGCTGCTTCATGATGGGCCTGACTCTGCGGACTCACTGCCATGAGTGCAGTTAGCCCTGCAAACTGTGAAAAGGATAAGGAGACAAGGATCAGTGGACGTAATAAAGTACATTGTACTATAGAGTTGTCTTTTAAATACATTGTTTTATGTAAGCACCCTTTTGAAAACATCTGCTCATGAATTTAGTTTTTCAATATCTAATTATTATGTCTTGTTTCATGCCTTTTTTTTATCTTTTTATTTTATATCACAATTTCTATTGAATTTTTAAGCAAAACTTTCAAGTTTAATCTAAGTATGCAATGTCAGGAGGATTGGTCTTGCATTAAATACCTCATAAAATATCAAAAATAATTACCATTGAATTTAATGCATTCTGTGGTTATCCTTTTGAATAAGTGCAGTCACTCCACTTCTAAAGTATTGCACTTCTTACTAGTATTTCCTGTTTTATTTTGAAATTATTCACTGTGCTGTGTGCCTGTTGGTTGCTTTACTTCCTCCCCTAACACTTTCTAATTCGCCACACCTGTAACCAGTTAGCCTCACTTGTGTATTACGTCTCTTTATTGTCTTCACGCTTTCTTTACTCCTTGTCAGTGTGTCAGCGCTATTATCTTGCAATACTTATACTTCTCCTCGGTTTTTCATCTTTGTGTTCCCAAGGTTTCAACCGTTGGAACTTTTTTTCTGTCTGGACTGTCTGGAGTTTGCTCCACCTGTCATTTGGTAAGTTATTTTGTTTTTCTTTGATTTACGAAATGCAGTCTCTGCCCCTGCATTATTTTTTTTGTCAGTTTCTTCATATTGTCTGTATTGCTACTAGAAAACCTAAACACTGCCAAACATCAGCTTGATAGCACTGTGATAATGTTGCCTTGCTAGCATTAGCACAATGGCATTGCAATGTATAGCATGGAGCCTTGCATTTGATAGCATGAATTTAGGCTGGACTCATGCATGTTTACGTATACACTCTAAAAAAACAGCTATAATATATGCTTTAATATAAACTCTTATTTATATTTTCATTCATATCAGTATTTTATCATTTTATATTAAAACTAAGAAATAAATCTAAAGAACCCAACAGATAACAGCTACCGCAGTTTTGCTAAATTTACATTTTTAATGACAAACATTTTGTCAACAATGGCTCTGCTCAATCCCTGAGAGTCAGGACAGGGCGACACTAACATGCACCACAAAACTGATGAAACTTAATGGAACTCAATCTGTCATTTGATTATTTACCCCTTTGCTTTTGCTATAAATAAATATCTGCCATGAGGTTCATAGGAGTAGCAGGATTTTTAACTGCAGTATCAATCAGTGTGCATTTTTGATATTTCTTGAAATACTTATTGCTACAGAGTGGGGGGAGATACTGGCAAGAAATAACTGAGGCCACTTCCCGTATGCTGATGTCAGTAAGTGGTGAGCAAGCAACATTTAGTTTGTCATATCCCTTTACCACAGCATGGCGAGAATTTGTGACGAATTATACTTCCAAATCTGACATAGATACTCTAGGTGATCATTCTAATAGATATTCTGGCTGCAGCAGAATACTGAAATCTTCTGTATTATCAGTGGCACAAATGTGATTCCTTGAATGTTAAACAAATGGGGTTGTTTGGAGTAAAACAGAACCCCTTCCCTTGAGAAATTAAGTATTTGAAACTGAACTAAAGCTTAATGCAGGTAGTAAAGACAGTCTAAAAATGAAATGATTAAACAGGCAGGAGACTATAGGATGTGGAGGAGGTGGCATTAGGAAAGAGGAGGAAGGAATAAGCAGAGAAGCCAGAGGGGAGTTCTGTACCAGAGAGCACTATCATAATTGTCACATTTGATCAGGGAGGAACTTCAGTTGGCTTTATGGACCACTGCTTTTTCTAAGCTCCCACCCCACCAACGATTTAGTAGGCTGAGCTTTTGACACACTTGCACACAAATGTCTGCATACACACTCAAATTAGCATTATGTATATGAATGCACATTAACATGCACACAAGTATACAGTTAATTATGCACATGCAAGTATGCATATTTACTACAAATAATACAATGGAGAAAGTGTGAATAGATTATGAGGTAGGGTGAAATTTATTTGTGACTGAAGTTGGTGCATTAGAACACATCAAAGCTATTACTGTAAACAGAGATCAGAAAGAGAATGAATCCTAAAGGCAAAGAGTCAGTATGGACATTGAAACAGTTGATGGTTCAGACTGCTTTGAGGTCCTGCAGGGAAAATACTAGTCTGAAAATGCTTTTCTTGGCGTGTTTAGTAACAGTGATTTTCATTGGATTCAGTTTTACCTCAACCTATTGTGACAGCATGAAATGAGCACAGGAGCTTTGGACTGTCCTTACTATCCCTGAATCAGAGGAAAGAATCACACAGGAATCAAATTAAGCTAGTTCACCTCAACAAAATTAATCCAACTAGGGCACTTCAATTACAGGACAAAGCAGGTGCTTTTTAAATAACGAAGCAAAAAGATAGAAAATTACAGTTTTGATTAGTGTCACAGTACTGGAGTTTCTGCATGCCTCATGGCTTTTTTTTTTCTTGATGTACAAATTAAAGTTGAACACACATTTTTTTTTACTGGTTGTTAACAAAATGATATTGAATGGGGGGGGGAGCTATAGTGTGTTTGTGGTTATTTTATGTGAAATTATGTTAAGGTCAAAGTAACGAGAATTTCTGAGAAATTACAGTATATAAAATCAACTCCAAATACAGATTAAATATAGCACTTTATGATGTCTCTTGCCCTATGTGGGATAGGAACAAATTCTTTGTGGGATATCATCAATCTGTAACTGTCTGTACTGTTGCTTGTATCTTTACTTGTTCCCATGTAACTTACTTCTCATTATACAGTAAATGCTGGATATGTAGGGTGATATATAGTTTGTTGCTTTAAACATTATTCAGTAGTTTTTCCTATAGTGTCTCTCCCTCTGGCCACAGCAGATGTCTCTTAATTAGGTCAAGGGGCCCACTGACTTGTGCTGATCGTGTACATCGTAAGCAGTATAGTACTTGCGAATTATGCATTTACATGGACATTACAAAGCTTGACCTAGCTGCTTCCTGAAGCATAGCCACTTAAGATGCAGGTCGGCTCTGGTGCCAGGAAATTTTATTACTGCTAAATATACTGTAGATAACAAACGACAAGACTGAGAGGGTGAGTAGTAAGAATTAAACATGGTGACAGTTGTACAGTCTGGTCATTTGAGGTAACCATGGAATTATATGAAAAAGCCATTCCTTAGAAGTGAGAAACACATTTTCCCATTATTAGGTACACAGGACAATATATAAAGATACCAGAGTGGAACATAGTGTGGTCTTCTGCGGCTGTAGGCCATTTGTCAGAGATGGTGTTCTACATACCTTGGTTGTACCATGTAATTATTTTAGTTGCAGGTCGGTGTTGGTTTTCTATCAGTTACATTGAGTCTGTTCATTCTCCCCTGACCTCTGCCACTCTCTGTAAACCCCAAAGTTCCCAATAGAAAAACTTTGACAAGACCATCTGGCACCAACTACCATGCTACTAAGTTATTTAAGTCACCTTTTTTTTCCAAATTTGATGTTTAGTTTGAGCTTCAGCAGGTTTATTTTGAGTAAATGCCAAGTGACTGGCTGAGTGCATATCTGTTAACAAGCAGTTGAACAGGCATACATAATAGAGTAGCTAGTGAGGATGAGTAGTACAATGTTTCAATCAACATTACAGGACAGCAATGGCAACAACATCCTAAGCTTTCCAAGACTAATGAACAGTTTAATGATATTCAACTGAAAGGGATATGATGGGCCTAATACTATGCTAATGAGTTACTTTGGTATATTGTGGATACAAGTGGATACAATAATGTGTTCAGTGATAGGGCATGGATGAAATAAATCCAGATGAACAATCTTTCCTTTTATATATATTTTTTAAAATGTGCCCATATGAATACATTTGTCAAATTAAAACTGTGCCGTTTGCCTACAAGACCATACCCAGAATCTATTTTGTTCATTACTCTGCAGTGTGCATACATGAACCACCTGCCAACCATCCCCACTGTACACCACAGGGAAACATGTCCTGACAATGATTTTTTTGTCTTTGCCAAGAATGTTAGAAAATTGGGCTGTTATAGTTGATTTAAAAATGTCCTGTTCTATTGGTGTGATTCCAAGCTGTAGTCCAACCAGATGGTTTACATATGATGACTGGAGGATATCATGTTTGTCCAGCATCACATCACATTTGGAATAGAGCAGTGATTCTCAAACATTTTATACCAAGTACCACCTGAGAGAATATTGAGCTCTCAAAGTAACACCGTCAGTCCCAATGTTAAAATACATTGGTGTAAATAGGCTGAGCAAAGTCAGCTATGGACTTTTCACAGGAGGCAGTGGAGATTTGTTGGGCTGGTGGGTAGCACTCTTGCATTTGCAGCAAAAAGACCTGGGTTTGTGACCCAGCCAGAACAAGAGCCCTTCAGCATGCTTCCTCCAACAGTCCAAAAACATGCAGAATTGGGGATTAGGCATATTGGACACTAAACTACATGAATAAAGGCCCTTGTTTCAACCAGGTTGTGAACCTGGGTCTTGTTGCTGCAAAGGCAAGAATGCTACTAACAGTGGTAGCATGCATATCACACTTTAAACCATAGTTATAGAGAGAAAAGGACAGTCTTATCTGTTGTGTGCCTTCTATTATAATTGTTAATCCTAATGAAATCCCTTCTCCAGTTATCCATGAATAGTAATAAATTGTAAAAGAGATTTTCTTCAGGCAATAAGAAAATTAAATAAGGTGAAATAAGACTTTTTCATCACAATACGCAGGTACAGAATTAGTTGTGATGGCATGTTCTAATGCTAATAAATGAGCATGATTATCACAGTCACAGAAAGTCTCCCTTTTGATCTGCTTTGTGCTTTCATTTCAGCCAATTTAGGAGGCCACAAATTCAATTCCGAGCAGAATTCTCTCAGGCAAACGGTCTATAGACGGGTTTTCATATGAGCTGCAGAGTGCAGCAAAAATTATCATTGGCATATCTTTGGGCACAAAATTCTCATTTCCCTTGGGGGAAAAAAAAACGATTTGATGGAATGGTTGTCAGTATAGAGTCAATTAATTTTCATTAGATGCACATTATCATTCTCCAATCAAAATGAAATTGCCTGTAATGCTACACATGCCTCTCAGCTCAATGAAACAATTCAACTTACTGAGCCATAAAAGGTAGGGCTGTGTGGAAAGAGGTGGTAAACACCCAGGGTCCTCTTTGACTAACCAACAGACAATGAGAGATGTTTGTGATTTGGAGAGCATGTACAGATGTGATATATTTGAAGTGCAAAAACAGTCGATAAAGTTAAAATGTATCCTGTGCTCCACTTACAAATCACTTCATGACTTGCTCGTCTTTTGCCACAGTCATGACGGCAGTGGTAATTAATTTGATGTCACTGTTTGTGGTAGTTGCTTGACATTAGAAAACAACTACTGCCATTTCAAAAATTAAGTTTTAGCTATCTAAGGGCTCATTTTAGGCTTTATGCAGACCAGACTGGCATCTTTCCTCTTTGCCACTTGTTGGGCAGAAACACTGACAAAGACCTAGTTGCTGGCAGGCGAGTCACTACCAAGGAAAGCAGAAAAAGAGACATGATAACAAAGTTCTTTTAACCTTTAAACAATGAACAACACTTAATTATAGCTTACATTTAGACCTTAAAAAGGCACTCGGATGTTGATTTTGATTATCACATTTCCTCTGAACCTATTTTCTACTTCATATTTGAACAGTATATTTTTGTACTACTATTTAATGCTTAAAAAGACCTGAAATTGTTTTGGGATGCATGATTTTTTTTCTTTATGTGAGATTTGATGCATTCAATATACCCTAACTGTTACCAGAACCTGTGTACTTGTTTTATTTAGACATATGACCAGAAATTTGTTATTTAGATGGAGCCCTGCTTTCTGGAATGTCTCATGTCTGCTGTGTAATGTCAAACTGCTCTTAGTGGGCAAATGTAAGTGAGTATCTTGGTTAAGTATTGTACAAGTTGAGGGTTTGTTCAGGTGGTTTAAAGATTATTATGGAGGATGAACTAAATCTTCCCCCAAATGCTACAACTCAAACATTTGGGGACAGACATTTTAACAAGGCATGTGGAGCGGCAATGCTTTTTGCTCATTAGTTAGTTGGTTAGCCTACCTGCTGAGTTGTTGGCCATCTGCTGATAGTAATTACAACACATTGCACTATGCTTTATTGGTAATCCTTAGCAGCTTTGAGCTGTTAGTTCTTTAAAAGTTTTTGTTTGAAGGGCTAAGTCAAAAAAAGGAAGTTGAACAAGTGAGTTTCAGATCTAGAGAAACAAAATGTCACAAAGGGTTAAATTTGCTGTCTGCTACGGATGATTAAGAGAAACCAAATCCATCTGTTCCCCTTTGTCTTACATTACCACATCCTTCTGTATTGTATTGCTTTCTGTTGCTTTATATTGAACTATATCATTGAAGCTTACTGCATAGCAACATGTAGGAATTTTATCACATTAGTATTGGCTTCATGTGTATATTAAGGGAATCCAGTGTATGGAATTATTGGCAGTGCTGTGATATGTATCACATTGGCCTGAGTGATGGTGTACATCACTGATATAAAGTACTGGGTGCTGTCCTTGGTGCTGAGACATTACATTAAGTGGGTGCATTGTATGTTTTCTTTGACATGTGTTTGCAAGGCTAAATAACCTAAAATGGCCAGTGCATAGTATAGGATGTATCAGCGATTCTGCAACTGTGGGAATGCTCATCCCCCCCTGTCCTGGGTTTAGCCTGAGTGAGGCTAAAAATACTGTACCACGATTGAGAACACCTCTCTTCTTACAATTGCAGTGGAATGATTGTTAGTAATCTAATGAATCAGCCTAGTATTTCTGTTTTAAGTCAAGTGAAACATTTATTAATATGGCTATAGCGGCTATTTTGTAGCACTGACTAAAAAGCACTGTACTAGTAAGAGTAACACACCACTACCACAGTGGTCCCACTACCACAAGTACTGACAATCTCTCGCTTAGTCTTATACTGCCTGTTTTTTTTTTAGACTTGTGTCCTGTATGTTATCTTCCACTCAGTGTTGTACTTTCTAGAGTGTAACTGAGATATTGGGCCAAGAGTAGAGTCATTTCCTTCACCTACAGATCTACAAAAGGGCATCCATACTTTCATCTCCTCCAGACTGAACCACTTTTTTATTTTATGCCAATTTCATTAATAGATATTTGTAATTCACCTCCTCCATGCCTGAGATGTGTATTTGAGTCTCTGTCCTGGTAGTCAGTGATTCTTTCCTATTTTCAACTCTGGAACTCTTGTCCACTACTCCAGTAAAAACAATGCCGATAGAATCTGTATCTGTGTAACTGACTGCGTGTGACTGACTCTGTAACTGAATCCATCAGACTGCACATGACAAGGAATTGCACCAACATTCAACCTGCATTTAATTTATGGGGAGAAGAACAGGTGAAGTTCATCCATGTATGTGTAACAAGCAGAATGTATGCGCATTGTGAGCCCGTAGGTGCATCTAATGCGCAATTTAAATAAACATAAAAATACCCCACCATTGATTGTGACCAGGTTTTTCTTGGTCAATGCTTCAGTAGCTTTCTGCTGCCTCAAGATAGCAGTGTGCCCGACCACCGCATTTTAAGACAGTTGTGCAAATGGAAAGCTCAAGCTGACTTTGCATTTGTCAAGTGAAGTCAAGGAACTGTAGTTGCATTAATTATTCATGCTTCAAACAGTTCCAAAAGAAAATATTTATTTAGGACTGAACGCTGACATTCCAACAATGCACAATATACAATAAAATTCTAAATCAAATGGTTTATTTGGCCCCACTCCTGAGTAGCCTACAGGCCAATAACTGACTGCTGAAAGATTGTTTTATGAGAGAAATTTAATTTTACAAAGTGCATTAAAGAGCATTTTAACATTTTCTATGTAGGACTACTACAAAAAAGTGCGTTCAGATGTGTGTATATAATTGTAATGGATGCTGTAGGAGAGAGAAATAAAAACATTACTGTGTGTAAATAGTTTTAACCAACCTCACTCTGAGACTGTGCCACAGCTGTGTGTGGAGATCATGATGTGTTTTTTTTTTTTTTTTTTCCTTGTAATTTATTTGTTTCATTGTATAATGCTTTCTGTGGATGGGAGGGAGTGTCCCATCCAGTGTGCAAAGACCTTTTAGAATGATACATGCTTTCATTTCAGAGTCTCCAATAACACCAGAAAAAGTCACTAGATTTGTTGCTAGTCACTTTTTTTTTGAAAAAGAGTAGTTGGAGGGGTCTGAATACTCACTAAATATAGTGACAAAGTCGCCACACTGCTTGGCTCTAAACCAGGCAGGTGCGTGCTGGCTGTAGTTTTTGCATGTGCCATCACATCCTATTTTGGTCTTGTGGTTTTGGTGTTTAGTCTTTCAGCCTAAAGTTTTGGGGGCTGAATTTTCTGTGCATCGCAAATATTTAGCCTCTTATAACCAGACCACATTGCACTTTTAAATGTACTTGGTGTGTTGCTTAATTTTAAATTTCCCATGGGTTGTATATCAGAGAAACATAGTATACTATGTAACATACGGTTGCAGTTGTTTGATCTTCTTTAAAATAAATACAACATCTAGATTGATTAATACTGTCTAAATGCATTTATCCTCTCCAGTACCATCCACTTAACTTTTTATGATTACAACCGGGATAGAGGCAAGTTGACTGGCATATGGCCCACTATAGTATGTTGCCGCAATGGCGTTGTTTTGGTTCTGGTTAAAAATGTACATCAAGTAAAAGAAGTACAAGAAATAAATTGGGATCTGTTTACATGTAAATGAACACTGATTTTTAGGAATAGATAAAAATCACACTTTTAAGGGCTTGCAGTATAACTACAGGTTTCACAGGCTGTAAATGAGCAGACACAGTCCTTCGATAGCTTGTGTTTTCTCTGTAACATATTCCGTGACCAATGAGTCCAGTGAGGCAATTTCCAAATGTCCACTGGGAAATGTTGTCCACTCTTGGAAACTTGATTTTCACAGCCTTCCTCCCCTTGCCTGCATTTGCTTTATAAATTTAAAGATAGATGTTGACTTTAGATTAAGTACAAACTGAATAAAATCCCATGTGCTCAAAGGCTTTCAACTATCAATATCAGGTCATAGTCTACAGCAGTAGAAAAAAGTAGTAGTAGACTGTTGCTAATTTAATAAATTCTGCCTAAAATTAGTGAAAACAAGGATGTATGATGAATAGCTAGTAATCTGTCTGGACTAGGAGAGCTGCACTGCTATAGTGCCTTCTCCACATCTGAGCCTTCAGAGAAAGCACTTTAGCTGACTAATGTCCCACCACTTCTACTTATCCATGCAAAAATATGCAGCAAGGTGGTCCAAAATCTAAATACACCATTGCCTGTAGAGGAGATGGTTTCAAAATCTGTGCATGTTTTCACACATCTTAGCTTCTTTGTTTTGAAGCAGATGCATGAAGAATGGCAAACCTCTTATATTTCAGAATAAAAGCAGGAAGTGCCTGTTTTAGTTATAGGATGCTATGTTATTTATGAATTATTTAAATATGTGTAAAAGCACATTGTAGAGCAGTGAAGAAATGTCATCTGACGTCAAACGGCTCAATGTTACAAATGTGATGTAAAGCGTTAAGGAATTTGAACACATGTTGCTGCCTTTTTGGTAACTCGCGTGCTGACGTCACGACGATGACAGTTGCGGTAGAGAAAACAGGAGGGGGAGGCGGGCGCTCTGTTGCGAACGCGCTTGACAGATCCCGGCGAAGGGCAGCGAGGACGCGCATCTCTCTGCTAGTGAAGCGACTGCAGGCGAAACAGATGCCCGACAGTGAGCCGCTGTCTGTGGATACCTATCCCAAATGCACAAGCAGGCGAAAACCAGACACATTTCACCCTTTGGCAGTTAACGGAAACATAATTGTGGTGTTTGTTTTTTTTTTGTTTGTTTGTTTTCCTGTCCCCGCCCCCTCGGTGTCTTTATTTCAATGTCTGCTTCAAATGAGGAACCTTCTTGGACTTGGAGTTCCGGGCATCTTTAGAAAAAAAGCTGGTTATCCCACTCTGCCCAGGCGGCTGCTGCAGCGCTGCTGCCTGTGAGCACGTCCTCTTGCCACTTTTGGGATATATGTGTCTACATGCGCAAAAACATGGAGATTATATGACGTGGATTTATTTATTTTTTTTGGACAAAACTGGACATCTACAATAACGACACCCCTTTTTTTTTCCAAGTGCCTTTTAAGCTTTTTTTCCGTTGAATTTGTGGCTACCTTATGATTTCATGTACTTATCGAATCTACATCGTATTTATTTGTCCGTTTGTTTTATGCACTTATTTTCTGTTCCGTTTCGGAGACGTGGAAGTGAGATGCCTCGCAGAGAACATTGTGGTGAGAAGATTTCGCGCAGCACCAATGATGAATGAATGATAGTCTCCCTCTATATCTGAGACGTGCCATGGATGGGAAACTTAATTTGTTTCTACGGAACCGATCGGAGAATAGCCGTCACGTTAAATAACTCGGCTACTGCTGACGGCGCTCAGGTAATGTGCTGTGTCCGTTAACCTCGACATATAAACCGTTGGATTGTTTTTTGCGCCATGTATTCCAGATTACTTTGCATTCTTCGCTTTTGTATTATTGTATTTCATTCTCCACATCAGATTGAAAGTGCGGTCGTGGCGCATACGTTCTCAGTTTTACAGAGGTACAGCCTGCTGCTGTAGTCATTTCTCGAGTCGGTGCTGTTTCAAGAAGAGTGAAGTATGTTGATAGTTATCCGCGGGGATGTGCGAGATGTGAACCTGAACGGAACGGAGGAACTGGTGGCAAAGAAAAAGCCGACACTAATCTCGGGAGTTAAATGTCGGTTCGTTCTTTGAGCACAGGTGGACAACGATGCCCTTCTTAAAGCTGAATCTATGGTGGGGGACACAGGGAGCTATATTATTTCCTCTAAAGCTGCTGGCAGATCTGTAACTTTGCGCAGTGGCCAAAAGAAACCCCATCACATGCACGCACGCAAGCACAGCACATTGCGCCCACGTATAGCCTGCACGGACACTTATTTCTGGCTCGCCTTTCAGTGATCAAGTATCACGACACCCCCCTACCCCACGTACACAAAAAATGTTCCCTTGACATAGCGGGGGGTTTCCGCTATGCCATTTTGAGTTCAGAAGATCATTAATAAATCAGACTTCTCCCTGCATTAACAAAGCCCCTAATGGTTGGCTTGAAAATGATTCCTGGCAGCAGGATGGGTGAGCCGTGGTCTGATTCTGATTTACGTATTGCATTAGGTTAGAGAGCTCATGCCGATGTTCCCTTTCTCCCTGTGGGCGCACTGTGCGTCTGAGTGAGTGGATGCTTTCTTGTGGTGAATGCTAAACAGCCAGGATGTACCAAAGACGCCAGTGAGCGTGCAAAAAAAAAAAAAAAAAAGGGGGGGGGGGGGTTCTGCTTAACATCCGCACTGGTATCTCACCACGCAACAGAAAGCCCTTTGAAAGATACCTGATCACGCACTGAGGTCCGATTTGTTCTTGGGTGTCTATGCGTCTGCCGCAGTACCGCTTCTTCCCAGATCTCCCCCCAGGTCTACTGCCTCATGTTTATTCAGTAAAGCGGGATTTTTTTTGCCGTCTAAAAAGCCTCTCCTCAGACGCTGTTGAGCAGGTGGCTGCGGTGACGATGTGCGGGAATGATAACCGGGACGTATAACAGTATACGAAGGGCCTTTCGAGCATCGTGTGTGTGTGTGTGTTGTACATCTGTTGAGCATGCAGTGTTCAGCGCTCGTGTATAGCACCTAACAAATGAAATCCTATGTTGTATTGCATTATGGCAATCTAACAAACGTGGTATGCCCGTGATTTTATGTGGCATGTTGAACAAGTTCCTACATTCAGTCAAACTATTGGACAGCATCCTGTTGTAGGCTATTTAACAGGGGCATGAGAAGGATTTCTCTGGTTCTTGGCAACAATTAGATTAAGAGGTCGGAATAAGCCTCTAACATGACTCTCATTCTGACAGGGCGGTTCAGTAATCCTGAACAAAACAATAGAAAATGAACAACTGACAACATTAAAAACTATTATACTGCCGTTTTTTCTTTCCCCCTTTTTAGAGCTCTCTTTAATGTCCCACCTCCAGCTTAAACAGTGAATAACAATCACCTCCCTCTTTTTTTTTTTTGCCTTCTTTTCTTTTAATTTAAACACAGTGAATGACCTCGTTTGTTTTATTCCTCGGGGCTACTGTCGTAACTAATGGAGCCAGCAGGGCCATGTCCCCTTTTAGCAGAGATGAGACCAAGGGATGATGATTGCTCGTGAGTTGGATGTGAGAGGAGACACTTTTTTTTTAGAAGTCCCTTTATCTTATTACACAAGTTCTGCAAACAGAAATTTCTAGTCTTACATCATTTACATCATCAGCTCATCCTAAGAGCATGTGACTAATGAGCTTAGAGCACTGGTTGTCAATGCTGAAGTAGAAGTGGGTATTTTCCCTTTTTGCTTTTTGGAGTTGCAGCTTAAGTTTGATCAGTGAAAGCAAAAATTGGCCATTTTCTTTCCAACCACAGTGGGATCCCTGTCTGCTGATGCGGAGAAACAGCCAAAACCACACCGCACTTCAGCACCATGGACAGCAGCCATGACAAAAATACATTCAAAGAACCAGTCACGACAGACACGGAACTGAATGTGACGATTTGAAGAAGTATTAAGTAGAGTATCATGGTAACGCTATGGTAATAATGCTATAATAGGAATGTGACTTTTTTTAAGTTAATTAATTTATTTTTATTTCTGAAGCACATTCCATCTTGGTAATAATAATGAGAGTGTAGTACCAATAATACCTTGACAATGAAAACTTAATATAAGGTACCATCAATGTCAAATCTTCACATTGAAATCTTTGTATCATTATTTATAATTATCATTATATAAACTTGCAATTATACATATTTCAAGCTATTACCTTTTTGTTACTTTAGAAATAAGATGGAATAACCATAATGTTACTTGCCTATGACAATATTTCCATAAATACCATATAGTGACTGTACTGTAATATGTTACTCTTATAAAGAGCTGATGTCAAACATGGTTTTTTTATACACATGCTGAACAATTGTGTGTAATTATCGGGCACTATTGGGGTCGAAGTTAGAGGACAAGGGAAATTTATACTAAAATAACTTATTAAAATAACACTAGATGATAAGACAGGTCCATTTTGACTGAAGCACAACAGGAAGGTTAAATGGGACACAGAAATGAGGCTGCAAATAATGACTTTGCTATCTTTGAATGATCATCTGTGCAGCTTCTGGAAATGCAACTGAAATGAAAGTGTGACGCATATCTGCTGAAGATGTATGAAAAACACCCAGCTCTTTGGCAGTTTTATAAGGCCTGTAAATGTGATACTAATAACGTCTTCCATATCCGCCCACGTGTCATGCACTAATGCTGGCAATGCTAAATCTTTCTCTTCTCTCCTTCTCTATTTCATATCTCGCTTTCACTCAAACTGAGCAAATGTGCAAGAGCATTCAACAAGACACAAGCACTGGGGGGGGAATACAATATGCAAAGTGATGGTGTCTTATCAAACTATGTGTGCACACATATATGCATTTTAAATGATACATGTGGATCAGAGGCAGTGATGCAGCTTGTCTTGCCTGGATCACTGTACCCTGGCGGGACCATTGTTCCTGCAAAACCCCATTATGTTTTGCCCTTATAAACACACACTTCTTCACCTTTGCTGGCCTTTTCCC
Organism: Brachirus orientalis; assembly: GCA_016785285.1. NCBI lineage: Eukaryota > Metazoa > Chordata > Actinopteri > Pleuronectiformes > Soleidae > Brachirus > Brachirus orientalis. Next base: position 2,105,760 of record JAFBJR010000113.1, on the reverse strand, counting down.
TAACAAGCTCCCTCGCCCCTAATCCTCACCTGTCTTTTTGTTCAACTCATTACTTAATTATTATTGTAAGTCTTGTGTCTTGGACTTGTTTTAAATGCAACAAATCCCTAAATTGTTTAACTTCTTCTATAACTGGTCTGCACAGGTGCAGCCGAGGTGGACATTAAAATATTATTTTAAACAAGGCTTATTTATCATTGTCTGAGCTTGTATAAGAAACACGCACCAATGACATGTCTGAAGGCCTCATTTTTTTCATCATAGCTAGACAGCAGTCATCACTCTCAAGGAGGAAAAAATGAATGAAGGCAAATTGAGTGTGTTTGCCTGAATAGTTGCATTCATGTACTGTTTGTGTCACTTAAACTCACTTAGTAGGGGTTTAAAACGTTATGAGAGCAATTGTCAGGTGAAGTATCTTCTGGTCCTCTCCTCAGCACGTTACATTTCACCTCCATTTCATATGCTCTGCCATGCTTCATTTGGAGTCACAGATGGATCTGTCACCAGGGCGGCATGCATTTGGCAAGACCTTGTGTGACTGTGTCAATATTTGAGTGCCATTTTGGTTTGGGGTTGTCTATAAGCATGTCTGGGCTTGTGTATGGCTAAGGCTAAAAGAAAGTTAACTTGAAACAAAATTACAAAAAAGGCTTAATTAACTACAATTAAGCCTTTTGGCAAGAAAAGTAAAAGGATAGGTTGGGTTTTGGGAGGATGAGTAGGGAGAGAAAACGAAACAAATGAATTGCTTTGACTTGGAGGGATGATTGCAGAAAATGCCATAGAGCACAGTTACATTACATTAATAAACTACATTAATAAACTCTGCCTAACAAGGATTGTTTGCTTAGAGTAGTTTAGTTAAATTGTGTGTCAATCTGAGTGTGTATGTATGTGTTAAGGCTGAATATTCTTTTTATCTGTTGGTTCTTAAGAGATTTGTTGTTTCCTCAAACCTCAAAATGACAGCATCTTAAAACTTGTGATTTATTCATTATAGAATAATTGGCACTTAATTTAGTTATTTTACAATCGCAAGGCCTTGTGTTGTGGATGCATTTCAGACTACAGAGTTTGTTGGGGAAACATGGGAAACAAGATAATTTTTGAGGCTATGATATTGGTTTAGGTATGTCTCTGAGAATAAATGCAAGTACAGTATGTGTAACATCCCACAGAAATAGCTTCATGTTATGCGGAGAGCTACTCATTTAGTCTTGATAATTACATTTGGTTTAAGGGTTGGGGTAATGCATTAAGTCAATGCATTATCTCATTATTTTTTTGATGTGTAGCCCTTGGGGAGGGGAAACTGCGACTTTGTATCGCAGTACAGGAAGGCCCACGAGGATAGCTTGAGCCGACATGTTTTCATGATTGCATCTTTTTGTATTTTTCTTTGCAACTTACTGTACAAGTCAATCATTTTGAATTTCTAAACTTTTTTTAAACCATTTCTCAATTCTTGTATTTGTCATAAAACGTGGCAAATGTGTGTTGCTTTTCATTTAGGGACATTATGAGTGTCCAACACTGCCTGTATGTTTCAATGTTTACATCGGTCGCATAATATCACCAACACATGTACTGTTCCTGGTTCAAAGGAACAGAACAGTAAAAAAAAAAAAAAAAAAGTATTTCCCTGAGTTCATTTATAAGTATGGAGTAGAATTTTAAATAATACATTTTTGATTTTCAAGGGTTTCCCCAAAGTTGTTGGAGTTTGCATATAGCAAGTTCCACAGTAAGTCAGATAAGTGGGCACAGGCTCAAATGCATTAGCACAGTGTCCTACAACACCCATCAGCCTTCATTACAGGTCCATATAGAGAAAGGGTCACCATGTTGAAGGATAAGTGCAATGCTGTTCTCTTCCTAAGCAGATGGAAGCAGCCTGGACATTTTGTGGTGTGAGCGAATGAGTTGTGATGGGTGTGGAACCTGCTGCAAGGTGTTCCATTATGTTTGATTACTTCTGTGTAATTCCATGTGCTGTATGTATGTTTATGCTGACATGTATGGTTAGCCATGTGTGTGCAAAACCTTCAAAGTTCATTGGCTACTCAGTTTGCTACCAAATCTCACAACCTGCAGGTCTGAGTGAGCAGGTTGAATTTCAACCCAGAGGCTTGCTGATTTAACAGCATGTCACATGTGGATATTTGACAAAACAGATGGGTTGCTATTGAGACTATTAGTCATATTATAGTGGTGCATAATGTATTTTTATGTTTTCTATGCATGTTTAATATTGTATGCCTTCTGTCTCAATTGTGAGTCCATATTTTCTTGCATTACTTGCAATTTGCATCTTACGGTCACTTTTGAATTATTACATATTAACAGAAGATACAAATAATAAAGTTAATAGTGTTCACTGTGAGTGGAGTTGTAGAACACAGGTCAGTAAATAAATAAATAAATAAAAATGCTAGCAGCAATATATTTTAGGAGGTCATCTTAGTCACATGAGTATTTGAGTCTTGAAGTAGAAGCATGTTTTTACTCACAGACTTTTACTCACACATCCAGCATTGTTGAGTTCAAAATACCTCCAAGGCTCTTATAGGCAAAGTGCAAATATGTCGCAAAACTTGAAACTGGCAGACTCCAGCCCAGCACAGCCTCTGAACTGCTGTAGGGGGGGCATTAGAGGAAAACATAATAGGAACAGGGCAAACACAGTAGCTACTGGCACATGCCATCTCCCATCTGCTTTACTGGCAACACCACCAACCAACTTCTATTTTCAACTTGTATAAAGGCCTGAACCTTGCTACATATGTGAGTGGTGCATAGTGGCAATGTGTAAATATGTGATTTTGTATCAAGTAGCTCTTTGAAACATTAATATGACACAGGCATTTGATTGCTCTTTTGCTTTTTTATCATTTTACCCACTAACAAGTGCGTGTGTCCCCAAATAGCAATGCAAAAGAACTAAGTGAGTATATGCGAAAGAGTGTGTCTTTATTTAGGTTGACAGAATTTTGAATTTTCAGGAAGCCCTAGTAATTTCACTTCATATTTTGTTGCTATTTTTCTGCATTCATCAGGTGGAGTTCTACTTAACACTTGACTGGTTTTTGTCTGGGTTTTTTGCAATCCATGGCAAATCTGGTGCTTGTATGGCTGTCTTTGCATCCCCTACATCGCATGTATTCTGCCACCTTTTCACTTTTTGTTGAATAACCCAGATGAGGGACAGCAGTCATCATCACGATTATGAAGTGAAGTGGTACAGGTTTACTCCCAGCATGGGTCAAGAGCAAATATGGGGTGACAAATATAAAAACAGCAGCATCAGCAGCTGGGAAGCAGCTGTGAATACAGAATGTTTGAATGAGTTTGAAGTGAAAATTGTTAGTACTCCACTCTAACCAAAAATACAGCCATGGGATTTATTTATTTATTTATGCTTTATGTGATTAATAACAGTTTTAGGCTCATTAATTAGTTATTTCTTCTTTTTCTGAAGCAGCATCCTACAATTGTGTATAGTTGTTGGTTGTTTGGCTTTAAAACTTAAAGGAAGCAAAAGAAGCAACATTTTAAATTTTAATCAAGTGATACTGTTTATTAGTCCATTGTGGTTGCAGCGTTTACAATCTACCATCTCTTGAGATATTGAACAGATTAATTCACATGGAAAACAATAAGGTGTAAAACAAGAAACGGTGTCAGCAAAACAAATTGGCTTTAGCTGTGCAGCTTTAAATGTCTAAACATGAGTTATTGAAGTTAATAACACAACTCTGATTTTCTTGGAGTATCACAGAGAGACAGGTCTTTGGAGCAAGACAGTGTTCCCTTCATCGACGTGCTTTACAATTTACTTTCTCCTCACTGAACATCATGTGGCCCTCCCACTACATTTTGCGGCAATTAGACAGGTAGACAAAATGCGAGGGTTGCGGAGACCAGCAATGTAATTGAACTTTGTGTAGTAGGCCTCTCAGTGCCTACAAAACTACATTTGCAAATTTAGTTTTGGTTAAGTGACACTTTAAGAACAACAAAATGATGGCTGGACCTCTGATTTGTTTCATGTTATCTATTTACTGAAACCACTCCTAGGATTGCTCTCTATTGACATTGAGGTGGTTTGCTTTTGCTGTAAATAGATTGTAAAAGATCCAGTTGAAGTGTTTGTTGGCCAATGTAAAGCTAAAGCTGTGTGAAACACAGACTGGCCAACCTTTTCTAGTGGTTGCTGGAAACAAATGTTGAACCGTGCAATTAGATATGTCACTTGCATGACCAATTAATTGTGCTTTTATGTAATTCTAAAATATCTCTGGACTGTACAATACCTGAACTTAAACAGTTCAGGTATTGTACTTTTTTTTATTTTGAGAGAGTTTCTAATACTGGATTATAAACACCTTAAAGTGCAGATGTTACAAATACAGTTCAAAAATTTCTGTATATGTGGTGGGTTGTAAATGCTACTATATCCACTTAAAACCCCACCCCTCCAAAAATGAATCATGGTAAATGTTGTCTTATCAAATGACTTTGATTCAGTCAATCATTATTTTGACACTTTTTAGCTGTGTTCTTTGCTGCTTATAATATTATAATTATATTATGTGTTATTTGTACAATAGTTTATATTTTGTGCATATACACATTGCCATATACAGTAGTGTGTCAGCAGTTGTGTACAGTAAACTTTACAACATATGTTCAAGTATATATTACAGCTGTGATTGTCATTCACTTATTTCACACTACAGCCTCTGAGTAATATTAAGTGTGTTTTTACATGCAAAACATCTCTACTCTGACATCTTTGCTGTGCAGGGATATAACTGCCTATGTGTGTCCTGCATCTTTTTAATTGTTCTTCTTTAAATCAGCACTTTTCCATTGAGTGTTGTACTCTCTTCTTCTCAGTCCTTCTCTTTCTCTCTCACTCACACACTGACACACACATGCTATGTTTTCTACCATGGTACTGTTTGTTTCCGTCCGGTATGGTTTGGAATGATTAAACCCTTGGTCAGGCTTACATTTGGACTGAGAATAGTACCTTTTACTTGGTAGGCGGGGTGTGGGCAGTGCCCGATGGCTGTGTTGGTAAGATGTGTAGCGTTCCAGTGCGACAACAACAAACGACATTGAACGCACCACAACAGGCAACAGTGGAGGACATTCAGCAGCTCTTTTTTTTTTTTTTTTTTCTCCCTGCTTGGTTTGGGACTGTTACGACACCAGTTGCAAGTGAGTGACATTTTTCTGTCACCAATCAGCTGACAATCATGGGTGGAGCGGGTCTTGCTCCATCCAGACTGTACTTTACCATTTTACTTTGGTACCTCAAGGGAAGGGTGTGAAAAAATGTAATGGTTTGGGACAGTTATTTTGGTACTTTTCTCCATAGGTGCTCTCCATCACTGTCTCTCTCTCTCTTCATAATGGTTGCTAGGGAAATAGTGTGGCCCAATGAGAATGTACAGAAACAATAATATACATGGAATGCAGAGGAAACTAGGTACTAAATATATTTACAGCTATAAAGTTACAATATAACTTTATATTTACAGACCCTTTTAGTACACTAATAATTAAAATCAACCCTTAATACCCCATGGCATTCTGTAGATGTGCTCTAGTGAAGAAGGAAAATCTCTCGTGATACTTAGATAGGTTTTATTGCTTGAGGCCTGACAGCACTTTAATTCCCCTTGCGGTTCCAGTATCATAGCAGCCCACTCTCATTTCGACACCATCAACACCTTTTTCTCCCAGACCCAATTTAACTGGTAATCCTAAATCTAACATGCTGGAGACTCATGAGATTCAGAACAGTGCTCTTTGTGGAATAGCACCCTGGTACCTTTAAGGAATATACTACCTCAAAATATAATTAGATGGCGCCAATCTCTGGCAATCACTTGGGAACATGGGGGCTATTGGGTCTCTTGATGGAGGTTTCTGCATGCCATTGGAAGTAGAGCAGACTCATTTTCAAACCCGTGTGCTAAACATCAAAGTATTTTTAAAATGTGGATTATTATCAGTGACCCCCTTATCGATCTGATGTCATTTATTATTATCACTATTAATTGCTCACCTTCTGTAAACACATTAAGATGTATGAATCACTAAATATCTTACTTGAATACCAATTTTGCTATGGTAAGAGAAAGAAAAAGCAAAGTAAAAAGTAAAGCAAAGCAAAATATATGCAGTATTAAATAAATAAAAAAAATAAAAAAATTATACTCTCAGGACAGATGTGATGCCTGGTATTATCTATAATTTATAGTAGCTAATGGTGTGGTAAATGCTGGTACATACAGTATTCCTGTAGAGAGTGTCAGCCAGATGCAAAAGTATGTAGCTTATAGGACACTTACCTCTACTAAAGCTAAATCAGTCATTAATTCATGATATTTAGAGAAGACTATATATGAAATGCTATTAAGAAATATCTACTAGAAGATTATTTTGTAAATTTTTACCTATCACCTATCTTCTTGGTGAAAAGATGTGGAAGGCATTCGTTAAACACTACCTAAATGTATGGTCTTATTTCTGTATGGTGAGGTTAAATGTTAATAAATAATTGTGTAAATAATTATGAATCATTGTGTAAATATATATAAACCTGTGTGTTTTTTTTTTTTTGTGTATGGCTCTCCTGTTGTTCCCCCCCCCATGAAAGGATGTATGCATTTGTCAGTGTAGTGATGGGATACTGTCTGTCTCCTTCTTTCCTAGTGTGCGTTCTGTATTGCTGAAGGCCAGAGTGAGAGGCACTGCCAGAGCTGGGCAGCAAAAGGGTATCGGAAGGAGTAAGAGGCTGCTGGCATTATTAACCCCTTACTGGGTTGAGTAGAACAGGCAATTATGACCAGTCATATGGCTGTCACACTGCCAGAGGGAGACAGCTCTAACCCATAATCACACACAGTCGCATACATACACCATTGGTCCAGATCCTGTACTGAAATAGTATTTGTCATGAATTTTTCACAACTTAATATCATATTTTTATAGTTTTGTTTCGTCATTCATACTGGTAATAACAATCAACACAACTAAAATTAATGAGGTCAAAAGCCAGACAATTGGATAACATTAACACTTAAATGAATGTCTTTTCACAAGGATTTTACATCTGTACTGCATATTACACTAAACACCTTTTAAACATACTTGTTTATTTAAAAAAAAATAATAATGACCTATTAAGCCAAAATATGCTTTTAACTGATGTTTGTGCTCATGTAGTGTGTCTGTTGTTGGCATCACAATTTATTTTACTTACCATAAATTACACTTGAAGCTGAATTTTAAAATTGTGGTTTGAGGCTGGAACTAATTCAACTATTATAAACTGCACTACTTGCCAGTGCAATATTTATTTCAGTTCTTTTAATGTAGAAGGTATATACTAAATAAAGCTGACATAAATACTTTTTTTTTTTATTATAATGTATTATATGTTCTTTTTAAAGTAACATCACACCAGTGAATATCTTTGGTTACATTACAATTTTTGTTGTCTTATAAACGTTCTACCCAGACAGACAAACTCACTCCTTGCATCGGTTTTCTCGAGTTGTTAAGTTGCTGAGCACAGTCAAATAGCAGTGTATCTGATCAAATCGATACTCATTTCTCTCACTTACACTTTTTCTTTCCCCTTCCCTTGATAGTCACTGCAGTTACCCATGATAACATGATTGGAAGGCATTGCATCTACAGGCACCAGGTTCATCTTGTCTGTGTGAGATGGATAGATTGGAGCGCACATGGGAGGAGGGATAAGGATGGTGGAATTGACTTTGCCATGCTGCACCACAAGTAGGTGTTAGCGGACCAGAGTAGCATGCTTCAGAAAGCCATCCTCACTATTTATAACTATATATAACTTCTCCACCTTGCCTTTCCTTCACTTCTCCCATTAGCACCTCTCAATAGATTGAGATGTGTTGCAGCAGGGTCCACACAGTTGGTATAGTGGTTAGCACTCTTGACTTTGCAGCAACAAGACCTGGGTTCGCGCCAGGTCGGACAAAGGGCCTTTCTGCATGAAATTTGCATGTTGTGCGTGGGTTTCCTCTGGGTTCTCCGGCTTCCTTCCACAGTCCAAATGCGGGAGGGGATCAGGCCAATTGGATAGTAAATTGCCCTGTGAATGTAAAAGTGAATGGTTGTTTGTCTCTGTGTGGCCCTGTGAAGCACTGGTGACCTGTCCAGGGTGTACCCCACCTTTTGCCATTTGTCAGCTGGGCCCCCTGTGACCCTCGTGTGGACAATAACGCGGTAGAAGATGGGTGAATACTGCAATAGCCACAAACTATCAGTGATAAGTCAGCCATTTTCCAAGTTTCTATTCTCACTGGTGTTCTTTGCTGTGTGTTTTCCATTTGTTCCACATTCTCTCCTCTGCCATACTCAAAGCTGCAGAGTGCAGATTTATTTGCATCATCTGTGAAAGCTTAATCTTTTCATTTGCTCTGCTCATTGAATATTCTACCACTCAAATAGATGATTATATCTGTCCTCTTTGTGTGGAGGAAGGTTTGTTATTATCTAGGGGCAGAGTGTGGAGGATACAGAATTATTTTGTTAGTTTCATTTTGAGAACATGCATTTGTTCTCTACCAGCTCATTGCCTGTACTCTTCATGTGTGTTTGTTCATGATGCCCTCTTTTGGCTCAGGTCCATTTATCAAAGGGAAATGTTAAGGAGCCAAACTTTCATCGGAGTGGATGCGCACTGACTAAACAAATGTGTGCATGCATCCATGCAGTCTAGTTTTCATGACATACCAAGTCGGACATTAAAGTTTGAATAGGTATATACAGTATATCATTTTTGTTTCCTGCTCTTACCATAATCTGAAGACATTGCTTTTACTTTGTCACACACATACAGTACATCTGTGTACAGCTGTTTAGTCCCATCAATTTTACAGGGGTCATTCCCCTACTAGATCTCATCTTTTACTGTAAACTCTGTAAAAGCTGTGCTCTTGTATATTTTGTCTCTTTGTTTATGTCTTGTATATTATTCTTACTGCTTTGAAGTTTTTATTGTGCTGACTGGCTGCTATGGTAACAAGCTGGCTGCCTTTGAAAATCCTGTTTTTCTTTCCTTTTTTTTTTTTAATGCTAGTGCTCTGAAACTCCTGCAAGCTTATGAGGGCACACACATTTCTGTTTCTCACTGTCTTCAACATTCACTCTGTGTTCAGACATAGTACATGTGCTTGTATCCTAAAGATACACATGTGGGGAAAAGTCAATAAAAATGTCTATCTTTTGTCTCTCAGTAGCTCAAATGTAAACATTAACAAAGCTTCACATAATACAATAGCTTTTTATTGGTATTTTTGTTTTTATTTTACAGTGAATACATGACACCTGTAATTCAACATAGTGGAATCGGTCAGGGTCCATGTAAGTGCACTTCAGCTCATCTGGGAGTTTGTCAGATGAAAGAATCTGATGACAATATAAGATGATGAGAATATAAGAGTTGTTCAGAAGTGTTTCGCTATCTTTCCTCACTCCTGGAGCTCTGTCATGAAAACCTCCCTCCACACTTGTTGCCTATATTTATATATTTTCATTTTGCCTAGTGACTCGGCACTGGCTTTGAGGATTCAATCATCGCATATTTATGAGAAGTGCTTAACCACACTCCAATTCTGGGGGCGTGCTGTTAAAGGAGGATTTCTTTTTTTTCTCCCACTCATCTTTTCTGTGCTTTTTATCTTTGGCAGTGATTCTCCCTGCCTTATTTCCATCCAAGTTACAGTATATTACTCTACAGGAAGTAATAATGTGACTGAAGCATGAATTCCGTCAAATTTGAGCTCTAATAGACTGACTGATGCATCCCCTTTTTCTTTATTATATTTCTTCGCTTTCATTTAAATCTTCCTATACTGTTTAAAAAATTTAGTGAATGAATATGTAGTAACTGATACCCTTCTTTTGGCTGCTCGTGTTTGGATGCTAGACCCTCTTCATGAGGGTAATGGACTGCCTTAAAGCAGAAAATTAGATACTGTACATAGCTTTACAGCACAGCTAACTCTTAAAATAACAGTTTCTAACATATAACACCTTGGTAATAAAGGACAACCATGTGTGAATAGTGTTTAATGGGTAGCCGTTCAAAAGCATACATCTATTAACTATTGTGTGCTATTGGGTGTGTTATACTGTTTAAAAAAAACCCTAAAGCAGTAATGTGTCAGTATTTTCCTGTATGTGTGTCTTTAAAGGAGGAGGAGGCCCTCAGCATTATCAGTTACTCGAGTCAGACTTGCCAAATGAATGGGGTTAAAAAAAGACACAACCCCCCCCCGCTTATCTTAAGATGTCTTCCTGAGATCTTTTAAAATGCACAACCCAACACACCCTAAAAATGCAGGATAAATGCAGAGATGGATGTGAAGGCAATGGTTTTTTGAAGATCAAGATTTCTTTTCATTTTGTTTTTCTTTTTTTAAGCCAACATTTTTCATAATTACTTTTTCTTGCTGTTTCTTTGAGTGGAAAAAGTCAAGTTTGTTCAGAGAACATTCTTTAGTTTTGCTGTATTTTGTTGTCTTCTTCAGTTTCAATTTATTTATGTCATTTTATCACATTGTTTTTTCCAATATATTTTCCAGTAAATAATGAAATATGGTTGTAATATCTTCCATTGGCTGGTGGCCATTCATGTTCTTTTTAAATGTGCGTTTGTGTGCCCTCTGTGTGTGTATGTGCTTAAATATGTTTGATGTTAAAAGGAAATGATGTGTCATCCCCATCCTTGTCTCCTTCTTGGCAGGAGGTTCCATTCTGTGTGTGTGCATTGCAATAGAAAATTCAGTCACACTTGTCATTTTCACAACCAGGATTGTAAACCTTTCCAAATTGTAACCTGCTCAATCCCGGTGAGCACATGGTCATAGGGAATTTAAATGGCTTAAGATTTAATTTTTTTTTTTATTATATTCTTTGTCTGAGTCATAAGTGTCAGTTTTGTGACAAGGTTCTCTCTCTCTTTTTTTTTTTTTTTTTTTTTTTTTTTTTTTTTGAAAATGTTTTCTCTCTCTTTTTTTTTTTTTTTTTTTTTTTTTTTTTTCCCTTTTTTTGCCTACATCAGTTTTTTACAACCATAAACTCAGATACTCCACAGTCAAATGATTTTGGCAACCAAACCAGCTCGTATACAATTGGGATATATGTGGTGGACTTCTGCTCTTTCTGTCCAGTGTCTTAAATAATGATGGCATGAATGGTGATTGGTTTTAGAGTGCTAACTTGTGTGTCCTGTCTGGCACACTCATTTCATTTACCAACTTACACAGGTGTGAGATCCATTTATACATATCCTAATGTAGGGGTCATAAAAGTGTGTGTGTGTGTGTGTGTGTGTGTGTGCGTGCGTGCACGCGTGTGTGCGCGTATTTGCATTTTTTGTAAGGACACAACCAACTCAATCTTTGTGAGCTACAACAAAACCTACCCATTATGTTTTTTTCTTAAATATTCAACACGGGGCTTAATAAACATTTTCACTTATCCTGTCATTTACAGTGTGTTATACTCATGTCCCTACAGAGTTAATGATTGTTACAATGTCATTTCTGTGTAGTCATGAGACACGGGAAGTCTGCCCCATTTTGTTCTGGTGATTTGTTTCATTCAGTGAAATTATACCTTTTATCATATCACTGTCACTACATCAGTTTAGTCTGCGTTTACATAATAATCACTGTCTGACTTACATATTTCTCTGTTTTTGCATGTGCACATAAGATGGGCTCAACAAATAAAGCTTTTTTTTTTTTTCCCCTGACTGCACTGTCTACCACTATAATCATACATGTGCAGTAGTCATTATCCTGCAACAATGATAATAACAAGCACATAGCAGAGTGTGGGAAGAAGGCGTTGAGTGATTTGGCTGTAGAGCTGCCTTCTGTCTGATCTTTAGCTAAAAAGGCCCCAACTCTTACAACAGACTTATAACCCCTCGCTAATCCCCTCTTCTGACTCATTTCACTGCAGTTTGACGCTCTCTTTAAATCTCCTGTTCTCTCTGTGCCATTCATTCACACACACACATACATTACATATTTGCCAGAGACTCTGAATAACAAAACCCTTCAGTTGAAATGAAAATGTCTCGCTGGACCTGTAAATTGCACTGTGAGAAATATCTTTTGCCAAATGTTCTCACACAGGCAAAAGCAGAGGCACAAGTACACACAGCAAATCCATTTTGTGTATAAGTGTGTGGATATTAGCCACTCGTGACCTCCATTACAGATAGTTTCTTTGTTGTATTTCATCAAATGTTAAATGCTTTCTTATTTCTGAACATAATACAATTAATGATGAGATAAACGCACGCACGCACACACCCACATACACGTATGTGTACTCTCACAAACATGAACCACATGTATGAATAAAGTCTTAGTGTATATCTCCCCGGAATAATTGGCCTGAATCCACACCTGCTTTGAGATAAATATGAGAAATTACACTGGAAATTGATTCATTTGTAAAGTAGACATTTTGACTGCATTAATGTAATCACTGCAACTTTCAATTCTTCCTTTTATAAGAAATTTATAAGGACCTTATATTGATTGTAATACTATTAAAAACTCTTCACCAACTTCCACTAATAGAGTGTCCTTTGCTTAATATATAGCACTGCAGCTACACGACATTGACCATGTGAAAAGGATGTGAATGTGGTTATGGAGAGATGAATATTTACCATGCAAAACACATCCCAATCTCTGCAAGTAACTAATATTTCTGCCCCTCTGTAAAATTTGACTGTCAAAGATATTTAATTATTTATCCATTTATTTGTTTTTCAATTTGATTCACCACTTTTTCTCATTAGAAAGGAGTTAAATGTTAATGATTCTCGCTGTTATCCATGAGCTCTCAGCTTCAGGTTACGGATTCCTGATCATAGACACAAGCCTTTGTCTGCCGTGTGGAAAATGAGGGTGTAATAGCTCAGTTACGAGGGTGGGCTTATCAGCGGGATGTATGGACCATTTAGGTACCCATTACTTAAATTAATTCAGGTTCAGTGAGCAGCAAAATAGCATTGTAATCTTTAACTACAATGTTTTTTTTTAAGTAAGTTATTTTAAAAGGATTCTGAGTTAATGGAGAGAGAATGTAAGGAGGGAAAATGGTCATATCTGGCAAAACATTAAAGGTTATTTTATCTTCAATTTCTGCCAGGTGAAACTAATTGACACAGTCAACTTGAAAATAACATTTATTTTAGGATGTCATATTTTATTTTCTTATTCCTTCTTCAGGGTGAGAAATTGTATTCCATAGGTCCATTTTACAAATTTTACAAATTTTTAAATGTTTTAGCAGATAAAAGCACAATTGCTACTGGTCACAGTGACACTGACTGTGACTTCCAGGAATCTAAAAGGAAGTCTTCATTAATGTGATTATTTACGCCTGTGAGTTTATTACTTCGACATTTCACTGTCTACTGTGAAGAAGGCCCAGTGGGGAATGTTTCATCAAATTTCTAATCCTGGATCGCTTATTAAGTAATGAATTGCTCTCTGTTCCTCTTTAAACATACATATTTAATATATACTGCAACAACTCCTGCTTAGCAAGAAAAGCCATTACACAAACAGCAGAGAACTGGAATTAGGTATTTGGTGTGGAGGCTTTCTCTATTATTATGGTCAGGGAGTTTGCAGAGAAACACTCCCACAGAAATATGTAACACAGGATACAAATTAATGTGCTCCCAGATGAGCACCGCACGGCATTGTCCGTATTTATTACATACATCGTTTCAGCACCACCACTTTAACGTTTGATTTTATTTAATGTTAGTTACGTTGAGTTCTATGCTAGGTGCTATTTCACTGGTTAGTATGCAAGTCCACACACACCAAGTGAGGAGCTTTCAACCTATGGCAGTGAACAACTTGGATGAGAGAGATGAGAGGGTACATGTTTGATTAGCCTCTGAAGGGAGGGATATGTCTTTAATCCCTCTTCTAATTCCTCTCTTCTTGGAGGATCCTCACTGCCTGCGGTGAGGATCCTAGGAAGAAAAATGTTCCAGGTCCAGATTGAAAGGCTGTTGGTCACGCATAATTGTCATTTTGTGCCATCACATGAACAGGAATATTAATTATTCAGCTGCCAATGATAGCAACATGTCTGCTGTTCTGTTCAATGCAACGCTATTGACCGCTGATGAATAAAAATTAGTCTCCTCTGTGATAGTAAAAGAAACATCCAAATTCCTGTGACTATTACTTGTCGTGTTGCACATACATTAAAGGAAGAGTTGATACACAACTAAATATGTTGATCACAACTAAATATGTCCCATCATGGGCAGCTTTCAGCCTGACTAAGGTAGTTTAAAAGCTAACAAGATACTATGACAGATCAGGGCAGTAGAGAGACAGAGCCTACTCTGCATACAGGTCCTTAATCAAAAACTTCATATGCTGCAATAAAACCTAAGAAAAAGAAAAGACCTAAAAGAGAGTTGGACAGTAGAAGAAATGGAACATATGTATCAATATCAGCAGAGAGTTATGCAGATGGAGGGATTGCCTCAGGTCGTCTGTTGCATATGAAAAGAGTGCATCTGTCTTTGCTCATCTGATGAGAGGTGCTCAGTGCAGAGAGGAGTGATCCCAGAATGTGATCATTTTAATAACCTGCGAGTTTCGGCTTCTCTGCCTACAGCAACAAAAGCTGATAGAGAGTCAATGTTCCTAAATGATATATCCAAGAATCTTTATTGATCCCTTAAATGTTCCTTTGCACAATGTGGCTGACATTAGAGGTTGTGGGTGAAATTTCTTCACACCAATGCATTGTTATCCCCTCAGGATTAATTATATGTCAAGGTCATTTCCTAAATTTTCACATCATGAGGCTGAAATTTCCAGTACCAGTTAAATACAGAACCAAATGGCTTTTACATCAGCCTCAGTCCTACAGTATATAGAATATAATCTGGTCATCATGACTGCCCATAGGCATGAAAACATTGGGTAAATATTCTTCTAACAGTGGTTTTAGATCGATTTGTGCTTCATTCTCATGCATCAATTATTATATTTCCTTTTTAAAAATATTTTTATATGTGCGGTTATCGAGTAAGGTCATAACAGCAGTGGACGATGAATCCACACTTGAGCCCACACCATGTAGCAATTGGGGGAAAAAAATAAGTGGGAAAACTGGCAGCTGAGCTAATTGTAATTCTCTAGGCACATTTGTAACTTGAAACCACAGCTTGTAGCTTTATCCTGAATACTGAGTTTCAGCTGCCTGTATTCATTATAAGCTAACATGTCAGACCATATCTTGAATTTGAATTTACTCAGATGACTATCCAGGCTCTGGATAGCATGTACTATTAGTTATACCAAACCCCCACACAGACAGCAGCTGTCATGAAGGAACAATCACTGGTTAATGTATACGAAATGCTTCTATGTTGGTATCAATGTTTGATCAATAGGCAATAAAAACTCATTAAAGCTTTGTATGTTCTGTTATGGAAATTAATTCCAGAATAAATGTCTGTGATGTGTCACCATGGAAATGATTTCAGTCTATCCATGCAGAAACAAGTTATTTAAAGCCAGAAATTGGATATAGAGGGAAGGGAGAGTGAGGAAAGAGAAATAGAAAAACAGAGATAGAGAGGAAAGGGGGAGGACAAAATCCACCCATCTGGAAGAGGAGACAGAGAGTCTATGACAGCCCAGAATAATGAGATTTTGTAGTCTGTATGGCTTTCTATTCACCTGAAAAGGAATTAACATAACTTCAACACACACATAACCACCATTCTCCTCACACCGCTTCAAACCATGGTTTCTTCGTCCCACCCACTCTCTGTGATTTTTCAGCATCTGTTTGATCAATCATCTGGACTGTTTATTGCAATTGCTGCCTTGTTACCTGGTTTAAAAGCAATGAGACAGTTGTGATTGAGATGTGTCATGTAAACATATGTTTCTCTGCAAATATGGAGGCTACATAATCCAGCTGGATGCTTGCTTTGGCCGTTTTTGTCACAAATGCTTGTATTTTTTAATCTTGCTTTGCAAAGCCTTCATGCCGAGATGCAGCTGTGCACTATGCAGAAAAACAAATGCAGTTAGTTTTAATGCCAGAAAATCTATGTCTGCAGTTTGTTGGTCAATGAGACTAGAATAGCAGCAGCTCACTTGATGTGATGAAATATACAGTAGTTGTAGGAAAATGTGTCTTTCAACTCTGCATGGGCTGCTGTTTTGAACTGGCAGGAGTTAGGGCTTTTAGGAAAATAGGAATATTTACTTGGCTTTACTCTGGCCTACATGCACCTCATTTACTTTTTTATGACGTAATTCCACACATTACCCCCGCAATATATGAATATTCAGCTTTTTATTGATTGCATTAGCTTCTCTCTGTACATTTGCCTGCATGCCCATGGGAAACAAAGAGCTGTAGGAGACGCTGTCTGCATTCTTCAAAAGATGAACATAGGCATATATGTATATAGATCTGACTTTTATCTGAGCAGATTCAGGCCTCATACACTTTGAGGATGAGGCAAAGGCACATGATTTCTAACTCACCAAGGTCTCACAGAATCACAGCTCATTGATTTGGTTGTTGTGGGAGAGATGGCTTCTGTTTTACACTGAACGTGGTTACATGTTGCATGCAATTTTCTTTCATTTTCATGTTAGATTGCCTGCTTCGCTGGAGTATTGTATTGATTCATATTACATGTCAGCTAGGAGTTTTGAGCGCAATAGCTGATACTGGCTGCAATGATTCATGATCAATGTTATGGATTACTTAAAGGAACTGCAAAGTCCAAATCAATATATGGACTTATAATGATTATATTAGGCTGGTAAATCACTGTAAAGGGAGACACTCACTAGACTTTCACCAGACTCTGCAGTTGTGACTTTTGTTGGTATTGTTAATAGGCAACCTAAAGGTCTGCATGAGTGTCGATTTTATGTGCATGTTTTATTTTCTCCTTTCCTTTAAATTAGCAGTTTCCTATGTTGGTTATTAGTCGAATGCAGTTTGAGAGTCTTAAAGAAAGAAAAAAGACACTTCTTCAGTGAGTGTGTATGTACACACTTTTGTGTGAATGCAATGGTGCTGCTGTGTTTTGTTCTCGGTCACATTTGGGGAATACAGTAGCTCTGTTAATTTCTCTCTCATTCTGTATTCACAAATCGTCACATCCTATTCATAAAATCCCACTCTTTCCTTTTTTTCGACATGCCCACTTTCTTTTATTACATTCATTTTCACTTTTTGTTTGACAATTGGGCAATTTGCAATCACTAATTAATGTGTAATTATTTAGACTAAGTATGTGGAAGGTATTTCCTGGTGAAATCCCACATTTCTGTGCCTACTGTGTCGGTATATGTCCCCTACTTACCTCAGTTGTGTTTGAAGTTAAACTCTTATTTGCATGAGACATTGTAATATTTATGCTCTATTTGCTTGCAATAAGTGAGTTCACAGGAATTACAAGCCTTGGGAATATTTGTAGACTAGAAATGTGTAACAACACACACCAGGTCCTCACTATGTAAAACAGATTAATATTTATAATTTCCCATCTGTTTGATGAATAATCATCATCAGCAGCATAATCTGTTCTGACAGTGGACTAAGTAGAGCGGCCAAAACAGCTCACTTTGTCTTGAAGGCCCACAGTCATCTTTAAAATCATGAATATGCCAAAGCCAGTGTTGTTGTACTGTGTGAACTCATGCTCCTACTTTATGTCCTCAAGTTAAATATCCCGTCCCTTGCCATCAATGTGGCTATGCATTCCTGATCCTCAATATCATTTCACATAGAGAACTCACAGCCAGCTGGGAATTCATTGGAACTGTATGAATCATGGCATGTCTGTCTTTAATGCACCATCCGTCCTCCATTAGTCTGGGTTAGGAGGACAAGGCTCAGTGGATTGATGAATAGGGGAATAGGCTGGCAGGACATTTCCTTTTCTACTCTTCTCAGCTATAGCATAGAATCCTTGCCAAACTGCCTTTCAACTGCTTCAGTGGTTTATTGAAGCTTAACACCGAATGTGTGCATCACTGTGTATATGTGTTCATGTGAAAAGCACATACCCACTGGCTGAAACACACATTTAAAATGTGCTGTAGTGTTATGGGTGAAATTCTTTTTGCCTCCATGTGCTAGAAGACTGTTGGTGTTTATAGATGGGGAGTCTGACAGCTTTCTACCATAGAGAACCCTGCAAGAGTACAATATATATGGCTCAACTTGCATTGCTTTGGGATTCATTTGAATTAAAAATAATGTTTGTTTACTCATTTAAATGCAACATATTGCAATATTTGGACTGTTTTTAAACTATGTGATAGCCTGTACCATATATCTACTTCATTACCTTACTTTTCGCATTGACAAATACTTCCACTTCATCACTCATTTTCAGTTATATAAATGATTCTCTCATAATTAGCAAGACATTTAACTTAGTAGATGATCTGAAGCTATTTATTTGCTCTTTTTGAGGAAGATGAACTTTTGAACTTTAAAATGTTATGTGTGTCCAGTTTGGCTTCACCAAATAAAACGATCTAATTGTATTATGGGGTTTCTACATCCAAACTGTAAAAGATTATTAGCTCCATAGCTCATCAGCTTGTCAATTGTAAGAAGATTTTAAGGTAACATACTCTCACTTTAAGCTTGAATGAAATGAGACATGGCTTACATTAACCCGGAATAGTGATTCAGCTGTGGTTTGTATTTGTTAAATATATAATTAAAGTAAAGCTCAAGATTTATGTTGCTTTCCCTCTTGTGTAAAACTTTTAGGACTGCAAAATTGCGGTGATACTAGACCAGTATGTGCTTTTACTTATTTTCTATGTCAATGCTTTCCCAAGTGCTTCAACTTTTATTTTCTTATTGGCTTTTGCAGGTACACCTGCATCTCAGTCTATCATTTAAACAGCAGCGTGCCTGGCATCTAGAAATCTGCATATGGCTCCATCTTTGTATGTGTGTCCAAGTCACAACTAATCCTGGGGGTAGACCACAGCTGTGAAAAATTTTAACTGACTTTAGTGAAGCTAGGAGAGTAGATTAGTGTATGTGGACATTTGTGTGTGTACATGCATATTCATGTCTATAAAGAGGCACATTTATGCTATATTAACATAGCTACTAATGTCACAGCTGGGGGGTGGGAAATGGAGTTTGTATATTTTTGTCTGCGTATTTAAATGCATTTGTGAGTGTGTGTTTGATGGGTATGCGTTGAGGCAATGTGAAATGTCACACCTCATGGGGAGCAGGTGGTTTTGATGTGGGATATCTACCCTTTTCCTAAGTCCTAAAATATCCTCTGGTCCTCTCATCATGAGATGTGGGAGTGAAGACTGATGGGGAAATATGGATGGAATTCATGGCAGTGTTTTACACCTGGGAACATCAGTATCATATTGCTAATACTTGTTCCCTGACCAACCACGCCGTTACAGTACACAGCTAATAAATGGAATAGTACTGACACAGATGTGTGATAATTGTCAGTTACAAGGCATATCAGACAAAAGTGAAATAAAGAGGAAACAGGTCAGTCTGCAAAAGCTCTCACTCAGAATATGCATGAATGGCATTGAAATTGCACAGAAACACACAATCCAGTATATTTCCCATTACCTCTCATATGACCTGAACTAAAACATGCAAAACATATTTAAATGACCCATTTCGTATACAATTGGACTTGAAATTAGCAACTTGACTGCTGTGCTTATACACGTCAGTAAAATGTTAAATGACCCTCATTCTCACGCATTATCTACCGCTTTTAGCCTCCACTGACGGTTGCAGGAGTACTGGTGCCTAACTCCAGCTGACATAGGGCGAGAGGCGGGTTACACCCTGGACAGGTCCATCACAGTTCCACATGGAGGCAACCATTCACTCTCACATTCACACTTACGGGCAATTTAAAGTGTCTAATTAGTTACATGTTTTTGCACTGCGGGAGGAAGCCGGAATACCCGGAGAAAACCCATGTACGCACGGGGAGAACATGCAAAGTCCATGCAGAAGGGTCGTTGTTCCGACCTGGGACCTCTTGCTGCAAAGGCAAGAGTTCTTACCACTACACCAACGGTGTGACCTGTTAAATATCATAGTTTAAGCCTCTGGTGTTCCTCTAAAATAAATAGATGTTGTCATATTATGTAAAATAACACTATTAGGAATAAAATATAAAATGTTAAAATAATTTTTGGTCAACATGTTTATATTCTCTCTTTGAATATCTGCAACAAGGGAAATGCAAGCTGTGGAGGACTGAGCACCATAATCATCATTATGAACCTGGAGTGCTTTGCACCTGACCTCATCTCATTACTAGGCTGGATTGAGGATGAGTGATGCGAGTATCTGATTCAGCTGATTTAGATGGAACTTGATTGATTATCACATCTTCTGCTTTGCAGCAGTTCTTCACAATCCCCTCAAGATTTTCAGTAACTGGAAACGGGAAAACAGTCAGTCATGGTCTGGTGAAAAGGTGGAGGGCTAAATTCACTGAGCAAGCGGAAGAAAAATGTAGGTTCTGTGAGCGAGCTTAAGTTAGTTTGAGGTCCAGCAGCTGGAGCCTGCATATCACCAGTACATGCTGCTCTAAGATGGAGTCTTTTTTAAAGTTTGATATTGATCAGTTGAAATCAGCCAACTTAGGTCAAGACCTTGGGTCTGTTTTTTTTTTGTCAGTGACTCAGCTGAAAATATTAAAAAAAAAAGAAAAAAAAAAAAGCCCCAGTTCCATCTGTCTGTTGTCGTCACATTTTTCTTCTTCACAACATTCTGTGTAACCTCCATCTATCATATAGATAGAAAATGAGGGTGGGTTGCAAACCTGGCTTGCTGAAAAAGAACATTTAGTACTACTACACTGTGATACTGATATTTTTGTTCTGTTGACTGCACCATCTTTACTACTAAATGTATTGATTGTACGATTGAGAAAAATATACAGTATATTTTAAACTATACAGTATACTTTTTTTTTTCAGGTAACTTGCTGAAGTGATTTTTTTTTTTTGGACTACAAAGTCCAAAAACATTAGAAGAAAAATCACATGCATTAAACCAAATTACAGAAGCACAGGCTTTCTCCCATATGCACATTTAGTCTACCATTTTGAAGTACAGAAACCTTCTGCTGCATCTCAGGTGATCTGAATCAAAAACAGAGAGAGGGAGAGAGCAATAGCTAAGTTAAAGGGGAACTTGACAGCTGGTGTTCAGAGAGCATTTTCTAGGGATTGTCCCATCTTACCCGGGTCAAAGGCAGAAATATGGATAAAAGGACTGGATATTGAGAATTGAAATATGCTCAAGAGGGAGGGAAAATGGAGGGTAAGAAAGTTGCGGTGTGGGGGTTTATATTACACCTTCATCTGTCATTGAGTAAGGTCGCAGTTTTGCTTAAGAATAGGCACAAAAAGAGAACTATATTAAGTCAACGTAATCTTATCATCCTAAGCTGTTGGTGTTTCATTTTTGTACATACTGATATCATGCGGACTTGTCACAGTACATTTTCCATTTAGTGGGGGTGGTAAGGGACCAGTGAAATATAATCCTGTCTCTCACTATAATATATTTATTCAGTCCACAGCAAGTGGATCAGTTGACATTTTTGCTCCCATAAGCTTCTACTTTCTCTCCATCATTGTCCTTCTATCCTATGCCTTCAATACCCATGCCCTGCATATACAATACTGCCTTTTGTGTTTGTGTAGTGACTCTCCTGTTATTGGTTAACTAACCTGTTAAATAGTTACGTCTTTAAATAGGTACATGTAAGACTGCATGGTGAATTGTACAGATATATTAGTGGTTGCTGGCTTTTTCCCAGTATTTACTCTAGGAGCACAACAAGAGGAATATATTAAGGTGGCAAGGAGAGAAAAAGAGAATGGGGGAAGGTAGGAAGTAAAGACTAGACAAAAATGATAATGGAGTCAGGCAGTGTTGGTATTCACATATCCCACAGTGTAAGATATTACTTTTTTCTCTCTCTCCCTAGGTCTCTGGTCACTGCAATCTAGAGGGTTTAAATTGGTCGTAAATCTATGTACACACATGAATATGTACAGTGCAAGTGTGTGTCGTGAAAGCAGGGATGTGTGTACACAGGTGGGTGCTTGTGTTTAGATGTCCTTTTGTTAAAATGAAAGGATTTGTGGACAGAGGGGGATTTATGGAAATGAATCTGTCATGAGACATGGGCACATCTTATGTTGGTGTGTGTTTATGGAGTGTTTATGGTTTTTACAGAAGGAAAGAGACTGATATGCTAGTTGGCTCAAAACCACCATATCAAATTCTAATGTATTGTCTACTGCTTATCCTCCATGAGGGTCACAGGGGCTGCTAAAGCCAATCACAGCTGAAGGCGTAAGGCAGAGTACACCCTGAACAGGTCACCAGTCCATCACAGGGCCAACATACAGAGACAATCAATCATTAACTTCATTAACATTCATGCCTACAGGCAGCGTCAAATTAACCTCTGCATGTTTTTGGAATGTGGGAAGAAACCAGAGTACCTGGAGATAACCCATGCACACAGAACGGCCCTTCATAGGATCAGGTCGCAAACCTGGGTCTTCTAGCTGCAAGGCTACAAGACGTTAGCCATGACTCTACTGTGTGGCCCTAATTCTAATTAATTTTAAAATTAAATAATATTTTAACATTTGAACATTTTAGAATAAACTATACAACAAGAACTGTGACCATCACATTATTTGTGGGTATGTTTTTGTTCCCACGTGTATTTATAGTATGTTTGCTCATTTGAGAGTGAGAAAGTCTGCATCTCTTAAGTGATAAAGTTGATTTAATTGGGTTTCACCCCAGTCATTTCACCAATAAGGATGCCTTCATAAAAGTTAACTCTCTTCTATGTCCTTTGTGTTCCCTTTCACATTTTAAACATTGTTATTCCTTATGTTTTTTTGGCAACACCTCTGTTGTTTAACTTTTTACCTTCTTCTCTGTGCACAAAATACATCCTCCCTGACTGCTCAACCCATTCGCCTCTCCTTGCCCCACCAGTTTGCCTTTCCTTTGTGCTGTGTGTGAAATGCTGTTAGAAGCCAGACAAAAAGACTTGCCTTGGAGCAAGATACATCAATAGCTTCCTTTTAATTTGAAGAGCTCCCTCTCTCCCCATTGGCTTTTTTCCTCTCTCTCTATCCATGCCCTGTGCTAATAAAGCCAAATTGACATTTACGCTAGTGACCTCTCCCCTGTTATAAAAAAAAAAAAAAACAGGGAACCAAAAAAAAAAACTGAAAGACAAAGGCCTGGTATAATTATCTGAAAATATGTACTTCACATCAAGTTTATTTATCCCTTTTAACCCTTTCATGCAATGGTGTAATTTGTTTGTTTCAGGTGTCATTCCTCTGTGTCTTGTACTTCACATCAAGTTTATTTATCCCTTTTAACCCTTTCATGCAATGGTGTAATTTGTTTGTTTCAGGTGTCATTCCTCTGTGTCTTGTCATCAAGAATTTAGTAATTTCTTTCTTTTTTGAATGTACCCAGAAAAACACGTATTTGAACTTTTTTTTTTTTTTTTTTTTCTATTGTTGCCTGGCTCTCCTGCCAGGCCTACTTGCCTTCTTCTCTCACTGTCCCTCTTTGAAGGAGTGTCTCTCTTGACCTTCAGGGGCACTTATAATTTTATTTTATTTTCACGCTGACATCTCGTCACTTCTTTCACTTTGTACAAAGCAAGAAACCTCAGTTATTTTACTTAGAGGGAGCTTTTTTTCCAGATTCCCAAAGGGCAGGCGAGAGTTGAGTGCACTCATCATTCACTTGCCCTCACTTTTCACAGGTTTTGATATGAATTTTTAATCCAGCATTTCAGCTACCATTTGCAGTGGTATACCCACACACACATACTTTCTGCATCCCTTTTAGGTTATTCATATAGTACACATGCATGTGCTAGAGCCATAGTTCATTTCCTTTTGTTCTTTTGCTCTTGTGCCCTATGGCCCTCCCTCGTCTTCATTCCTCAATTTTGTTTTCTCTTTGGCATCAAACAAAAGAGTGACACTGAGGTGAAACTTTTGGACTGGTGACATTAAGCATGTATGACATACTCTTCCCCATACTCCCATGTTTCCTTCCTTGTCAGTGATTAATTCAGGGAGTGTTGTGGTAAGTATGTCCTGTCCCTCTAGTAATATTTACAAATTAAGTTTGAGTCTGTGATTATTATGACTTGGTTGGTAGCAAGCTATCCACACACCCCTCAGTGAGTTTGCACAGTGTCTCTTAAGTGCTCTGCACAACTTCACTCAATGCTCAGCAAAGAGACTAATAAGATCTCAAATCTATGTGAAAATCTATACATGTAGTCAGCAGTTTTTCCCTCTGTCATACCCAGGATTTTACTGTTTGAATTTGACTGCTCATTCTTCCACAGTCTGCAATTGGTCATGAGGAACAGCTTTTTTTTTCCTCTGTCACAGGGTGATGCATGAAAAATCTCTCATTATATACATTGTGTTCATTTAATGACACTTGAAGCATTTCTGTCAATACAGTGTGTGCATGAGAAGATTAATAATTAAGAAAAGCAGATTGCATACATTTGAGTTCACTTTTGGACTTTTCTCAGTAATCTAGACTTTGAAATGCTCACAGTAAATACTGTGGTCTAAAAGAGTAATGTTTTGCACCAATCCCCTTATGACCAAATACACACTGGAATAGTGTTGATTTAAACTTTTTTTGTTTAACTTTAACAATAAAAGAATTACATTTAACATTATTCCAGAATATATTTGCTCCTAATTGCAATTGCTTTGTTACTTTAACACTGCAAACCTTTTCCAGGCTGGGTAATCTGACCTCTTTATTTGAATCATCTTCACCTAAAAATAGTCTTTGATTTAGGGAACCATTGCCTTGATAATTAACAATATACAAACTTAAAAAAAAAAAAAAAGAGGAAAGTGCACCCACTCATGAACACTACCTGGAAATGGGCCTCTCATTCTCTTCAAAAACTCACCAATGACTTGGGGACTCGGCACCAGTATGTGAAACACCCTTGTCCTCCACTTTCTGTAGTACATTTTGTACATTTTTTTAGCCCAATGGGAGTATGTTTTATATAGCCCTGCTCCATTAGGAATGGCTGTTGATTGAAAGCCTGCCATTTCAATCAGGGTTGTTGTTAATCTGTTGTTTTGTTTTGGGGAACCTGGCCAGGCTCATTGCCATGGGGACACATGTGGTTCATCACGCCTGTAATTGGATTTGAGTTAGTGTTATCCAATTTTTGCCTGTGTTTAATTAGGGAAGTTTGCCACAGAAGACTACAGCCGAGTGCAAAGCAAAACAAGATAGATGGAAAGAGGGAGGGACTTACAGGGGGCACAAACTGAGGTTGCACGGTGATTAGTAATAAGTTAATTAGTATATATGGGTATTTGTCAATTTACAATTAGCCTTAGTCCTACCCATGGGGATTGAAGTTTTACTGACTATATTTCAGACCACTGTTTTCTTCTTGTGTAGATATCAGCTCAACAGAGAGACAGAGGGAGTGAGGGGAAGGGGAAGGAGTGATATACGTGAGTAGCTGCATCGATTATGACATGGCCCTTCTCTCAGGAGGAACCATGGTCGAGCCATTTGTTTGACAAGAAAAGAGTGGGGGAAGTCTATTAGTGTGGTGCCTTCATGGACTGATGACAGGCAGCTGCAGTGGCTGTGCCCAAGCCTGCTGGGACTGACCTTTTCACCCTCCTCTGCTGGTGGCTGAAGCAGTGAGAAAATGGGAGAAAGATGGTGGGAGATGGGACTAGAAACACTCACAATCCCCATGGGTACATTGAAGGTCAAGGTATATTTGTATGCCTTCACATTCTATCTGAAGAAGGGCATGACTAAATGTGTAAGAAAGGGAGAGAAATAGGAGAGGGGTCAGAATAATGAATTTCATCTTCCTTTTTTAGCAGCATAGAAATGTCTGCTTTTTAAAAATCATATTACTCAGTTGTTGATGGGTGACAAACCTGTATTAGGGTGAGTTGAGAGATTGCAAATACAGATTTTCATATTCAAGCACAAGTCCAAGTCCATGGAGAGAAAAGTGTGAAACATTAATAAGAACAAACATAATTGAACTGTTTAAAGCCTAAAACAAAGTTGTCAGTAAATTCTGTCATCAAAAAGGTCTTGCAAACGGTGTTTTCAGCCTAATAATCTGTGTGCCAACATTAAAACTCATGATGGACAGTCTGCAGTTGCCAAGTGTGAAATGTTCATCACGTCGATCTACTGATAATGTCCACCAATCTCCTTTCTACATCCTGGATATTTGAGTCCACAGCACTGCTTCAGTAAATGTTCAGCAGTCTACCTGTGCACATGACACCGAGTTAAATTAAGTCTGGTTTCATGCATGATTCCCTATGTCACATGTGTTTTTGCGACTACATGTTTGCGAGATGTGAGGCACAGTAGCATAGTAGTCAGTGGGTCCTGTTGGAGGGGGAATGTGCTATGTGTGACATAGCGTTGTTGTCATGAGCTCATCGTGAGCTTTATGGTGAAGAATGCCCAGTGATCTGCCAACTCCATGTGGTGTTAACTTAAGTTCATTTACCTCACACTGGGATTTGTGAATGTCATGTCAGAGCTTCATTATCTAGTGTGAAGCCGAATGGCTTTCCATCAACTGACAACAAGGTGTTGCAAACAATTATTAACGGTATAATTTTACAGATCAGCATTTAAGGCATTTCAAGCCAAACCATACTTCTTGATTCCCAAAAAATGCTCAGTAGCTTCCCTCCTGACTGCGCTGCTTTAGCCTAAAGCTAAGGCAAAGTCACTGTCATAGATGAAATTTGGGCACTGATTCCAACTTATTTAAATTTCCCCACATGATTGTCCAAGCCCACACATCGCCCTGAGCTAAGCTTAAGTTAACTCTGCTTCAATCCTTTTTTTTTTCATACAAAATATAATTCACTTTTCAAATATGCTTTACTATTTCCCCCTGCTGTCATTCATCCTCTTCTTCCACTTCCCATATAAATCAAATGGCAGTAGTTTCCCCACAGCATTACACTGTAATATACCACTGAATTACCATTAGGGGGAAAAAAAGCAAAATAGGTAGCTATGTGACTTTCCTATAGTTACTTTTTCACATCTTGATTTTAAATTATTTGTAGCCTTTGCAAGCCTAGGGCAGGAGGCTCTCACTTCAACAGCAGAGAGGCACAGCAGATGCTTTAAGCTCTGTGCTGTGTTAAGCTGTACTCTATAGCTGTTGGCATATCTTTACATACTTGCAAAGAAATTAACAAACATGGAGAAAAGCACAGACATCAGCAAGAAAAAAATAAAAAATTTTCTTGTGGCTGCTTCAGTAAACAGCCACATCTTTGGTTCACCCATCTCTATCATTACTGCTCCATGTGAGCTGCAGGTGAAATGCCAAAGAGATGAATCCTTCCCTTGACTCTTTAAACAACTGTCAGTCACTGAAGAGATGGAATTTTGTCCCCTGGGTGCAATTTGAGATTCATGCATAAACAGTCATTTGCACTGCAATTGTGAAAGGTTATGTTGTGGGGAATAGAAGTGCGAGACTAAATTGCCATAAAGTGCTGTTAAAGAAATAGAATAATGACAGAGGTTAGGTGACAGATGAAAAAATCTGTCCTATCACTGGCTCAGAGGAGACTGTGTCTAGAAAAGAATCTAACTTTTAGATTATATGCTAGATTAGATTATGTTTTCACATGAGCAAAAAAAACTACACTGAGACTTTTTACTACACTTTTGGATACTCTGAGAAGCTTCCCAAGGTCATTACAGTGTCTCTTTAAAATACCATAAAATGTTTCAGGTCATGTGCAATCTTAATGTCAGATTTGATGATATTATGCAACAGCTATAGAATTTATTTTCAAGTCACTTCTGTTCTGTGGATCAAGTTTGATGAGCTCTTTTATCAAGAGGACATTGTGACATGAAAGAGTAATGAAAGTAATTTTCCTCAAAGCTTCTCCTTTAACTGATCAAGCAATGCACATGTATTCAAAATGTGTTTTTTGTTTTTTTTTTTTTAAAAGAATGAGTTTCTCTCCTGTAAGACTGAATCAGGTGTACTGATGGCCTAA
Source organism: Brachirus orientalis (assembly GCA_016785285.1). Classification (NCBI taxonomy): domain Eukaryota; kingdom Metazoa; phylum Chordata; class Actinopteri; order Pleuronectiformes; family Soleidae; genus Brachirus; species Brachirus orientalis. The sequence continues at coordinate 2,077,486 of JAFBJR010000113.1, read as the reverse complement.
GAGAAAGAAAACCAGGCAGAAAATGTTTCATGATGAGATTTTCCTGGATTTTCAACACCTCAAAGAATTTGAAAGGTGTTGTGTAAAATGGTGAAAAGAGCAATTGTTTACATTGTGTGAGGTTGTGTGTGCGTGGATGTGTAAACTTGGCTCCCTACTCCTCTGTCGCAGGCCTGTCAAAGACTATTTCACTCTCCACTACTGTCCAGTCATTCTCTTCCAATCCTCACACACAGGCAAATGCATACATTGGTGTGCAGCCACGCACACACTCTATCTCACTCTCTGTTCCATTCCTGTGGCCAATGCTGACTCAGGATATATTGTGACCAAAAGATCAGACAAAGAGCTGACAACACCAGGTCATTTTGCTCGTGGAGGAGTTGCATCGGTTGACAAAATGTGCAGCACAGCAACGGTGGCGTTTATGGCCCCTTCATAAGGTAGTTTCATTTTAGCATTTCCTCCGTTTACATCCACCACTATCAACAGAAAGACCCACTCGTGTCCTTTTCTTTTCTGTCATTCACATTCAGCATGTTTATCTTACTTGCCCTTCTTTAGCTGCACTGCTATCTTTAAAATAAACTAGGGGAGAAAAAAAAATAAAATGTGTTTGCTTTGTGCAAGTGACCCCAGCAGTCAACGTGTCCTTATCTCACCATCGACCGGTTGCTGGATTAGCCATCTGCTTTGACCACCGTGTGGTATCGACAGGCTGCCTGTCACAGTCGATGAATAGAATTCAAAAGACTCAGTGCAGTGGGTATGGATGCCGACCAGGCAACCTCTGAACCTCAGATGGGTCTTTGGGCTGTGACTGCATTACTTACAGGGCTGTTATTTGTTGCTGTGAATGCATAGGTTGCAGCTTTTAGACTCCCTGGTTTAAAGATGTGTCACATGGCTCATTAGTCATTTCAAAATTAGTATTGTTTACATTACGACCTCCTGTGAGGAGTCTATTCATCACATCAGGGTCCAGAGTATATTACCTCTAGGTTACATTCAAAATTGGCAATGACATCCTGTTTGTACATGACCCCAAGGAATGGTGCTAATTCAGTTGTTTCCCTGTGTGATAATGTTCAGGGAATCCAAAGACATACTGTATATTCTCCAGTTAACTAAACTGAACTGTGCTTGAGTCACTTTGCTGCTGCTGTATGGCTCACGGATGGCAGATGATGGATTGGTAGTCAGCCCCAAATAGCTTGTGCCATGTTGGGTGTGACATTTACTGTAAGGCATAACATAATTACATTTACCCTTGGGTAAATAAGCCTGCAACCACTCTCACTTTTTGAAATCTGTTAGCTTGGGATGATCAATCAACCTGATGAAACCTATGGTTTTGAAATACACCATTTTTGAAATACATTAAATAATAAAAAAGATAAACACTGAATGTGGCTGAGATTAATGGATAATACTGAAGGAGCAAAAGTTCAATAGACAGAAATAAATGCAGTGAGATTTAAATATAAGGGTCATGTTGTCCTTCTATACCTCATAGGCCAGTACATTGTCCCTCCTTATCTGTCCAACCTCCTCCATGTTGCCACTTCCTCTCGTACCCTCAGGTTGTCCTTCTCCATCCACTTGACTGTCTACAGTTTCTTTGTATCTTGTGTATTTCTTATGGTTTTTATTGTTTGTATTTTTTTTTAAATTGTTTGATGTCCTTACATAGAGGACTATAAATAAAATCTATTATTATTTTTATTAAATACAATGGAAAGAGGAAAAAAGGCCGCTCTTTCTTTGTCAGGTTTTTTGTATTGTTTCCGATGTACAGAAGTCCCCTTTTTATTCTTTGTATTCTTGTTAGATTTGTGTGAAGATGAGCAGTCCAGTCCAGTCCAGTCAACAGTTGTCAGTGGGATTGTATTAAATGTCATGCTTATTTTAGTTTTATTCCTGGGTAGATTAAATACAAAAAAAAAAAAATTTGAAATTTGCATCATGTCCAAGAATGCAGTGCAACGGTGAATGTGTAACATTTATGTACACATGTCCATGTACTGTATGTTCAGTTTTTGTGTGTGTATATACTGTACAGGTATTTTGGGCTTTCCACTGACTGGTTTGTACAACACCTCATGTGTCTACATGTATGAAAGTGTACGTGTGTTTGTGGTCACTATCAGCTTCTTGCAATCAGCGGTGTGTGTTTATGGGCACAGCCTGACTCCTGAATCATGTCGGGTCGTTGGGTCTTTCTGGTGTGCTGCTGCCATTCTGGGGCTAGAGATAAAATTCTGGCCTAAAGGAGGGAAGGCAGACCACATCCATCCTCTCTCTGCTTAATCCTTTTCCCCTCTCATCCTCTTACTTGTTCCCTCTCTCTATCTAGTCCTCTCTATAGTCCTTTAATACTCCTTACTGCCCTTTTTTCTCCAGCTCCTACTAGAGCTACAACAGTTGATGTTATTGTTTATTTAACTGTTTACTGACATAATCACTAGCTTTTTTTGATATTTAATTTGGTTTGAGTGTTTTCTTTTGTTTTTGTATTTTTTGTAGATGAAATTAACTACTGTGATTGCCACTTCATGAAAGTAAATATTTTTCTGGTCCTTTCCTCTATGGGAATTTCTGGGCAAAACAAAACAGCTGAGAATGCTGTCATTGTGAGGTTTGTGATACAGTTTTATTTTATTTATTTTGCATTTTATGGGCACATATTTATTGATAATGAAAATAATCAGCCTAGTTTCCACCTCCACCCACTTTTTTGCAAGCTATCTCCTACTTTGATTCTAATTTTCTCATTTATTTTTACATTTTGGATCAACTTGTTCAAAAGAATAGAATTTAAAAAAAGAAAATATGCTTAATATAGTCCTTCTATAGACATCGCAGAGCTATTTCTGTTGCTTGAGGTGCATTTTTTGATGCCTTTAATTGTAGCAATCATAACTTGAAACATTCAAGCCTTTAGTATATCAACATGTCCAAGTAAATCTGGAGCTTACACTGTGAATAATTAAATAATTTATTTTTTTATATTTAAATTGGCCCATATATTATTTCCATTGTGTTGCACAGTAGCTGTTATAGAGCTTAATAAGTTTAAGGAGAATAACGCTTAATGACAACTGTATCCGTAAAGTTGTCATCATGTAGAAATTTGTAGAAATCAAATTATGTAGATGAGATGTACGGACACCTAAGGACAAAGTGGTATTTTCTTGTGTACTACTCTGCACATGACTGTTTATTGCATTGATGAACTGCTGTTGCTGATTAAGAAAAAAAAAAGGTTTCTAAAGCATGCCATTAAGGAGTGATTGTATTCTACCATCCTGGCTGCCATTAGTTCTTATTTATTCAGCACTATGAAAATCAACTTGCATTGACTTAAGGTCATCCATCACATTTCGGTTTGTTTGTGCCGTAGCATGTGTACAGGGCAAGGAGATTTTCGTGCTGTTCTGTGTGAGCGTAAAGGCATGTATGAAACATCCAGCCTTATCTTTGCAAGGAGTAACACCTTCTCAGGAGTATCCTTCTCCAAGTGCACATTTATACTCTTGTTTGTCTTCTTAACAGAATATCCTGAGAATACATGACTTACGTCTCTGCTGTGGTATTTGTGCCACTGAATAAAAGCTGATGAGCAACCGCTTTTACATTCGTTGCCACAAAATTTGCAAACTGTTTGTGTCACAGTTATCGTATTGAGAAATCCACAAAAAAATACAGATGGTTGGCAGCAATGTTAAGTATGTATAATTTAAAACATGCAAACACAGTAGCGAGTAGACTTGTAATTATAGTGATCTCTTTAATTTATACAAAGGTTGCACTTTAACTTCACAGATTTGAGATGTGTAGTTTTTTTCAGGCACCTGTTTTCCCAAGTCTTTGACTTACCTGATATTAACACTGACTGCTCCATGAACTTAGCTCTTTGGCTATTGGCAGTCTTCAGAGGAGGAATAAATCTCAAAGTGTGTAGGTTTTGCAAAAGTAATGTATGTTAAGCTGGTCTTCTGCTTGCCTGCGCACTGATTTCTTACACTGGAGCATGTTGTGACCTGTCCCAATAGTTTTTGGTCCATTTCAGATTATATTGAAGGTAAATGCGATCCAGTGTGGCTTGTTTAGCTTAGTTCATGTCTAAATATCCAGACACACACTTTCTGAGTGAGTGATTGTCCTCTTTCACTGTCATTAACATTTGCATTTCAGTAGTCCTTGATTGATTGAACACCAACTGCCGCATAAGTGTTTTGGCAGGGGCAATTTCCTATCTGGTTCAAAACATCCATACTTATTGACCTTTACTCAATACTTGGATATTCTCTCTTGATTTTTTTGTTGATTTTTTTTGTTTAAAAAATGTAGCTGTTTTAGTTTCTACAATATCTTGCTTTTTTTTGTTTCCAGCACCATATCGGTTTTTAGCAATTAGGGTTGCTTTACTTCTGACCTGTACTTTAGAGGAAAAATGAGACATAGATAAGGGTTTTTTTTTTTTTTTTTTTTCCTTTCTTGTACATTTCTTTTCCCTTTTTTCTTTTTTTACTTTAAGCAAATGCCGATTTTGAGTGGACAAGGAAGTGGAGAGATGAGGATGGATGGAACATAGCACAGTGTACTGCACTGGCCATGCAGCCCACATGACATTGTCATCTAAGTTCTGCATATAGATCCAGACTTTCAGATCAGTGCTAGAACTTTAGATTATTAAGTGATATTCTAAGAAGTTAGGGAACACATAACCCAGAAATATGAGATTTATGAAGATGTCCTAAACACAGCAGAATACTTTTTTTTTAGTAAAACTTAAAACAAACAAAAACACAGTTACAAGGTTATACCCGACAGCTCTTTTCTATACGTCAAATCCACATATTTTATTGGAACCTTATTTAATAGCACTGCCAGGAATGTTAAATTTGTCAATTGAATGCTTATCTGAGCCCAAATTTGAAACTTTGAAAATACAGAAATATATTATATTTGGCTGAAACAGTGTCATTCAATGTACTTGTCTTGATCTGACTTAATGTGAGTTACTCCTTTAGGTGAGCATGCCAGCTGTTGTGTTTAAATCTCTAATGTTTTAGCCAATTCAGCATCATAGACATCGTTTTTCACAACATAGACATCATTTTTCACAAATGCTCATCATTTGCAGTCCATTTGTTCTGGCACAAGGAGAAAAGCTGAAGTCATGCTTCTTCTCCAAACTGCATGTTTCTTTTAGTAAAGAATTGTACCTGACACCAGCAATATTTCGTAGTGGAGAGAGGCAGTGGTGTGCCGTCAGGACAGGGAAGGCAGGCACTTTTGTCCAAAGTGGATGATCTCTCCTTGCATCTGATTTCAGACCAGCATTTTCTTTCAGTAAAGGATCTAATGCTGTCTTTTAGCATTCATTATGTAGTTTACTGCCTATTTTTTGGCAGCACCAGGCATTATGCTCTGGGATGTAGCTTGACTACAAGCTGATGATACTGAATATTCACACTGACTTATCTCTATGTGAAGTCTGCAGTAGGTTTGAAATTGCATTTTGTTAGATAAATAATACAGCTCCTTAAAGGGATATATCTATGGGTATATGATGTTCTTTGAGTATAGGTGATAGACAGAGTTTGTGTGTGACCATTAATTATAATTGTCTTTTGAAGAGCACCTTTTCAGAATACTCAGTCACTGAAACATGGTCAGTTCTATGTCAAGTCTCTAATAAAACTAATGTCCTTAGAACCACACAACCTTGAGTGTTTGAGAAGTTTGATGTGTATTGAGGAAGAAGAATATTCATCATTTTCTCATCTTTGGTGTGCCATTAGGGGATAATTGAATGCACTTGAATGTAATGATGTAGGTAATGACACGGAGGGTCCACTGCAATGTTAATGTGTATTCACTGTGGCTGTTACTGTTAGTATTTTGTCAAATTACATCGTGGATGACTGTTTTAACAACAAAAATAAATAAATAAATGTATATGTGTATATATATCCAATAAAGTAGTGTAAGATGAAGTTTGAGCAAACTTCAAACTGTTGGATTCTTCCTGTTTTCCAAGCCAGACAGCAAAACTCATCTCTATTATACAGCCAAGGTTTCATGTAAGCCTCAAAAAAAGATAGAAAAGGAAAACTTTTCAACATAACTGTGACTTAACAATTACAATAACATTTACTTATAATCACCAATCACATACATTTATCATGCTCAAACTCTAAATTACCTGAATGTTCTGCTTTTGTGGTGTTTTGGACAACGTGTAAGATGAATATTCACTTTAAAACAGCATTACTGTATTTTAAATCAACTGTGAGTGGGCTTTCTTATGAATCATACAAATGAAGCTCATAGAGCTTTCAAGGCCTTTTAAATCCAATCCCTTATCTGTGTGTGTGATCACCCGTTCATTCAGTCAGATCTATATAGTCCCTGCTGAAATGCTGGTCATGTGTTTGACCATATGTGCCTGCATTCATTCTGTATAAATGGAGAAATTAAAGAGTAAGGGCTGTGCAAGTTTAAGGCAGTTTAAAGTTGATGGATTCTTTAATTAACTTTTTGTTAATTAATTTGGATTCATTATAAGCTCAGTCTGTCGTCTACCAAAAGTTGCTATCATTAATGGAATTAAGTCAGACTCATAAGCATATTATTATTATTATTATTATTATTATTTTAACACTATTTTGCATTCTGTCCACTCATCTGTCTGAAATATTAAGCATTTGCTGGATATTGAAATAAGACTGCAGTGGTCCAACATCCCCACACAGCTTGCATCAGGTCAGTAGCTGTGTGTAAAAGGTCAGCCTTCTATGTGACCCAACACAGTCAACTTTAACCTCTAGTCCCCAGCTGAAGTGTGGCATGTGTCAGACTGACAGAGGGAGAAAGGTCTCTCACTTGCGCGCGCACACACACTGATTCTGCTGTACATACCCCCCTTCTACAGCAGTCTTAGACTGTGGCTGTATGTATTATGTCACCTCAGTAGCTGCTTACACAGATGACCTATGAACTCGATGTTTCTTCACCGTAGGGTTCCCTTTCTAGATTTCATCTCTTCCAATTCATGTCAGGATACACTGTCAACAAAAAAGTTGTGAGCATCAGTCTAAGAGTCCAGGGTTAAAGCCTTTACTGGCAGTGTCAGCTTTTCTCTCCTCTGCCCTTGCCTTCCCTTGATACAGAGTTAAGAAAAACAAGGATAAGAAGAAAGTGAGATAATGAAATAAATACTCAGGAAACACATCACAGAAAGAGCCTGATGTACTCTGCAGCATCTGGGGAGAAAAGAGTTGTTACATAAACAGATAAGATAACAACAAAAACCACCTTCATGGTCACACACATGGACAGACGTGTTGTTGTATGCTTCTTAACTGCATGGTTAGTGATCATATTTTGTGGTTTGCACACTTTTCATCAATGATGAGATATATTTATATTTGTTTCTTATTAAGTCTGGTAAATGTCTCATTTCACTCTGGAAACGAATAAGCTGTTAAAGTTAAATTTAACTGATTAATGTTTATATCTGGTGTTTTCCTAGCACAGGCTTCCTCTTGCGTTGTTCTCATTTCCCTGCTTATATTATTCATATATTCATGTAATTTGCACATACTGCTGGACACAGGATATGCCCATTTTAAAATATTCTCAGATGTCCTAAACACTGTAGGAATCTGAGCTTTTGCCTATGTCTGTGCATGTGTGGGTGACATAGGAAGTTGTTTGGAAAAAATGTCATCACTCTGCAGTCAAGATATATATTCAAAACACCCACTCACACGCACACGAGCACAGAGCCAGCACACATTGTGCGTAAATATGTGTGCTTATTCATAGAACATGAATCATGTTTGGAACAAAACAACCCAAATTGATGGATGGCTTTTCCATCAGTTCACAAATCTTCATACAAGAACTTCCACAGAAACACACGCTGACAAATATGTTGTTGCACAGTAACCTGTTATACATTTATAATCCTGCCATACTCACTCTATTTCCACTTTAGCTGGAACATGTCTGGTGACACAGACAATACATTTAATTTTCATGGTCTTTATCCCTGATCCTAAAGCCACAATTAGTTAAATATACTGTATTCTTGCTTTGTGTGCCATGTTGTCCTTTTTTAATCAATTTCACTTTGCCCAACCCAATCTCTTTCCCATCAGTGACTTTTGAAACTTAAGCCTCTCTAATGCCCTCTAGATCCAATTCAAATGACGTTGCTTTTTCATGTGAGTTGGCATAGGGTGCTCTTCAATATTCCAGTCCTTGAAATTAAATCAGTTGTTTGCACGAGCTTGCCTCTAATGCTGCTGGTGATGAAACAAAGTCCCATTTGGATGGTTTTGTTGATGTCCTACTATACATCCCTAAATCAATTGTATGTATTAATAGATTCTTTGGCCTTAGTTTAATGATTCTTAAAGGAGAGTGTGTTTGTGCTTGTCTCAAAGAACACCCACATACAATAACAATCTGGCAAGTTGAGCAGTTGGTGACCAATGAATACTGCAGTCAGTGGTGTAGTCACATTTATCTTATTAATGATTGAAAAATGAATAAAGAAGAATGGCTTGTATCCATGAGATCAGTGCAAAGTTTCTTATGTAAATGGTTAGTATTTTTTATCTATTTCATGGATTTTAATACTGCTAGAATACCATGTGAAAAATCTATCTTCATATTTTCAGGTGAAAGCACTACTTTTTTGCAACAGCCATTTTTTATTGTTATTTATGTGGAAAAAATTGTTTCTGCAGCAATGTCTAATTTAGGCAGGAGTCTCTCTGGACTATGTTGTTTGATATTATAATCTGTAGTGAGAGTAGGGGACCAGTGGAAGAGAACGTGGAGAGGTAGAGGGATGGAGAGAACAGGGATGGAGATTAGTTGGATCAACACAGAATACCTGTGTGAATGTCAGCGAAATAGGTGGGACAGCGAAGATGTAAGAAGTAGGGGTAGTGAAAAAAGATGAGTTTAAATACCTGGGCTCAACCATCCAAAGCAATGGGCAGTGCACAAGAGAGATGAAGAACAGAGTACAGACAGGGTGGAGTGGGTGGAGACGAGTGCCAGGGGTGATGTGTGACAGAAGGATAACGGCAAAAGTGAAAGAGGAGTCAGACCTGCTATGACGTATGTTTTGGAGACAGTGGCACTGTCTAAAAGACAGGAGGCAGAGCTGAATTTTACATACATCTCATAGAGGAACTGTCAAGATTTAAGTTTTCTGTGCCTCTGCATCCTCTTCTTTACCATACATCTGTGTTATCTTTAGAAAGAAAACCTGCTTAATACTCATCTTTTGCAAAGAAATGTACTGTGAGGAAAGGACAATCACTCTTTTGATTATGCTGTTGTTTTCCATTGCACGAAGAAACTTAAGTCCCAGCACAGTACTACAAGCTGATTTCCAACTCTATGAGACCCCTGCCTCATATTCACACACATTAAGATGGACTTGTTAATGTTGATCATTGCTGTTGTTTTCTTTCATGTCAGTGGATTATATTGCATGTGTTTCACATCAGATTCTGTCCAAGCACTCAACAGATGGTGACATTTGTGTTGCAGACCCCAAGAGGGTGAAAATAGATGTTTTATTGTTTTATGTTGTTCCCCACAGCTTGTAATGATGGAAAATCATGACCCACTTAGAAATCAGGGTCAATCATATATTTACTGTAAAGACAGATGAAAAGATCCTATAGTGAAAATTGGTTTAATTTACAATTGTGTATAATTCAATGATTTAGCAGTTAGGTGACTGAAATCCAGCAGTGGAATTGGCACTATGTTTCTTATCGTCATTTCCAACAACCATTTATTCACTCATGTGAAATTAATTGTCTTCAATATCAATAGTGCTTTCTAAATGAAAGACCAATCGATATCAAAATTCAGGTTTGCAACTTACTGTATTGAATAAACATTACATACCAGCAAATAGTTTTTAAGGCTATGAAACCATATGGTAATGAGTTTAAATATTTCCCCATTAAGTATATTGGAAAATCATTGTGCTCTTAGTGTATGCTATTGTAGAGGTATAAATGAAGTGTATTTGTCCTAGAGCCCTGTTAGATTACATTTCAATGAATTATTTAGCACAGTATCAATTTAATAATGGCATTGTCTTGTTTGTTTATTGTGAATGGATAATGACACACACAGTACATTAAAACACAGCTGATACAGGAGCGCACAGCAACTGCAGGATGTTATAATCCTTTAGAAAATTGCTTTATTTTTTACAGCAGTAATGGCACTTATGAAGTTGCTCACTATATTAATCTCTGACAGAGCACTTCTTCTTTACCTTCTCTCAACTGCAGTTACTTGAAGGTCCCTTTGTTTAGGGCTCTCTCAAGACAACCTTGTCACCTTTTGATAATTATGTAATTCCTTAACCCAAAATTTTGAATAATGGAACTTGGGCACACATTTCACAAATCACCAATTCTTAATTTCTAAATTACTACCAAAGGCTATTAGTTACTTTTTCTCTTCTTAGGTTGTGCCGCCACCATCCTGCCTTTTCACATTTTTTCTCAGAACGTGTCATGTTAGACCACAGGAAGGAGGTGTTGTTCAGGCTGTAGGTTCACTGGAAGCATAGGTATTTGATAGTTGATAGTTTGACAGGTGACAAGTTGTAGGTTTTAATTTTTGGTTTTGTCAGAATTGCAACTGGTGATAAACATGCACTGGCAAAATGTCGTTGCAATATGTAAGCGTATGCTGTGTTTATTTTAAATGGTAAATTGCAGACAAGTATACTGTCCTCGGTCGGAATGACAGCATGATGATGATTTACTCAACATCACTGGCAGCATGTGTTTTTTTGCCCTCTGTCTACTGAAGGAGACAGAGAAAATAAGAAAAGCAGGGTGTTGACTGAAAGACCAGGGATCACATCTGTGCTCATATCACTTAAAACCATTATTTCCAGTGTTGTCTGAGTGCAGATCATTTTAAATCAAATGCGCACTCTTTATTTTGCCGATTAGGGTCATCTTATTGGGTCTGTGATGCAGTGCACTGAGTGCTGAAGTGGAGTCCTTCTCCATGCTAGTGTTAGTCTGTAGCAAATGTTGTACTGATGGAATATTTCACTTTCATCTTGCAAATGCAGCCAACAATTGAGGGGAAATGTTCTCAAATCCTGTTTTTCAGTGATGAACTACAAATTAATTGAAAGGGTGTAATTTACAGCATGTTTTTGTAACTTTGTTCTAGAAGTTCTAAAAGTTGATGCACATCATTTAATAATTCAGTAAATTTACAGTATACAATGTATAGTAGATCATCTGCTGGTTTTCTCTTTTACCTGATTTAAACATAGTCAACATATTAGTTCCCCTTTACTTGCTTTTCATCTCACAACTGGTATGATTCCTTTACCAACCCAGTTACTACACATGTGATATGTAGTGCTTACATGAATGTTCTGTTTGAATATGCGTGTGTGCATTACTTTGTTGCAATACTTCACTGTGTCTGTGTGCATGCATGCAGAGCATTTGCCACAGCTTGAACACAAAATGTGCTTTGCTGTGATGCAGGGGTTTAGTACCGTTTTGGCACAGCATACGATCCTCTCAGCTTGCCTTATATTTGTGAGTTACTGACAAGGTGAAAAGCACCTACTTGCTGGTGCGGTGAATTGAGCTTCATGAGAGGACTGGTGGAATGCTGACCACTCAAATGTCAACCGGGATAAAGCAGCTGAACAATGCTGGTTCTTCATCTATAGGTAAATATCCTAATCACCTTATCCACATAAAAGATAATCCAAGCAGATTTGGATATCAGCAGGTATGTGTAAATAAATGTTGTTTCACTCTGAGGAAGGCTGACATTTCTAAAGCAGGTTGAATCAGAGTTAAGGATTTTAGGCTGAATGGTACGGAACATTTTATAATTTGTTACAACAGAGGATATGGTATCAGGATACAGTGATACATTTATTTAAGTGAGTTAGCATCCAAATATGGGACGTGCCTGCACGTGACTTAATTCACTTCTTTATGTGATTTCACTTAATGGCCACCCACTGATCTCAGCTGAGGATTGCAAATGAGAGATTTACACTGCATCATCAAATTATGCAATACTTTTCTGTGCCACAGTGCTAACATTTCTGCATTCCACACTACAGTGGCATTTTAAACCCACAGAAATTAGGACATTAAAAAACTGTCTATATTTTTATTTGAAAACTTTAGGGTGAGCTTCAAATCAAATATCAGCTGTGAATGAAAGGTCTGTTTTACTTTTACTTTCAGCTAGTTCATAATTAAAAAAAAAAAAAAAAAAAAAAACTTGCTCTGATATTTCATTGTTCAATACTTCTTGAAACAGAGGAGAATAATTTTTCTGTATTGTTATGTTACTGGTATTCGCATGGACACTGCACTTGCAGTGCATGTGTGAAAGCAGCTATTGTCTATGGGTATGTTATAATTCAATCATTCAGAATTTGTCTCACACACTAGTATTGGAGCTGTGTAGGCTGAGAATGAGACCCATTGAGACGCAAGCACCTGGAGAATAATACACAGCACTTGGTGATGGTTCTCATTTGCTTGTACTATCAAGAAGGAAAACCTAAAGGGACTCACTGTGTCGAAGAAATCGATATAAATGCATAATTTTTTTTTTTCCACAGAGTCAGTCCGAACCAGAGTCTATAAAGTTTATTTGTAAGTGTGCTTATAACTCTTCCTGTGGCGTTAAAGCAGTCAAGACAAAAGGGAATATCCCTGAGCAGATGACGAAATGTTAAATTGGCCATGATTATGTGGGGAAATGTTTTTTTTGTGAACACTGATTCTTGATGCTGATGCGGTGGTTTTGTTTGAAGCGAATCCCATCAAAAATCCATTTTAGTTTTATGGTGATGACTAGTCAGATTATCATATTGTCACTTCACTTCTTTAAAGAATGACAAAGGAGTCGAGAGGACAGACATGGAGTGAGAACTTTTTTTTTTCATTCTTGATGACAATGTCAAGGTGGAAGGGGGAAGGAAGACATCAAAATGAATGAATATTTATGGGTGCCTACAGAAAAGTGCTGTTTTAGACTGAAGTGGGACAGAATGAAGACTGCACTTTAGGGCCTGTTCTTGTCAGACATTGGGTTTATGAATATTCATTCTTCATTGTCCCAAAAACATTTTATCTAATGCTTTGGTTTTATTTGCTTCAGGGTTTTGCCTATGCATGCTATTTGTCTCTGTTTTAACAAATCTGTTACAAAATATTTATTTTACAATATAATTGAATCAGACACAGCTAGAGTTGGCGACTGTGAAGTGACTTCATGTTGAATGGAACTTTCTGGTGAGGTGTGCGTCTTGTTTAGGAAACATCATGAAGCCAAAACATAAGCAGCTAAAACGTTGCATTTCCAGGTCGGAAGACTTTATGTAATGTGGTCTGCTATGTCTCATGTACATGGCAATTTCTGTTTTTAAGTGTACATATCTTATGTTGCTCAATGTGGAGCCACTCCTGCTCCATATTGAGAGCAGCCAGCTGAGGTGGTTCGGGCACCTGGCCAGGATGCCTCCCTGGGGAGGTATTCTGGGCATGTCCATCTGGGAGGAGACCTCGGAGCAGACCCAGAACTGGCTGGAGAGATTACATCTCCCGGCTGGCTTGGGAACACCTCGGGATCCTTCTGGAAGAGCTGGTGGAAATGGCCTGGGAGAGGAGTGTCCAGACTTCTTTCTGAAACTGCTGCCCTGGTGACCTGCACCCGGATATGTGGAAGATGATCTGTTATCTTATGTCCGTGCGTCTTTTTCCTACACTTGTTTCTTTTTCTATACAGTGATGTCTCTTCTCTGGCACCCAGAGTGCTAAATCAAACTTATAAAAACAATAAAAAAAAAAAGGAAAGACTCATTAAAAGAAACTGTCCTTGGTCTTCAGCATTTCTATACTTTCTAAAAAAAAATGTCCTTGAGCATGATGGTAAACCTCTCTCTGTATTAGAATCAGCAAAATGCCTAACACCTGAAGGAGATTTATATTTTAATTTTATTTCTGGGTACCTAAACAAGATTTGCACATATTTTCATAATTACTGATAATTGCATGAATTCTAATGCGCTGCTCCCTCCAACATCTCCCCCTTTATCCCCATAGTGCTCATTAACAGATCCCTGCTAAATGCCCAAGAGCCCCGTTTGGCTGCTTCTTGACATGGTAAAGTGTTCACAATTCCCAGCCCCTTCTCCAGGCCTTGTGCATGATGTGTCCAATGCTCGAGAGCCTTAATAGACTCCCATAAATCCTCTGAAGTACTGGCTACCAGTGTGTCTCATTAACCTAGGCCTTAGGAAAGTGCAGTACTCTAAAAGCATACATGTGTCTTGTGGAAAAGCTTTTTACAGTTGTGTCACGTGTGTAGCAACCTTGGTTGGAGCTTCCACAGAGATAACAAGTCTACTCCAAAGCATTGTTGTGTTCAAGAGGCAATAGGAACCTGTCCAACATGTTAATTTGTAGACAGAGTGGCTCTTAAAAGATTATCCATTTGGACCTTTATAAAAGTGGTTTGTGTCTTTTGTGTCTTTTTCTAAAATTGTTAAAATCGACAAATTCAAAGTGACTTTGCAAGAAAATAAAATAGTTTTATTGTTTTCAAATTTTATTTTATAATTAAACATTTATCTTTAGCTCCTTTAGGATTAAGTTTTTGCTCTTCATTTGAAATAGCTTAGGCACATAGCTAACTTATAATCACAGTATGTTAAAGCTGGAGTGTGTACCTACAAATATATGTAGCTGTAACTGTACAGGTGTTGCTGTTCATTTAAACAAATTGTGGTAGATTCAGCGTGTTTCATGATTCACATTCCTTCTGAAATGCAGATTGTTATCACAAACTCTTTTTGACTTATTCAGCTCTACTGTGAAAGGGTGGTATGACAGCATTATCATAGCTGTTACTTTACTAAATTTAATTACTAAACAAACAAAAAGATGTGTTTTTTATCAAGTTACAAACACAGGGAAATTAGATATCTATTTTATATATTGTTGAGGGTTTTTGATGTATATTAGTCAACTTTTCATTTCAGTTTTAGAACCTGTGTTAAAATGAGAGATGGATTATAAAAAAATAAATACATACATAACACATTCATCGTTAGCAAGGCCACATTGATACCTACATACACCCACTGTGTGAGCTTAGTATTTTACCTATGGAAAAGCACATATTGTCACCTTGTAATGGATACGCAATCAGTAAATGACCATGAGGGCTGTTTATGACCTAGTGACGGCCTCTGTGTCCTTGCTTTTTTAATCATCATATCATGCCCCATGTAATAATAATAAATTATCCAGCTATTGTATAATTCTCATAAAGGCGCTGGTGACTGACAGATTATATGGTGTTTTTGTGGTTTTCATGATGATGAGTCTGCTAATATTTTAATTTGTTGTGCTGGTACAAGTGTAATTTTTCATAAATTATGAATCTTCATGTTCAGATAATGTAAAGCAGTGAGAGCTTGGTAACATTTATAGACCCTGTTCCGAACTGACAATCTGTTCAAGATGCAGAATGCTGTCACAAAAACCACATTTGGAGGTGGTTTGAGCATGCGTGTGGCTACATTCTTGAGCATGCATAAACACAATCTGGCTTTAATACTGTATACATTAGAGGCCACCTGCTCAGCTGACATTGTCTTATTTGTAGCAGGTTTCATTTAATTTTAAACTTTATTTCACATTAATTTATCTGCAGCCTCCACCAATATGTTAATGTGGATTGCTGTGTGTTTTATTTTTTGTAATGATGAAAATCTTATTTCATGTTAAATGTGTGTAGAGCTTTGAATCACTCAAACTCCTCCTACTCCTCCCACGTATGACTCTCCCCCCCATGTCTCTCTTTCTCTCTGACAAACACACACACATGCAGACACGTGTGGAGTCAGATTTGTTAATAGCACAATTTTGTTCTTGCAAACAGTCATGATGTCCGTGTATATTTTATTGTCAGATAGGGACACAACATCCAATTATATGTGGTCACAGGAGACACATTCAGGTTGCATTTTAATGCCAGGTGTGTCCTATACAATGCTGTCCATATGTGATTGGGTAAGTGAGGACAGATGTTAATACCACTTCTGAACTCAAGGTATCATGCTAAAATGTAACTGATTAAGTAGCGTGAATATTTCCCTAACCGGTTTGTGCAGTGCTGTGTTTTTGTTTTCTTTTTGAAATGTCTCAGGTGATCAGGCAGAAACACGAGGCATACTAAATATATTGGACTTTGAAGTAGTTGAAGGCAACATACTAAAACACTGTGTGTGTGTTTGTGTGTTGTATTGTATGAGTCAAAAATCAGGCTGCTGGCAGACCCTCACTATGTTGGTGATGGTAATATTTTGCCAGAGCCTTGGGGGGCTGCTCAGTAGGAGATGGTGGGTGTGTGTTTGTGTCTGTGTGCACATATCAGCAGGAGAACACCACGCAGGCAACACAATGGATGTTACAAAAGCCAAATATCCAACCTTTTTAATCCAGACCAGCAGGTTTTGAGGGGTTGTGTTTTTGGCAGTCTGTGTGTAGCTGAACCAGAACAGCCTTAAATTTGGTTGAGTTAGAATCTGAGACAAAGCAGAAACGTGTCCAGAATTATATGTCCAAACAGACTTGATTGATTGTTCTTGACTTGTACAAGTATTGTGCTGTACTGTACTTCATGTGTTGGTTGTGCAACCTCTTTCGTCATCTGTTTTGTCATGTTGCATTTGAAAATATTCCATGAACTGTCTAATTACCTCTCTAACCCCCTCTTCCCCATTCTCTTTCTCTCTCTCCTTCCCTCTGCAGGTCAAATGTCATAGGATGAACACTGCTGGCAGGGTGTGTCCGTCTGTGCTGTCCTCTTTCCTGGCTGTGGCTGGGGCTCTGGCTGCCGTGTCTGCCCTCGCTCTAGCGCCTCTCTCTGCCCTGGCTGAGGCTGCCTATGGGGCTGCCAGTGGCATCCCCAGCACTGGGGCTGAGGGGGCCCCCTCATCCATCTCCACACCATGCTCCAGCCTTGTCGCTGGGGTCCTTTATGGGTCTTTCTCCCTAAGGGAGCTATTTCCCTCCAGGGCACCGGGCTGTTCCTGGTCCCTGGAAAACCCTGATCCCACCAAATACTCCCTCTACCTCCGCTTCACCCGCCACCCTATCATCTGTCAGACACACTCCCCCATGCTTCTATCTCTTGATCACCATCTGGCAAATCAAAGCTGTCCCCTTCATTTACAGTCAACTGCTGCCAGGGATCAGGACATCATTGATCTCTGCACCAGCCAGTCCAACTCAGATGGACCTTACTCCTTCCTACAATTTGATAAGAACTTTGTCCAACTATGTCTCACGAGACATCCAGCTGCTGATGAGCCTCAGGTAACCAAGGATTTACTGGAGCTGAGACTAGTGGAGGTGTTGCTCATTAATAACGAGAATTCAAGTCAATTTACCTGCGGTGTGCTCTGCCGATGGTTTGAGGAGTGTTTACGCACAGGACACAATGGAGAGCAGGAGGTTTCTGATGCGGATGGTTGCGGAATGACCCAGACAGGATGTATCTGTCCAAACCACAACATCATGGCACCACCTGTTCCGCTGCTCCCAGAGACACCCCACACTTTCAGCAATGGTTCGCTGGCTCCTGATGATTGCTGTGTTACTGAGCTGCATTCCAATGATGCAATTGCTATAGCACCCAGAGATGTTCGCCAAGGTAGGGCTGTGTTTCTTTCATATAATGAGATGATGGCTTAATGCTGTTGCCATTTTAAATGTATTACACATGAGCACTGACAATATTAAGCCAACATGTTAACGGAAAAATGTGCAAGGCATATTATGGCCTATCCTGTTCATATTACAAATTAATTTTGACAAATATTAAAAATTGTATAGGGCTTTGAGTGGCAAGCAGAGCAAATACTAGTCCTGTGCATAAAACTTTATCTGAATGATTTTTTAAAATGTTGTTCAGACAGCCCCCTGTTTAACATCTCGTCAAAAGATTTGCAAAGGCCCAATAGAAATTTTGGCTTTTGATCCATCTTTACTCGTGGTCAAGAGGTGTGGGCCCTAGTATTTCACACTACATGCTACGGATGTGTGTGTGCGTGTGTGTGTGTGTATACACCTGGTATTCTTCATTTTGTGGGGACTTAAATCTTGTTACACAGTCACACTATGGGGACTTCCTTATGGGAACAAAAAGTCCCCATAATGTAAAGTACTGCATTTTAAGGTGAAGACGTTTTAAAGTTAGGCTGAGGTTAGGGTCAGGATTAGGGCACTAGTAATTATGGTTAAGGTTAGAGTAAGCCTCCAGGAATTGAATGTACAGTAGGTCAATGCAATGTCTTCTGAAGTCATGGAAACCTCTGTGTGTGTGTCTCAATGAGAGCGTGGACCCATGTTGTACTAATGATGGGACAAAATCAGATTTGACATGCACTGAAATGTGCACATGACCAGTTGAACATGAAGGAATCACACAGAAGGTGTGCAATTTCTCCACAAACATGATTATGCAGATGTGCCTCTGTATAATCTATGTGTGTTTATAAGATGGATAGTTAAGTGCTTTGTCCAAACAGCTTATATTAAAGCTATGTTAATTATTTTAATCAATGCCACCAAATTCCCCTCTATATAATATAATGAGAAAAAATGTTAAAAAAAAATAAATAAATAAATACAGAGTTTGTGCTTAAGAACAAAGAATTACATAAGTTGTTTTAGGTGGCTCATAGGCATGTTTGCATAGTGAACAGCACTAATTAGAGCTCAGTTATTCTTGGTAGATGTCCTGGCCTGCCTTCAACAACTCACTAACACACATACTGAGAGCTCTCCTGAGAGAGAGAGAGAAAGAGAGAGAGAGAGAGAGAGCTCTGAAAGCTTTCACTTTGCTGATGGGGAGGTTATCATTCTTTGGATTCTGGATCAGTGGGCTGAGGGCGAGTTATTATCTAATGTACATAGACATAGGAACAGGGAGGGTGGATGTGAAGATAGAGGGAGACAGAGTGCTTTAAGTTTAATTTGGACTGATGCACTTTTCCTTGGCATACTAGACAAACAGCTCTGCAAACTGATGCCATAAACAGCTTTAAATGATATATGCGTGCCACTTGCTAGGGAAGTTCTATTAACTTTGCTGTATCTGACCTTGAAGAGTCTGATGTTGGATACTTATTGTTTATTGTCTGGTAACAAACTACTAAGAGACGATAGATGTATGGACCAGTCTTTGTGATTGGAAAACTGTTTCCTTACAAATAATTTCCTTGTGTCCTAATTGCCTTAAAAGATCAGAACTAATGTAAATGCAGTCCCACGCTGAGTCAGCCAGAGTCTTGCCACTTTCCTGTTTTGTCTGCTTTACTCTCAGTGAATTACAAAAGCCAGGCCTCTATACTTGCTTGCATTCAGACTTAAATGCCCTTTGAAGCTTCTGCTTCACTGAGGTGATGACAAAAGAGGGGAAACAATGAGGAAATATAGGGCTATAATGTTCTTCAAATTAAAATTAAACAAACATAAAGGCATAGTTCTATCTGGTTTTCTACGTGCTCTTTTGTGCCATTATCCTTTTGTACTCATTTTAATTGCCCCAACTGGAAAATGTGTGCCACCAGCTGTTTATTTTGAAGAACCAATTTAAATACTATATATTCCAATAAAAGGAGTGAATAGACATAAATCAACATTTAAGTTGACTATAAGGACCTCAATTGTGGCAAAAATCCCTCTCGCTCCACCTGAATTGGTCAAGACTTCCAACCACAAATTGCTCCCAGTGGTTAGGCCAGCAGATTGCATGGTAGCTTACTTTTGCATTTTCTAACTATGATTATTATACATATGTAATTAATTTAGAGAAATCATAAATGGCAAATTATTAAGGTTGTATTAGGAAGACTTTTCTGCTAAAAAGAAAATATATATGCAGTGTGGGGGGAAAAAGGACAAGACAAACAAATCTTATATTTCAACTGAATCTCTATACTCGCTTGTATTGTCACTCTCAATAACAGGAGTTTGGGGTATTGAGCAGGTACAGTGGCACAATAGCTACAGTATTAGGTGACCTGTGGAAACATTGCTTCTCTGTCGGTAGAGGCTGTCAATAATTATGGATGTATAGTGCACAACTATGTCTGTCCTTCATCCTTGTGAGAGAAGAAATTAACTAGGACTGTTCACCTTGACCCAGAGAGCCTTGGTCCATCAAATCTGTAAATACCTTATTTTATTACCCTGAACAAATTTGATGCACAAATAAATGTAAAACACTGTTTCAAATGGTCTAATTTCCATATAAATTGGGTATTGGGGAAATGCTAGTTGAATAATAACGTTACTATTTATGTTCTACTCGTTTAGTGAGCTCTGGTACTGTAAATTTCACCATTGTTATTTAGCAAAGAAAGACATCACATGATGACTATAGCTGCCCAAAGCCACACTTAAAATTAAGCTTTTACATAACCACTTAATCAGCCTGCTTCATCTCAAATCAATTTAATGCATAAGTGCAGCATTAGCATGCACAAGAATATTATGGGTAAAAAACTTAAGCTCTGAAATTTTATTTTCCATGCTTGTGATGCAAAACAGTTGACAGAGGCTCGCACACTCAGGCACATTTATATTTAGCTACTGAGATGTTATATGACTGACTGACATATGTGACCATGCTTTTTCCTTTGGTTTACTAAACGTGATATTTTAAAGGGCCCTTTACGTGTAAGTATGTCTTAAAGTTATTATAAGCATATTCATATTGTTGTATTTGTGCCCTTCTCATTTTCCTACCCTTCCTGAAACTGAAAAATCCAATTTCCTAATTCTAACTTTTACCACTGGCCTGAAAGTGACAGTAGACCTGTGCTGGTCTCATTTGTATAAAGAAATATGACCATTATGAAAAATGTGCTTCAAGTTATAAATTCCAGCAAAGGCAAAAATTGTATTAAGGTTGGGATAAAAATGTCTTTATGCATCATTGTGCAGAAATGTCAGGGTGTTTGTACAAGCTTAAGTATAATTAATAATTACTTGCATTTTAAAATTTTATTTTACAGATACATGCAGTATAAAATATGTTCTAGCTGACTATATGTGGAAACAGTTTTTTTTATCTGTCAAATTATGGATCAATTGAGCTGGATCAAATATTTATATTGGCCTTTAGCTGGGATTTTGTTGCTGAAAATTAGCAGCTGTTTTTTATGATTTAGAGTTTGGGCAGAGTTGAGTTTTTGAGGTGCTATTTCAGCAATCAGTGCTAGCATAGCTCTGCAGGTGTCAGGATGATGGATGATGGATGCCATCTCACCCTCTTTCTCCAGATGGTTGTGAAGCAATGGGCTTATGGAATTGCAGTTTGTGACTTCTTTACAACTCACCTGTAGCTTTTTAACCTAATCCAGTTTGGTTTGCCATTGGTACTTTTCATGATGATATCGGCTGTTACTGGTTGTGAAGACATATAATATAGATGTCTTTACATAGAATACATAGTTAACTCCATTGTTCTCAATCATTCATCATTCATCCATAAGAAAATTACACCATCCTGTATGTGGTGGCTCATCCATCATCTCCAGGAGCCACAGTGACTGTCCTCTAATTCAATTTAGTTGACTTTCACACTCTAACTTGTGTTGGGAAATGGGCGCTTCCCTTTAGAAGTTGTTAGACAGTCTTTATTTTGTAAGATTTCACTCCTAAACCTAAAATAGCTGATTTTTTGTTTTGCCACATGGGGTCAAGAAGAATTAGCTTTAAGCACCCCAGTGATATATCATCACCATATCCTCTGAGTGTAATTTTTACTGACAAGACCTAGTAATGTGATTCAAATGAGGCTGTGATGGTGGTGAGGGTGAAGCAAACCATTAAAGGTGTGGGCCATAACAACCAAACAGTGAATTAAAAGAGGCTATAAAGCTCAATAGGGCTGATGATAACTGCAGAGTCAGGTCAAGTTCCTGAATTTGTAGGATCGTCTGTGGTTTTATTTTCACAAGTGAGTCATTCGTTGGATCTGTGGTGATCAGAGAAGGAAAATCATTTTAAACACTTTCAAACCACATTGATTGCACATATTTGACTTTGTAGAGTGACATGATGTTAACAACACAACACATAAATTCTTAAATTATAAAGACCTGCTAATTTTGTTAATTAAATCTGTGCGTCCAAAGTGTCCAAAGTCTCCAATACAGTTATGTAAGGACAATAAAAAAGCATACCAAATTAACTAAACATATTTCTGGTCAACAACATTACCACAGCTGAGCAGTTCAATTATTACTCAATTACTCGCAAAACAGCAATATTATTTTCTGCTTCCTACCTTGTTGCCATGTAACTCTCACTGGTCGTCAACTCTAGCCATTAGCTTAAGTAATTGCAGATACTTTTGGCGAGTGCAATGTGTGTAATATTTTCAAATGTGGCCTTTTAAGAAAATGACATACTTGATGATATTCCCTCTTATTCATCTTTGTATGCCAAGCAATCAAAGTGCAGCTCACAGAGTCAGGAGTTGAGCAGTTAAGGAGTGTCCACTGCTGCAGTGCACGTGTATTCGGGGGTTCATGCAGTCATGATGCGTTCAGTTCACAGGTCTAAGGTCCCTCCAATAGTGCAAGGACAGACCCACTTGTATTATAATTCAGTGATTTTCTGTCCTTTGTTTTCTTTTTTGAAACTCATTTTTGTTAAGTGAAAGAGCCATTCATCAGCTCGAGATGTTTTCATTTTAATAATAACTCAATTCCAGAATGGTGATTAAATTCCAGTCTGGAATATGAAACTGAAATTCTAGAAACTGTGCAACACCCATACATTTATTCATGTCATTTTGCAGGTACTGTACATATTCTCTTTCTATAGTATCCACATGATATATCTAGCTCTCTGAGATATTTCCTATACCTGGCCCTGTCATGATAATAGTTTGTGGTCCAATAAGCAGATGTCAAATTTTACCTTAAGGTGGTTGTGACTTGTGCAATCACACAGAAACTCCACACCAGCAATATAGAATCATCATTAGCCCAGATAGAGAGCGTGTTTCATGTGTGAAATCAGAGAGAGAAAGGGATAACAGAGAGAGAGAGAGAGTACTGGGATTTGGCTGTGACTCATGGGAGCAGATCACCCTTTCATTGAGCAGGACCAAGTGGTCCATCACACTCACACATACAGCTAATTCCCTCCTCACGGAATACTATCTAGCAATTAGAGCAGGGTGTGTGTGTGTGTGTTTAGCAGCATGAGGCGTACTGTACATACAGGTGTTTTAATAACCCTTAACTCTATCTAAAACACATGCATACACAGTGAAAAATGTACACATGTCACTGCTGATGACAAAGAGTAATTGCATGCTGCGCAAAACAGAACTTGTGATGTTTTTCCCTAAAATTAATGAAGCAAAACTGCATGTATTCTCTCTGTGTACTACTGGCAGCTCAGTGTAGGACTGTCTGTTCAGGGTGACTGTGGCGACAGGATTAGTATTCTGTGCTCATGAGCGCTCTCTCTCTCTCTCTCTCTCTCTCTCTCTCTCTCTCTCTCTCTCTCTCTCTCGATCTCTCTCCCCCTCCCTGAACAGGCCCTTTATGCTCCAGCAAAAGCCCCTACATACACACACACACACATGCACACGCACATACACACACACACCCTTGTCATTTGTAATCATTACAGTTTTCTCAGCAGATCTTTGTGGATCAGTATGGATTGGAATACAGTACTCTGTCCTGCCTTGGCCATATTTCAGAGGCAATTGAACACAGGCCAGCTTCCTGTTGATGCTATTAAAAGTATCATCAATCAAATAAAGGGGAAAATATATTGTGTACCTTTACAATTAATAGACCTCTTTGTCCAGGTGCATTCTGCCATGGCCACATTTCATAAGCTAAAACGTGTTATTTTTTCAGTGGAAAATACAATGGAAACAACATTTGCATTTCCCCCAATGTGTTTCATTGTAAGACATGTAAGAGAACTTAAGGTTGTATTTTACCTCCAATGGCAAGCATCTGTGCACAGACTACTAAAAGTGTTACAGTTTTAAGAATGAGAAAATAAGGAAATACCGTTATAAGTCTGATGCACCAACTCTTCAGCTCAGGTACCATAAAACACCACTGTTACTACAGACATAATGTATATATGATGACAGTACAGCAGAGAATAGTATCCATTTTCCCACACCAAACTTATTTTAGAGCTCATGAGATTAACTGGCTTCAATGTACAGGCGGAGGACCAAAGGTTGGCTTTGAATTAAGTCCATCACTCTGTCTGCAGCCTATAAAAGCCGTATGATGTTAAGAGAGCAGCAGCAGAGGCAGATAAGGTTTGTGATATTTTCATTGCAAAGTGGGAGTTTTGAGCAGGAGAAAGTGACATGAAGCAGAGGAGATGTGGTTAAGGCACCAGTGGGCCAAATTAGCTAACCTCCGGAGAGGCCCCTGTGCCTACCCACTAAGAGAAACTGTTCATGTGTGAGACTGAGAGTGTGAGTGCATATGATGTGTGTGTGAATGAGTGGATGACAAAAAGCCTTAGAACTCCTGTCTCACAGGACTCATGCATATTTTAAGTGGTCATAGAATAATTTGATGACAAAGGAGAGCAGAGCTGTATTAACACACTCGCACACACACACGCACGCCATAACACTCTGGCTCACTGACTTTTAGTCAAGCTTCTGTGGCTTCATGTGATCGATTAACTGCAGAAAATAGACGTGCATCCCAAGTGCACCTGTGCCCACAGCCATGTGATACAATTCCCGTGGGTTGTATTTGTGTGTGTGTGATTGAGCGTGGTGCATATGTTCACTAAAGTTTCTGCTTGCATGATGATTTCAAAATGGTTCAGCCATGCAAATCTCAATGATAGGTTTGACATTTTGTGTGAATATCAGTCACTGTGATTTCATAGTGTGATATTACACACTGTTTCTAAGTACATGGCCCCACATGGTTGGTTTGCCAGGAATGGCATTTTCACATGAACTGCATTGGTACAATGTTTTGATGTAGGGAACTTTCTGTGGAGAATCCATTGTGGTTAACCTGAATGAAAATATTGTTTTTTTTTTTCCCCACTGCTTTGCACAGATCAACTGTGTATTCCAGTGTCCATTAAAGTCTCATTTGTACTCAATTTTCATCCATTTTACATCCAACCATCCCAAACATCATTCATGACACTACATACCTCTGTGTGTCTTTTGTGTTGATCTGGATGTTTACATAATACTTCCCCTAGATGTCAGTACTGAGTACCAAGTTGCTGACATCAACAAACTCTTCAAAGGCAACCATTGAAGAGGTTATTTTACTGATCCGAAATAGACGGTGGTATAATCTAAGACCACTGAATGTAAGTCTTCACATTAATGAAGAATAATTGGTGTTGCAGATGAGAGAGATCAATGACGAGCAGCATTTCTAATATTTCCTTTTTTCCACCTAGACTTCTGACAACTTGAAACGCCTGATAGCCCCTCAAATCAAACATGCTGCCTCCCACAGTGCGCCAGTAAGTGAAGCTGAGTGCCTTGCAGTCCCGCTTCATTTTCTGGCTGCAGGGATAAGTCTGGCTGCATGTCATAAATCGGGCACTGCAAGTAGCGATCCGTCATCACTTCTCCTGGGCCACTGTTATCAACATCCCCAGTGCCCTTCCAATTTCCTCCTAGCTTTTTTGGATCTTTTGTTTGTCATGGTGACCGGTAATATCATATAGACAGTTATAATTATGCACCATCTCGCAAAGACGCTCTTCGAACCTTTAGGCCATATTTAACAGTTAAACAGTTTATATCAGGTTTTCCTGACTGTTCCTGACAATTGATTCTATATGGCCCCCACGATTTCCGGTGGTATTACTCCGTTTTGCCCATCTTTGTCTTTCAAGTAAAGTATAGATGAGCTTTAAGTCTATGGATGATGGACTTTTGTCAATTATATTATGCAATTAACAAGTCGAAACAGATGCACACATTTACAGTTAAAATAAAGTTCCAATATGGCTTTGTATTAATGTCAGAATTTGCAGGTTTACAATCCGCCTTGCAATGCGGCTCCTTCAGATACCGTTAGTAATTAGCTGGTGAACACAGTGAAGGATATTGCTAGATATTTCCCTCAGGAGTTGGTGAAGACTGCATCACTCACACTTGCCAGGTGGCCAGAAACATGACTCCAGATGAAATTTGATACTGCTGCATAATTACTTGACATGTGATGGAGCAACCGCTTGCAAATGACTTCATATCAAGTTGATCATATGTCATTTCTGTTAGTTCACAGCTTGTTTCCTGGTGTATTGTTACACCCTAACCTTTAAGAAAGAGTAAACAAGCCCTTGGTATTACCAGGGCTAATTACCATTTCTTAAAATATAGTAGTATCTCCTCCACACTAATAAAAAAAAAACAGTTATTTTAATTAAAAGCATACAGAACATTGCATTTTGCTTATCCATGCTAAATACACATTGCAAACATTTATAGTGTAACTTGGGTTAAAATTGTGACTGTAGGGTTAAATTAAATTTAATTAAAATTGCATAACATATTTGGGTATACTCACTTTTCACAGAAAGCATCTGATGATCTAAAACATGCCTCAGAAGGAGTGACCCGTTATGTGTGTGTGTCTCCACTTACTTTTTCCACCAGCACTCTATTATATTAAATATTTGAAGAAAGACACATTGTTTATTAGCATGACAAAATTGTGTTTGTCTTGAAACTGTCAGTTGTTTACTTCAAAGTAATATTAAGATCATTATCTTAAAACTTTAAATATAACAGATTTGGTCTGATTTTAGTTTATAATCATCAACTGTGCTAATGATAGTATTTGAAGGTCTAAATGAAATGAAACAACATAAGTGCATATGCTCAGCCACATAGACAAACTTTTGCTCTTAAAACATCGGTAAATGAAGTTAGGAGTCTTCTCAACGCTGTTCATTGCATGTAAATTACACATTTTGAGTGCGTGTGGTCCACTTATGATACAATTACGTGTGAAACGTTCAACAGTGTGACCCATGTGGTAAACAGCTGGCCAACTGAGCCCACATCACTTGCTTATTGGTGTGTCCATGCTCACATGTGTAAGCATGCACATTTAAAAGCATGTGTGCATCCCTGACCGTATGCACACTCACAGGCATGTGAAAAGATGATCTTACTTTGTCAGGCCATTGAGAAGATTTACGGCAGCAATATAATTACTTCTTGGTACTGTACAGTGATTTAGTACGTGAACGACCGGTCACCTCTGAGGTGGAATGACACTGAAAGCCTCATAACAGTTGACAACCAGTTAGCTAATGGTTTACTGAAGGTGCTAAAGGCACAGCTTCCATTCATCCCTAGAAGAGACCTGATGGTATTGCCGCCAAGAGAGACATACCGAGACAGACAGAGGGGAGTACTGATACCAAGTAGCACAGGGTGTGACTTTTGCCCACCATTATATAAATCGGTTTCTTTTTTTACGTCACACACTTTCAAGACAAGGTTCTTTTTCATGCTGCTGCAGTAGCACGTTCAAGTTTAATGCACAAACCTGCATCTTTTTTTTTACTGCCGGTTTGTACAATACATTAGGTCTGATGGCTCTTTATTTTCAGATGGGAGCTTAATTCATGGTACATCCATGCTAACTTTGTGCCTGTCAACCACGCCTCCTCTTTACCCACAAGATGTCCTTCACGGTAAGTGTCACAGGGACACACTTCCCCCTAAAATGTCTCCTCTGGGGAGCTCATTTGTGTTCATCTGGTTTGACGTGAGGAGAATCTGTGTGCCAGACACAGCCTCACATGATAGACAAGGCTATTTATCCTAATACAGGAAAGGAAAGCTTTGTAAACACACACAGAGAGAGGTTTGGGCAGCTATTATTATTAGGACACTGCATTGACTTCCATTCATTAAGACAGCCTAAAGAGTGTTTTCCCTAGCTGTAATTATAACCACATAATGCCAAACCCTGACCTTAATCTAACCACAATTCATATAGCTCCAGCTAATATAGCTACCAGCTTTTCAGATATGAGATTCTGCCTCATTAGGACCATCTTTTTTTCTCTCCATGAGTACTGCTGGTACCAGAAAGGGCAAAGTTAATGCCCAAAAAGGTGCTAAAGATGCAACCAATACAAATACGTGTGCACACACACACACACATAGAGAGAGATACTGTCAGAGATCTGTTTGCCCATACAAGCCACAACAATAAACTATTATCCAGTGAGTGTGTGTTCATGTACTGTGGCAGAGAAGTATAAAAACACCCACAGTGAAGAAGTATGAAAATGTTTTCTTCTCTCCTCCTGCTGTTTGTTTGTAGCTGGTCACCAGGGTGCTCACACACACATTATAAAAGCAGCTGTGTGCAATACAAAACACCCACACACATCACAGCGTAGCACGACCATGTGCGTGTCTGTGTGTGCACACATCTTCTTCATGGTTTTGCCATGTGTGTCTGTAGAGTATGCTGGATTGTGACCAACATCTTAATTGCGTGACCTGACAGTAAGAGTGAGTTAGAGAATTGTGGTGGTGTTCCTGCGGCTTTCCTGAAATCCTGAGGGGTTGTACTTGGTTGTGACACCCATTGTAATGCTACATTATAATACATCTGTAGTGACATGGCCATGCACATGTGTCACATATGTACACACACCCAAATATGCACATAAGAGTATTAAGTCACTCATGAGCTTGATGTATGACACGCGTGTGCTAGTACATGCATGCATGCATGCATGTACTAGCACGCATGTACTAGTACTCTCACGCACATGCATGCATGCATGCATGTGCGTGAGAGAAAGCAGACATGTTGCAGCTGCTTCCAGTATCTACACTGAAATCCCCCCAAACCGTCACATATAAGTGGGTGCATGCAAAGCTTGATGACTGAGTGACAGTCATTTGTGCCCTTTCTAAGTCAAAGAAACTGCAAAAACAAGTGTGACTTGCTTCTTTCTGTCCCCCTGCCTCCCGTTCTCTTTTTGTCAGTGCGCATTAGCATCACCAGCCGGTGTGTGGCAATTAAATATATCCCTGGGCATTGCAGCCCTATTTAGAAATCATTATGAGACAAGGAAATGTTGCCTCGCGAGTTTAGTAAAAACACATGGGAAACCATGTGTGTGTTCCTGTGTGTCAGCCTTACATGTGTAGTAGCTGCTTGTGTGTGTGTGTTCACTAACCCTCACCATCAGACATTATTTACTTTTCATCCATGATGCTGGGCTTCTAAGATGCTGCAAGTCTTCAACAGTGCTATTAAATTTCTCTTCCTTCTCCACCCTGACATGTATGCTGACAAGAGATGACATCATTACAAAGGACATCTTGTGGCGTCATGGGGAGACGCCATTGTCAATTGTCAAGTACTGCATTAGAACGGTGTGTTTGTGTGCACCACTGCTGTGTATGCATACCAGTGTGATTCTGCCAGGTTTGAAACTAGATTAGTGACCTCTCACATGCAGACCTGAACTTTGCACTTTGGCCGGTGCCATCTTCGTATTTTTAAAGCAAGGAAAAAAAACCCTGCTTTATGTCTGCTGTATTCTTAATTAAATTTACAAAACGGACAAAATGTTGTAGTGAAGATGACCTGACACTTTGAAATCAAAAACGTGCCAGGAAAAAAAATACTGACATCGTAAATTAAGTTAGAAGTAGTTTCGCTCACTCATAGACTTAGACACAAACTTTGTTAACCAGTCAAGTTGCCGCAATGGCTCTTCAAGTGTTTCAAGTGCTTAGTTTTGGCATCATTTTGTAGACTCAGAATTTGTTCATTAAAAACACTGTATGTAATGTTTCATAAGTGGCACTATGCACTATATTTGTTGGGATAAACTTTGTTTTTGTTTTGCATAATTAGACAGCTAAACAAAAAAGAGAAACAAAAGGTCTCCACTGTCACTAGTTTGCCTCCAATTACACTTTTCCATTAGCGAGCTTGTGTTGATTCAGAGGTTCCTTTGTTTTTGTTTTTTTGCATTTCATACAAACATGTTATGCTTAATTATCTGACCAACTTTAAATAATGATCCCATTAGACTTTTTAATAAATGAAAGCAAAAGTGAATCGATCATTAGTGTTTTATTGCTTTTTTGGGCAAACAATCTCCATGTCTAATGTATAATAAATCACAAGCTATTCTGCCTAAAGTTTCATCCGTAATGTATATGCAAACTCCATAATGCAGGTGAAGAGAATGTTTACCTAATAAATGTACTAAAAAGATAGATGAAAAGTGAAGCTGCAGATAATTCACACATAAAACCGGGTCGCAGAACAGACTTGGAATATAATAAAAGTTTACAATGGCCATGAAAAAATTAATATATAAATATTGGGATAAATAAGTAGGTAGAAAAAAAAATCACCTTGCCTTTTTGTTCTGTAGCGGACATAAAACAAGGTATGCTTCTTTGGTCTTGCAGGAAATAAATGCTCTTGGGATTTATCGACGCACTGGCTTTTATAAGCCTATTGTCACACTCTAGCAGTTACCCAGGGTGGATTTAAGATGCAGGGAAAAAAAGAAATTCTCTTAGTCTTCATATCAGTCTCTCTTTCTTTAATTTTTCACCCAGATTCAAGCACCTTTATGCATAATAAAACTGCTTTGGTATTTTGGAGGCAGGTTGTATTACTGATGTTTATTAGTAGTATCTCTCCCTGACCTATGATTCCCAACATCATACTTAACAGATACACAGTTAATTTCTGACTGCACAGTTTTGAAATTGTTTTGTTTATATGGTAAAATATTCATAGACACGAAAAAGCTGCGGAAGCTGTCCGTATAATCCCCTATAAACTGATATCTAGATCCCTCACCAACACATATGCACATTCAACACCACCTGCATAAGTTTCCATGCAATGAGAGCTGGTGTACATCAGCGGCACCCGCATGAGTCAAACATCCTGCTCATACAGCATCTGATGTGCACACACAGATGCCTACACACACAGTGCATGGACATATACACCAAGAGCTTTCAGACAGATGCTGAGGTTTGGGAGTCTGTATCGATCGACACTCGTCAGCATGTCCTCTATAACAAGCACTGTCCCCGAAAGCACTGCAGCAAGCCTGTCAGGGTGGGAGACTGAAATAATAGTGGGTGAGAAAGAGGGGTAAATGTGGAGTACCTGTGTCAACAGAATAGCAGGCTTACACGAGAAATCCAAAATGCCTGAGTGACCAAGCAACAAATGTTTATGCTTGCAGAGTTGGTCTCTTTGTGTACACTGCATTTTCATGATTTGCTCAATACATTTTTTTTTTTCCTTCTGCAAAGCCTGCTCAGACATTATGAGCAAGGCCAGAGAGGCTGGAACCAGAGTGCAAGTTTGATGATAATGATGAAGTATCTAGCCACCCGGCTAACGAGATCCCAGATCTGCCCTGAGTCTGCCTGCTATGCAAATTTGTCTCTCACCGGCAATGAATCAAATGCACAGTAAAGCAAATGCTTCTCTTCACAGCACTTTAGCAAAGCCATCATTCACTAAGGACGAGCCAAAGACACACATTTTTTGAAAACACACTCCCACCCACACACACACACACAGTTGCACACAGACACAGAAAACAAGGTTACACTTTGTCACTTGCCCAACTCTTATGCAGCACATCAAACCACTTTCTGTGCTGGAGTTTAAGTTGCTAAAAACAATGACTGAGCCAATGTGAGATGGCTGAATCCATACACAGCCATGTATTTGTGTATCTGTTTGTGTTTCTATGTGTGCCTCTCTTTCTATTGGTGGAGCACTTCAGAGCACAATGGCTTCTAACACCGAGTCAACAATAACAAGGCACCAGAGACAAATTCCTCTAAGTTGATGTTCTTGGCAGAGAAACACAGCGACATAAGACAGATTGTGTCTGTCTCACTCTCTCCATCTCTGACCTCACTTCACCCGGGTATTCCCACGGCATGGATTTTTAATGTTTAACAAATAAGTTGTCTCTTTGTTCTTGAGATGAAAAGTGAACAAGCGGAGAGTTAAAGCTTTAATGGAGCTGTAAGTCCACACACAGATGCACAGACAGACACAGCTCATCATGTGGCATTCATCCTCTCGCGCTCCCTCACTCTTCTCATTATCCTGTTGCTCTGACAGGCCTGTAGGTTTGCCTCTGGGGTGATGAACTGGCAGAAGTAACAGTATGACAATAATTTGCTGGAATGGAAGGTTGGACAGTCTCGCCTCACTTTTTAGAAGGTGCCACATCGACCGAGTGGCAGACATGAATACGTTTAATTTTTGCGAACAGGATTTATCTCTTAATGGGACGTTTACACAGCCATGCTTCTATTATTAAAGCCATCATCGTTATACTCATTTATGTAGTTTGTTTGCATGTCAAATCACGGTGCATGCTGCATATGTAAATGCAGACTTACGCAGGAGGAATACCTGCGCACATGCACACACATGTCAAACAAGCGCATGTACACAAACAGGTGGTGACAGGCTTTTAAGCCTTTGTCAGATTAATAGCCACTTTTCTTTGTGGTCAATAAATACTTCAGGGAGTTCCCTAAAGGCTGCAGGACAGCTCTGTGTGTGTGCGTGCGTGCGTGCGTGTGTGTGTGTGTGAAAGAGAGAGAGCATTTAACTGGCCTCATGGGTCAACCTGTCACCACAAAGATGGCTAAGCAGTTGGTTGGCCAGCGGGAAATCAATGTAAGGTGATAAGGCCAGTATGTGTGTCTTCTTGTGTTGTTTTGTGTTTCAAAAAAAACATGCAACTAAGGTGACTATGACAAATAATTATCTTCACTTTTAATTTAAGGGGCAATGAATAAAAAATAGAGCCAGTTGTTTGTTATTTATTTATTTATTTAAAAAAAAAAAAACAAAAAAACATGTTCATGTTCAATAGAGGAGGTGTCTTTATTCCAGATGATGAATGAAGACGATATAGATTGAATGGAACAGTAACAGTTGGTGACTCTCAGGTCCTTGGATGTCTGGGTGGGGGGTGGACCTTTAAAGGGTGAGGGCATGTTGAAATTGGAGTTTCAAGGCACATGTGGGCTGAAGATTATAAGATTGGGGAAACACTGGAGCTGCTCTGCTTTTTCTCCCCTGCTCAATAGAGTGATGGAGATCTTCTATAGTTGTGAACCTTGGTTGTTTAAATGAGCCCCAGTGGTCCTCATTACCCTTTCCCTGGGCACATTCGTGCTCGCAGATGCAGACGCGCACTTCTGTCTGTACAGCAGCACTTGTAGATACAAAAGAAGCACTTGCATGCAGCTGTTGGCACTGATGAAGCGTAGCAAGGCTGGAGACTAGTTTGCAATACTTTTTCTTGGACAGCTGTCTCGTCCCTTTTCAACTTTGTGACCTAAGGGGTCATTAACCACTGTGATGAGTCTAATGATGCTTGTACTGCCCAAGGGTTGACACATTGAAAAAAGAAGCAGTTTAGATTTGACACTGATCCCATAATATCATATTTTTACTAATAAAAGCACAAATGGGAAAACTCTCAGGTCCACATATGCAGTCATGTAAATTGCACTTAATGATTTAATTTGCTTTTTACATTTTATCCACCTGTCATTACAATTAATTCACTAGTCCAAGTAGTGTAGCTATTTGTGCTCTCTGCAAAAACCTCCAGGGCATCCAGTGCATTTATCACTGCTTTAGGTGAGTCCAGTTTGTGCTATTGTCCGTTTAGACTCTAGCCCTCTCTGTTCTTTCATATCCATCTTACTTTTTTTTCCTCTCCTCTGCTCTGTGAAGTCCTCGTCTAAATCATATAAGTCATAGGATGGTTCTTCTTTCAGGGAGAGAAGATATTGATGTGACTTATCTCCAAATCTTCCATTCATTTTGCCTTTGTTTTTTTTGGGTTTTTTTTTTTCTCCTTTTCTTCTGCTCCAATAGATACCACATATAGATGGAAGTAGACTTATCACTACATTACCTGCCTTGACTCATGTGCATGTTTTTCATTGAGTATCTAACATCAAGCTCTGTTTGAACCATTTAATTGAAGTTGGAGTGGCTAATAGTGAGATACAGATAAAAGGCAAAAGCGGTCAATATTTCTGGATCTAGTAAATAACACATTGCCACCTGAGAGGTTTTTGCTTCTCTTGATGTATCCAAATTCAAGGTTGATCTTATTCTTTCTTTTTAATATCAATTACTTGAGCCAGATCATTTTCAAAGACGACACATAAGAAAAGGATGTTTTATTTCTCTATAATCAAAGTATACTTTGAAGGAATTTTATCACTGAGCTTTTTTTCTCTATCTTTGTGGAAAAGTGAGATTGGGTTTCCTTTCGCTGAGTCGTTTGTGATCTCTCCAAGATGTTATCTTACTCACTTGTCCCTTGGTCATGAGTTTCTTTCCATTAGAAGGATGTAAAGGGAGTCCTCACTCTCTGGGGAGTTGACCAGAGAGTCATCATGTGGCACAGTTAATCAGTACGACTACTGGCTCAAGGTAATCAAGTGATTAATCAGTGTGACATTCAGCTGATTCAGGGAATTCTGAAGAAAGACTCATGGTTAATCACAGCAAGGGAGTGGAGAGGAAAAAAATATACAGAGAAAAACAATGTGGTTGACTGTTCGAAGCCAGAAAACTGTGTGATCACCACTTTTATTTATTGGTTACACCTGGGTCACACTGGATGCATGGTGTGTGTGTTGCAGCTGTGCTGTTTCTTGTTTCTGTATCTTGGCTGTATCAAGCTCATGTGTGTATTCACCAGCTGCGTGTCCGCTGTGTCTCCCCACACCACAAATATGATTATGACTTCACTTTCTGATTTACCTCAGACAAAAAACGAGCATTGTGAACACTCTAATCCATTAATATGGGCGCTAAAATTAAAAAAAAATATGATGGAATGCAGCAGGGACGCACGCATGATGTGTGATTCATGGACAAACTAAAACAAAAAAAAAACTGAAAGCAATTAGGTAGTGAGTACGGTGCAGTGACCACTTTGATCCAGCCAAATAAAACAAACATTTGAATTCTGCCTTTTTCAGTGCAGCATGCCGAAATTTGTACCATCTACAGTACAACATGCACACAAAGTTTATTGCTCAAACCTTTGAAAGTGGGCCACTACAAGGCAAATGGCACCAGAGATTTAAAAAAAAAAAAAGGCAAGATGAGGTGACAGGAATGACAGAGGAGGTGATAATTTAACCCAGTGCCACCTAACTGTTGACAGGGCGGCAGGAGAAGAATGATTGATGGGTTAAAGAAGGCGGAGAGTAAGTCAAGGTAGCTGACGGGGGGTCATGAGCCAGAGGGAGTCATGAAAGCGAGAAAAACCATTCTTGCAACAGAAAGTGCCAGATGTGTAGCAAGCAAGTGTAAGAGTGACTGATAGTGACAGGGAGATACTGAAGTTAGGGTGGCACATTTATGCCTTGAAGGGACAGGAGTGTCATGTCTGACAGTTTTTCTTGTTCTATTTTTTGAAAAAAGGGAAGCTGGGAAAGTGAGATGATGTGGACGGTTTCTCTCTGCAATTCATAGTTAAATGCCAAACACTAATCTCCAGGGTCTCCTCATTTATTCACATTTCACTACAGCATGACTACAGTAAGATTCATTAAAATTGGAAGTAGGCTCAAAAATGGAAGTAATTCCATGCAACAGTAGAAAATGCTACGTATTACACACTGTATTTTCTTCATTTGTATTTTTTTTGTGGCACTCATCACTGCAGGGGTTAGGGCTTTATGTCCCTCTGGGATTTTTCTGAAAGTGTGCTGTGGTTCCTCAAGGCATTGTAAAGATGGAAAACAAAAACACTGTACATTTTTTTTGATCCTGTACTTCACTAGGATGCTCACTGTGTTATACTGTATGTCTAGTTCCCACTGGACTATTATGTTTTAAGAATGCAAGGTGTAATACTGTGTAACCACTTACTTTGCATTGAAGTCATCCAGAGTCCTGAATTTCAGCGATCTTATTTCATTTAAGATTTTCAAACCAAATGCATATAGTATTGACTTGGTCCCAATGTATTATAACAGTTGTGCCAAACCTTTTAACTATGAGGCATTATCAATTTATAACATTTCTTGCAGGCCATATAAAAATTTGAATGCATTAATCATATTAATATGTCTAATGCAAACACAAAAATTTGGCTCACTGGTGAGTTAATGTCAAATAATAATGATAATGCTTATAACTGGTTTTAGCCAAAACACTTACAGTAGCTCAAGCAAATCTTGGCCCTTGGTTGAAGTTTTCTCCCTCATTTGAAAAGTGGCAGTGAGGTAGTGATTAAAAATGTCAAATCTGATGATCTATTCATGTTTCTTTGCCATACCTTTCCCCAAGAATTTCTTTTTCTGAATGAAGTTTAGGATTTTTAGCTTATTAGCTAAAAATCAACACAAAATCTCATTGAGTGACATTGTCTTGCATCAAAATGAGGTCATGTAAAGATGTTTACTGGACACCAAACTCTACCAAAGAATGTTAACTTTACCTATTTAATGTTTAAGTTTTTATTACCTTTTTAAGTTCTTTTTTTTGTTTGTTTATATTGTCAAATCCTGGCATGATTTGTCTTGCTGCATTTAAGACTTTCTCTTGTTAATCACCACATTCCTCTCCTATACCCAGGCATTAAACACAATTAGTTGTTGAGATTAATGGTAAATATGCATTTACTGGTAATCCTAATATCAAAAATATTACTTGTACTGAGAGAGACAAATGTACTGAAATTGAAAATGTACTGAGAGAGAGAGAGAGAGAGATGAAAATTAAAGAAACCAACAATGAAAAAAATATAAATTAAAAAAAATCACAGTGACAGATGGTTAAATATTTATATTTATCTCCCCAGTAAGGTAGAAAAATTAGACATCAAAGAAAAAAAATGAATTTTAAAAAAGGCTACATGCAGGAACAAACTTCTGTTTTATTGCATTTATTCGTCCTTATCATACTTTTACTTTCATTTAGTGTAAGAATGAATACTTGATGTGTCACTCAAAACAAATGCATCTTTAGATGCTGACATCTATAGACCAACACAGACTTTGTTTTAAGAGGAAGTAACCATGCTGAAATCTAGGACAGAGTCTTGCTTTGTTCATTCAAGGCTGAAACATTAAGCTGAGCTCTGCAGCATAGTATAGCTAATACAGATTACACAGCATTTCTGGGAAAAAAATACTCAATTCTCTTTGACCTCCATGACTGAAATTAACTCTTGAGCATGGAGTTCCCTTCATGCTGAATGACTGCACTCTACACTTGACTTGCCCGACTACTCTTTGCTATTTCTCCAGGAGCCTTTTGTGCACAACATTTTGTTTATGTCCAAGGACTGAATTGCTTGGAACATTTAGTTGCCATGTAGAAGAAGAAAAGAACAAGCTGAGAGACTTCATTTGAAGAACTGATAGGGCCCCGGCAGTCCTTGAGCCCTGCAAAGAGAAGGATTAGTGTGTGTTTGTAAGGTTCTGAGTACATATTTTGTCACAAATCCACCACTGTGAGGACAGTCTCACATTTGAGTACTGCAACTTGTCAGAGATTTTTTAGGTTTAAGACTTTGTTTTAGGGTTGAATAAATGTACATGGCTACCATTAACATGTGAGCTTCTGCGTGAGAAACAGATAGTCTAGACACTTATCTAAAGCCTATGAATATATATGCAACAGTGAACTGCAACTTTGTTATCCACAGTACGAACATAAAAAATATTGCTCAAAAAAAAAAAAAAAACTATTTAAAACTAAAATTAGCAGTAGAAGGCACAGCTGCCTTTCACCACTGTTCAGAGCAGCCATCTGCAGACTCCATTCACCTTGTAATCAGACAGAAGACCAGAAAACTGAGTGTGGACACTGATTTATAATCTACCCCC
Source organism: Brachirus orientalis (assembly GCA_016785285.1). NCBI lineage: Eukaryota > Metazoa > Chordata > Actinopteri > Pleuronectiformes > Soleidae > Brachirus > Brachirus orientalis. The sequence continues at coordinate 2,039,425 of JAFBJR010000113.1, read as the reverse complement.
TTTTCACAGCTCCCTGCAAGCCGCCCCCCCCCATCCCCATCTCCCCCCAGTACATCCCATTTCGTTTCTTTACAGCATCAGCATGACGGTGTTGCTGTGGCAACAGCATCCCTCTGCAAAGGCATATGTGAGCACTAATCGGTCCTTTTTGTGTGACTGCGTCATGTACATTGTCGAGTAAAGAGCCCCGAATGTCAAGTTTGTTGTATGTATACTTTTAGGTGATTTTATGGCAGCGGTGTAGAAAAAGAGATGAAATCAAGGTAAAAAGATGAGAGGAGAGAACAAGAGGTGAGAAAGATTGTAGGCTGACAGCTGAGCTCACAAGTTAACCCTTTTATCTTAGATCAAGTAATGACTTTACTTGATGTTTAATTTTTCCAAAACTGCAGGATTAATCATTTTTTGGAAATCAGTGATACTGTGAAACAAGTTAAATAAAAAAAAAGACAAGTTGGTAAATATATCCCTTGAATGTGTATAATCTTTTAAAACCGAACAATAGGCTTTCAACACTTTCATCATGATTAATTTGTCAATAGGCTGTCTTGTCTCTTTGTTATATCTCTTTGTTATATGCATACTCTATGTAGACCCCAGAATAGAAATCCTACTTGCTTTTCCTTTTGTGACAGAAGCAGCTTTTTTTGCAGTTAACTAAAGAAGAACTTAGAGAGTCTCTACGGAGCTCCCTCTTATGTCTACCACTTTATCCTAACTGACGTAAAAAGTCACCGCTGACACCCCACCTTCCCCTCCCCTCTCCTGGCCTTGTGCTTTTTTTTTTCAACGGAGCGCAAGTGCAACAACAGTAGAGATTCCTTCCTATTTCTTGCTTCCTCTGACAATAGTTTTCGCTGCTCCTTTTTTGTCGGCGCTGCCATGATTAATGTCCCAAATATCCCTCTTGCTGCCTTGATCTTATAGCTAGTACCTGCCTGGGAGGCATGTGTGTGTAGTGCCGTAAAGCAATTCATGACCCAAGACTTCACAAGATCTCTGGTTTCAGGCCAGCGGCCCTGAACTTTTAAGGCTGGTTTTCCACTAAAAAACAGTAGGGGGAGTGGAAGCAGACCCCAATCTCCCCACAACAAGCAATTTAACCATCACAATGACTTTGAAGCTGCTACATTAATGTAAAAATCCTGCATAGTTTGGCTCTAAGACGTGTCTGGGCAGTTACCAACAGGAAAAAAATGCTACTGATATGCCCAGAGTATAGAATGATCTGACTGACCATATAGCACCAATACAAAGCACACATTTGTGCATTTGTGGATTCAAAATTCTTCTGAGTAATTTTTTGCAGACTGTTTGTGCCTCCAATTGCTTATTTTTTTATATGGCATCATCATTTTTAAAGGGTCATTTAATAAATATTTTCATCTATAACCAGTTATATGCTTAAATAAACGCTATTCTGAAACTTCTGTGGCATGTATAAATAACGAGACCAAGGCTGAGATACAAGTTCACCAGGGTCTCACACTGATCCATTCAACATACTTCCAGCTATGAATGCATATGATGCTTCACTGGCCTGTTTTAAATGCAATTTACAAAGAGGCTCTTCAACAAACATAATTAATTTTAAGTGTGTTTGTTATGTTAGTGATCATGACAATGCTGTTGTCTTGCTTACTCTACTTTGAATGAATTGGTGGATTGTTCTGACCATCCCTGCATTGATTGTTCTTTGACTGTAGCTCTGTAGCTTTTCCTGTACTTTGCTAGACTGTAAATCCATCGAAATTCTCATCTTGTTACAGAACTGGGAGGGGGAAAAAAAAGACTTGGATGATAGACAGAGGGTAAGGGGGTGGAGGGCAGAAAAATAGACCGAATGACTGCAGTGTGGGAGTGGGAAGATTTGAAAATACTTAATAAGAGAAAGAAGAATGGGGGGGAAAGGACAATTTCAGACTCAAAATGAAAGCCATTTTGGCAGTTTGGATGTATACAAAGATTTGTGTTGAACTATGTGTTTAAATGTGGGTCTGCATGTGTGTAGTTGTGAAATAAAAACAACAGTCAGCCACTGGGAGTGAGAAAACTAGATTTTGATTCAATTTTGAAGGGACACAAATGACCTTGAGGTCTCCACTGTGAGAATAACGCTGTCCAGCACAAATGTGATTCAGCTTCTGTCTTCATATCTGCCTGCTGAGAGAGAGAGAGAGAGAGAGAGAGAGAGAAGAGGGAGAGAGAGAGAGAGAGATAGAGAGAGAGAGATGGAGTGAGGCTGTTTGTCCAGCAGCTTATAAAAAGTCCATTATGGTGCACTTCTATCAGTTTGGACTCTCCCAGATGGACCCTGGAGTAAATGGGCAGCACCAGAGAGCTATAAGCTTAGATTTGATATACAGCTGAAATCTCTCTCTTTCTTTCTTGTGTGTTTATGTGTAGGTGTGTGTGCGTGTGTGTGTGCATTCAATCTTATACACTGCAGTGAGAGAGCTTACAGTAACGAGTAACATTTTTGTTTGTGCAGTTTACTAAGTTAACAGTTGTTTTACCATATTATCATATGCACGCACACACACACACACAGTCTTCCCAGCAGGCTTAAATCCCGAGTCAGTCCGACAAAGAAGCCTGTGGCTCTCACTGGCCCTATCTCAATCCTCTTCCCCAGCCTGCTTTGTAGAGGCTCAAAACCACTTTACTCCATGATGTTTATTTATCAGCCATATTTACTCCCTATTGTGTAGCTGTGTGCATGTTTATGTGTGCCACATCAAGGTGAATTTGAGCTCCGGTGTCATTGCTCATTGTGCATTTGAATATTCAGTGTGTTGTGTGCATGTCTCAAAGCTTTTGTGTGTTCACTGCAAGTATTCTGCTCCTCACATTGAGTTGAGGAAGGTGAAGAAAATGTCTACCTTCAGAGTTATACAGTTTGCCTTGAATGAAGAAGTGGTAGACAGAGGTTGAGATGCTACTGGGTTACAAATAGATAATTAAATCAAATGATTATCAATAAAAAGAAAATCATAATTGTTGTTGCTGTTGTGTTTTCCTAAAATAAATCAACTGAAAATCACTGTGGCAACTTTTTTGTTGAATGTTTTTCCATTTGAATGTCATTTGGCAACAGCAAACAGGCCTGAAATACATTTAGCCAAATGAAAATGTCGCAGATTATGACTTCAGGAGCCTGTTTTGTGGTTTTACTGACATTTTATGATTGCACTGTACCCTAGCTGTTGCACCATCTCACAAAATCATTGCCATAATTGGCTGAAATGACATGCTTTGTAGTTTAAGCTAAAATGGTTTATTTACACCACAGAAAATCAAAGTAGCTGCAGCAAACCATTCATGTCTGAAAACACTGACACCTACAGCCTCATAATAACTCTTAACACATCAGGCAGAAAATTCCATTATATTCTGAAAAACTGAAAACCCAAATGACTGCAGAGCAACAGTTTCACTCAGCCATTCACAAAATGATGGAACTTAGATGAAATAAGTGAATATAAACTGAAAGAGAAAGAGAGACAGGGGAGACACCAAGGATGAGAAGTTCTTCAGGTCATGATCTGTTCTTTCAATGTCATGTCTTATCTTATTAAGGAAGATTGAGACCAGCTGCATTTTCCTGACCCTGACAATGACTGACATGTTTTTCCCACATGCTTCTTTAAGTGTAAGATTTTTAAACATATTTCATCTTCATTGATACCTCAGTAAAATGACACTAACGCATCACACACTACAACTGTAGTGCTTCATTTTTTTAAACCATTGTTAAATGATTTATGTTGAGACAGACTGTGGCAACAGCAACATTGCTCTAGTAAAGTGAGCTGTAAAGAGGTTGGTGTACGACTGTAAACGCAAAGAAGCACACAAAAAGCTTGTTCAGCAGTTTGATGGGGATGAATGCTTCTTGCCCTGTCCATCCCTGCACCGCAAAGGCACCGTCAGTAAGGTCTGATAGTATTTCTTGACAGAGCCAGTTTTCAGATGAAAATAAATAAGAATAGAAATAATCTTCATAAATATTTTTATAATTAAGATTTAAAAAAAATGCATAATTTCTGTTTACAAAGACCTAACAAAGCTAGAATAATAACAAAACTCACTTAGCTACAAACTGCAGTTTTAAGTGAAATAAGTACACTAAAACAGCACAACATGAGGATCACTTGATTATTAACCCTGCTCAGAATTGGAAGCGATACTATATTTTTTCTACCTATACTTGGGAAATTCCCCTGGAGATGAAGAAACAGCTGAAATGTGTGGAAAAAGTAAGGATAAGAGAGAGCAATACAATTTGATGAAGTGTGTGATGATGTGTCCATTAAAGTCCAGAACATTAAACAATATAGTGGGGTTTCTAAAGGTCACTACTCTCAAGGGTTTATCCATATTGATCTTTACTTTCGATTGTGCCGGACTCCGCAGCAGTGTTCATCTAAATCCTCTCCTGTGCTATAGATCTAACTGAGCAAGAGAGAGAGAGACGATAAGGGACAAACAGAGGAAGGGAGAGAGGGGGAAAGAAATAAAGAGATAGGAGAGAAGTAGTCCTCACTGGTCATTTTATGTGAGACATTACTCCTCTGTCCGGCTTCACTGACCCCTATGTCTCAGAAGCACAGAGGTGTAGGAGCTACACCCACACACAGGGTTTAATTTGTGCCAGTTTCTGCCAGAAAATAATTCAGAAACTCCCGATTGGGACCAGCATTTACTGTGTTGCTCTCAAAATAAATCAATACATTTTCTCAAAACTTTTAAAGTTAAACTCAAATAAATTGACATCACGTTGATTTTTTTCCCCACTACTAATGTTACCCATGAATCATTCTCCACTTGGACTTTAAGCCGGTCAAGTTTTTTAGTTTTTATTTTTTTTGCAAAGAATGAGAGTGGTAATGATTCAAACATTGGAGAATTGTATCGCAGTGGAAGGCTTTTATTGTGACTGCTGACTTATTTAAAACCTGCAGCCATGCAATTTTTTAACTGACTTTGCTTTTTTTGAGAACGTCCTCAAAACAAAATCCTGTTACAGTGAGAATCTCTGAGAATTGAATTTTGAGAATTTTTTTATCCACGGTTGTAGCCAGCTATGAATGTCCTCCGTATATTTTGCATTTGATGCTCACTTGTGCACAGGTTCTTTGAGTTGACCTCTGCAGTCATCTTCCACACTCCCACTGAGTTGTTGACGAAGGCCCTTATCATCCTGTTGACATTGTATAGCTCCAAGCATTCCAGTATCCAGGTGTGAGACATTGAGTCATAGACCTTCTTGTAGTCACTCCATGCATGTTGGTGTTCCTTTGTGACTGCCCTGTCAACCAGTAATGATGCCTGTTGTAGGCTGGTAGTTGGGTGGAAGTCTGAGGCTCTGATATGGGTAAGTCCCAGACAGCATCATCTAGTTTGTTTGTGCTGCCAAGCACTGGAGTGAAGTTAGCTTCTTCAGCTGGTAGGCTTGGATTATGTCAGGGCCTGGTGCTTGGTTTCTTGGGTGTTTGCAATTGTGATCTTTATTGGATCTTATTCTGGAATATTGCAGTGATCTACTTACAGGTCCATCAGCCACTGGGCAACGGTGTTATGTGTTGCCTCTTTCTCCACTTTGCTCTTCCATTATTGCTCAGTCTCAACCCTGGGCAGGTCTTTTGTCATCTCACTACCCTGCCACTGATAGTAGACCTTGGATGGATTGGTAGAGAATATCCTGTTTATTCTTTTGGCCTCCACTTCTCTTGTACAACTCTTCAGGGGGCAGCCAGGGCTGTGAGCCTTTGTTTAGCAGTCTATAGTGCCTCAGATATGGACTGTTTGTTGTATTTCTTGGGCACCTCTTTCTTAACCATACCTCTCTTTAGCTCAGATAGATGACTAACCACTCAAGGATTACTGATGCAGCTGCATATATTAGTTTGTTGGTCTTGGTGATGTCAGTAGGGATAGTTAGCAGCACTGAGATCAAGAGATTCTGATGGTACTTTGACACTTAGCCTTGGCAATTTGCATTCTTCCATGGTTTCAACTTAGTTACGGTTTCATCTCTTCGGTTCGCTGCCCCTGTTGTACATACTTTAAATACCATCCCACTAAATTATGCATATTTTCATTGATGTACAATGTTTCCCCTTAAGGTAATGAGTCAGAAATTAGTTAATTCAGATTTGCAGAGTTATTGCAGACCTGACATTCTATCATCATTTTGCTCACAATGTGTGCTGAAGTATATCAATGTGTTATTTAAATATTAACCAACAAGAATCAAGCCAAGCAAATGTAGGTGACTGTGTTTTTATTTTGCCAGAGTCATGTTGAACAAGTTTCTCTACTTTCTCACAATAAAATGTAGTAACCAAACCAGCTGTCTTCATACCAGTATCTTCCACTTCCTACAGTTAAAGATTCAAAATTGAATATGTTTAAATGTACAATTTAATCTATGAAATATATATGAAAGTGGAAGTAATTATTTTATCTATTTCAGATCCGTATGATGATGATCTGAAGGTGAAGACCCAAAGACCACGATCAGCTGACCAGCCAGGTGTGTTTCAGGCACAAACAGGTGAGTCGTGTATATAGTGTATTTGTGCACAGCTTTGAACAAAAGCATTCAGCTTGACCATTACAATGACTCTTAAAACTGAGGAGACCTATCCAGGTGTGTTTCAGGCACAAACAGGTGAGTCGTATGAAAGTTGCACATCTGTGCACAGCCTTAACCAAAAGCATTCGGCTTAACTGTTACAATAAAACTTAAAAAAAAGCTTTATTTATGAGATGACATTTATATAGGCACACAAATCTGCCTTATACATACATTATTATATGTTGGCTAGTTCAGCCACACCAGAATAGGCCACATTCTAATTTTAGCATGCTCACATGTACATTTATAAACAAAGTGGCACACATTTCAATAGTCACTGCAACTATTGTGCAGAGGAGGGCATCCCAGAGGGAAACCCCTGGCTCTGTCCTGTCCTCCTTCATTCTTCTCCCCCTCCTTGCTTCTTCCAGGCATGTATGATGAGCTTAAGCTCTGACTCACGGCATGTTAATGAAGATGTAATGCGATTAACGGACATGCAATTAATTTGATTTCCGTCTTTGCCATGTGATGATTCTTTCATCAAAGGACATGAGGCATACAAACAAATTAGGAAAGTCAGAAAGAACAATTTTTTCTTCTCAGAGGGCAAATATCCACAGCTGCCTGGAGAAAATAAGATCCCCAATGATCATGGTCTTAACAAATCAAGTATGGGTGCACATAAACATTCTGACCTTTGGGGCTAAAGCTTAGACAGAAAATTCATGCATTTTATGATAATTCCATCAATAATGTTGTCTTTAGGTATCACCGTAAAACAGTCTTATAACATGGACATCGTGCCCATGAATATAAACCTCTACTTTATATTCATTAAGGGGCTTATATAATGAGAATCCCTTATCTTTCATATTCATATGGTGTACAGGAATATCATATATCATATATCATGCTATAGCATCAAGGCAAAACATGTGAGAATGCTACATTATAGAAGTATAGGAAATAAATGAGGCACAGTTTATAATAATTGACTGATGAGTTTGAGCTGGATTTTAGCAAAGCCTTTCATGCATCTTGCACATAATACAAATAATAATAATAATAAACTTTATTGTGTAGCACTTTTCTTAACAAATGCTTAACAGACCAATCAAGCCTAATCATATATTACAAGACATCTTGCCTAGAAAAGCAACAAAAGAAAGAAGCCCAAAAGTTCATACAATGACCAAGCACTAGGCAACACTCTAGAGAGAAAAACCTCTCTTAACAGGTGCAGTCATTGCAGTTTGAAGCAGAGATGAAAGATGGAGAACAACTTATCAGCAATCAAACAATGCAACCAATATGTTAAAATAAAGCCATCCAAAGAACGGGGGACATGAATCAGCAAAATAACAATAATTTCCAGCTTTCCTCTGGAGAATTGTATTGATTATGAGTTTATTTGTGCTTTTTATTGTCTGGTTTTATTTTATTTAGTTTTCATTAAATAAAATAAAATTAAATTAAAAAAAAAAAAAACTACCAAAAATAGAACTGGTAACAGAAATCTATAAAACAAATGGGTTTAAAAGCTTTTTTTGCTTCTTGGGAATTAACAACTAAAAATCTACTTAAGCCCTGTCATAGAAAAGACAAAAAATGTTTTTTTTTTTCCAATGGTCAGTAAAATGTCACACCAAATAATTTACATTCTGCCATGAACCATGAGCCAGAAAAGTTAAGATCATGTTTAAATAACAGTGGCTTTCTTCTACTTCTACTGTTTGTAGTGGCTACAAACAGTAGCGCACTGAAGAATCTCCAGGAGTCCAGCTAATCATCATCTTTATCCCTCCCCTTACTTGTTCTTCAGGTGACCCCGCAGCAGAGGAGTGGTCACAGTGGAGTGTGTGCTCACTCACATGTGGGCAAGGCTGGCAAGTGAGGACACGATCTTGTGTCTCATCACCTTATGGGACACTGTGCAGCGGTGCCTTGAGGGAAACGCGTATGTGCAACAACACTGCTTCCTGTCCAGGTGAACCTGGGATCACAGGCTCAGGTATGTGACCCAAACATGAGTGCACTCACTGCTGTTTGCTGTGTTTACAATCACCTTCATGCAGGAGGAAGATCTTGTAGTGGATTTTATTTATTTATTTATTTTTTATTAATCCACAACAGTCCTTTCTCCACAACAGTAGATGCTAGGATATTTTCCATCTTACATTATTGCAACAACAGATTTACAAGTGTAAGCATTGTTGCAGAGAACTTAACTCCACATTGTGTTTTGCTTGAATAAGAACCCATGTTGGAATAGAATGGAAAAAATATATACACTACCGGCCAAAAGTCTGATTACATGTTCTCATTGAATTCTATGAGAAAGTGTAGTTTCAATTACACTGTTAACCAGTGATCTCACAAACATGACGCCTGCACTCCATATCAGCACGTCTATTACTTTTCATAGCACAGATGTTCACAATAACAGTCTTCTCTATATTTAGCTCTGTCACTTTTTACCTCCAGTATACAAGTTTCTTTTTTTGGCATCTTTATCTGATTGTCAAGTCATTGCTCACTGCCACATAAGGAATGTACTTCCCCAGTGTTTGTTTTTATTCTTAATACAGGTATGTGTATTATTCTTAGTGATGTCATCCACATAAAGTTTTTTATTCGTGTGTGAGTATGTTCATGTGGGTGCATGCATGCATACATACACATTACTATGTAAGTGCTGCCTCTCAACCCCCATTTAAAAAAAAAAAAAAAAAAAAAGGGAAGCGACAGGAAGTAGTTTTTTATTCGTGTGTGAGTATGTTCATGTGGGTGCATGCATGCATACATACACATTACTATGTAAGTGCTGCCTCTCTCAACCCCCATTTAAAAAAAAAAAAAAAAAAAGGGAAGCGACAGGAAGTGTTTCCAACCGTGTCAGTGCATATGCTAATCTTGTTTTTATGCAAATGTGCCAATGAGATTTGTATGTCTAAGTGCCTCATTTTCCATTCCGTGTTGATATTAATATTCTCAGTTGTGCCTTTGAAGGGATACTTGCTGCTGTGTTATGTTATGCTAATTCTTTAAAATTCCCCCCCCCCCACTCATCTGATGTTTTCTGACATGTTATTGAGGGATGTTGGGACACTCTGCCTTAGTGGGATCACACAAAATTCATGTAGACCAGGCATGTTTGGATGTAGGATTGGTCGCAAAGACACAGAAAACTTTTTATTGAACCTGATGTGACTGACTTGGTAAGAATTCAATTATTTTTTTCTTTTTCTTTTGTGGTACACTCTATGGGCCTGTTTTTATTTATTTTAAATCTTTTGACTGCTGGATTAAAAGCCTGTCTGCTGCTGGATTAAAAGCCTGTCTGCCCGTCGTCTGATCAGAAGCTATTAACAAATATACAGTACAATACACACAAGCAGACACAAACAGAAATATACAAGGCACTGGAATTATCTCTTGAAAGTATCTCTTGACTCAGCTCATCAATCGGAGACCTCGGGGTCAACTAAGGTTTCACACTGGTCTCTGGGGTGAAAGTTCTGAATATCCACTACATCAAGTTGTCATGTCATGTTACCTTCTGCCCTCTGCTTATGTGAATTTGCAGTTTGGGGTCCCAAGCGTTTGTTGGGTAGTCAGTGTCAGGAAAGACGGTTGTTACATATTTCTGAAATGTGATTAGTGTAGTTCATAACCATTAGTTTAGATGATAGCTTGACTTGTTTGCTATTTTAAGTGATGAATGCTGGCATAATGAAATATCCTGCCGAACTCCATTAAAACACTGGCAGTTCAGTAAAGCATTGCTTGCAGTATGTAAATTAAAAATAGAAGTAAATCTTTCACTATAGTTATTAAATCAAATTTCAACTGACTCTGCTTAAAAGTCGTTCGGTACAGTTGGTTATAAGTGGTGTGAATGCCCTCTGTGTATTTTAATTAAACGTGCACACAGTCATGCCAAATTTAAACCAATTTATTTGTGTTTTTTGAATTAGTTTAGAGCTGGAGATAGGCACCAGTGCCCCCCCGTGACCCTTAGTGGATAAAGTGGTAGAAAATGAGTGAGAGTGAGTGAGAGTGAGAATTAGTTTAGACCTAATATGCGTGTTACAGCTCAGGGTGCACAAGGATACTGCATGTAGCATCTCTCTCGGTGTGTCTGCGCAAGTAAGGGAATGTCAAAGAAAAGTAACGTGGACAGAAAACCAATGAAGTGAAATCGGACATTTTTCCTCCTTTTTTTATGGTTAATGCTCCACATTACGGTGTTTGCCTTCTGCTCATTGGCAATACATTTAGTGACATTTAAAACATAGTGTACACCATTATATTTAAGGAAATCAGACAAGGTATGTATGCTAGTACATGTATTAATAGTATGGACATCTACACTGAGGGTTCGTTTGCATGTATGTGTGTGTAGATCATTGGTAGAGTCGGTTATAACCAACTTTCAACTAGAAGGTCAGGGTTTGATCCCAGGTTCCACTCGTCTACATGCCAATGTGTCCCAGGGCAAGACACTGATCCCCAAGTTGTGTGAATAGACTTGATGAAAAAAAAGTGCTGCATGTAGATGTGTTTTACATATGTTTGAATAAGTGAATGGCAAAACTGTATAAAAGCACAAGTGTTCATAAAGACTATTCAAGCACTGTATAAATACATACCATTTACAGTATGTTAAAGCAGTAATCCGTAATTGCTTTTCAGAAATCCTCGTATAAAAAATAAAAAAAATAAATTAAGTCCAGCTCTCGCAACAATAAGCACAACCAAAACTTTCATTCATTTTTTTTCCCCAGACGCTCTATTTACTGATTGCTATCCAAATGTGAAGAGGATTTTAACAAATATCACCACAGACTATTTTAGAAACAATCTACAGACTCAGTCATTAATATAGTCTGGAAATTATATTTTCTAATTCCTTTGCTTATTTGCATTTGCATCACACACCCAGGCTGGTATGCAGTCTGTCCATGCTCTTCCTACTGTGCACATTATTTTCCCTCACACAAACGAGAAATTCTAGGGTTCATGAACTTTTGATGATTTTATTACAGGCTGTTGGAGGCACAGATCTGTCAGCTTGTTGTTTTAGCACTGCTCTTTTTTTTTTTTTTTTTTTTTGTGCCTGCTGCTGTAAACATACTCTTTTCCACCTCCCTCTGTGATTGAAACCCTGATGGCAGTAAACTCTTTTTTAATGTGCTTGGCTGAAATGAAAGAGTGGCTGTATTATGTTAATGCAGTTGTTGTTGTCATCATAGGCAGTATATTTTCTTTTACTATCATGAGCTGCTGGAGTTTAAACATTTTACCTGATGGCCAATATTTACTTGGTTGCCAATAGATTGTGTAATACATTTTTTTCCATTTATACTTTCTCCCTCTGATGTTTCCTTGAACCAGAACTGCTTTCACCTTTTATTCTTTAGCTCTAAGTCTGAGCGTTTGAGTTTTAATAAATGCTGTAGTGTAAGCATTAAATAAATTAATAACAGACCTGTGATTGAATTGTGCTTTTTCTTGCTTTTCTGTATTATTAAGTAGGCTGTTTTTGTCCGTCTCCTGAAAAGGTTAAACAATTTGAAATGAGTTACCCCCAAGCGATTTGCCCTTTGAAGATGCCAATTTTATTGAATTATTACCATGATTTATCCAGACTTGATTGACTTTAATGTGGAGAATCACGTCATATTTACTTATTTGGTAGATGCTTTTATCCGAAGCTACTCATAAATAAGAAGCTGTGCTGAAGCTTCAGGTCAGTAGGAAACCTTGTACTAAGTACTAAATCTGTTTATTCAGTAAACAGATTATAGTTGCTCTCAGTTGCTCAGTGCTCTAAGACTGCATATAACACACAATCTGGGTACAGGAGCACTGGGCAGCGATTACCTGCACCTGGGGAGCAATGTGGGTTGGTTAGGCTGTCCTGGATTTGACCCAGCGACCCTCCAGTTACAAGCCCAATTCCCTTCTATTCCCTTCCATGGGCATATATATAACAGTGTGTGGAATAGTGGTGTCCCAGAGGTTCTTAAAGATGGAGTTGCTCCTACATGTGGTAGCTCATTAACACATTCAGACAACCCCAAGTGAGACATTTGGACTGTGATTGGCTCATGTGGAGCGGCAGCAGTGTTAGAAAACTTTCCTTGGAGCATACATAAGCCTGTGGGACTGAGTTCAAGTAGAGAATCGCACAGCCAGACGTCTATCTGTGGGCAGTCTTTAGTGACCATGCATAGCCACCAGAGGTTAATGAGCAGCAGAGTGACCATTAAGGCTGACTGAAGACTAGATGCATTGCTGCATTCCTGACCAGCTGTAATGGTTTCACTGTCCGTGTGGGAAGGCCTGCCAGAAGAGGCGTTGCACTAGTTGAGTCAAGATCGTACGTACCAAAGAGGTGGAGTCAGTTTCTTTTGTGCCGTGTAGTGCAAAGGTACGAGAACAGTGCATCGTGGTCACAGGAGGACACTTGATGATCAAACATAGATGAAAAGGTGATAATGATGTTGATGCTGTGCTACTGAGATTGGCTGGTTTTGATGACCTCAATCAAGAGTTCGGGTTTACCTGAAGATGGCTGACCTTCATCCATGCAGATTCTAAAGACAAGATGTTGAAATTTGCATGAAGAACAAAGGAGTTTTCTGGCAGGAACGTCTGGTGTGTTTAATGTCAGCTTTTTGTTCACTTGTTTCCCATCCTTAATTGGTATCATATTTAATAACAAAAACATTCAGGCTGACTTAACTCAGGACATCACATATTTGTATCATTAAAATACCACCTTACACATTTACATCTTCTTCAGATTCATTTCTTGGTGCATTGATTTGAATGTCAGTTTTAATAGCTTGAAATCTATTTATTTGTTATCTGAAAAATTGAACATATTTTTGATGATTTTCTTATATATAAAAGTATGCTGAGCTGAGAGATGTTTTGTGGTCCAAACGTAACTGTAATTTGTAACTTCTTTTGCATTTTCAAGCTTTTTTTTTTTTTTTTTAAGTAATATTAGTTTTGACAGTTGGTTCCTGCCATGTCTGACAATCAGCACATTTAAATATTGTGTGCCCACTGATTTCTTGGCAGCAGCATCTTCATATGATGCAATTTCAGTTAAATTAAGTGAGCGCAGAACACACTTATGTTACATAGACAAAGTTTAAACTTAAGAACAGCTGGTGCAACTGGCTCCCATCACATCAGCCCCACAAATTAGTTCAGTTGAAAAGACTTTTATTAATTTTTTTTTTTTTTTTTTAAGTAATATTAGTTTTGACAGTTGGTTCCTGCCATGTCTGACAATCAGCACATTTAAATATTGTGTGCCCACTGATTTCTTGGCAGCAGCATCTTCATATGATGCAATTTCAGTTAAATTAAGTGAGCGCAGAACACACTTATGTTACATAGACAAAGTTTAAACTTAAGAACAGCTGGTGCAACTGGCTCCCATCACATCAGCCCCACAAATTAGTTCAGTTGAAAAGACTTTTATTAAGGGAAGCACACATGCTCATAATATGGTAATGCTCAGATTCTTTTTTTTCTCTGCCTCTCTTGCTGGATAGGGCCTTTTTGTGCATCAGGCTACATGTAAATACACATCAGTCCAATATTTTGCTGATACCTTATTTACCAGCCCTCCGTATCGCCATACTTTCCTTCCATTCTCTCAGCATTCTAATCCTCTGAGCCTTCCTTCAAAGTGTAGACTTAATTATTTATCAGCATGATTTATTTAGCTTTGCTCAATACAGGACCAGCAATCTCCATCCTGCTGTTACTAACTCTTACTGTTTCCATCCCTCTTTACCTCCCCTTTGCCATATCTTGCTTTCTGTTCCTCTTCTAATATCCCTACAAATCTGCTTTGCTCTATTTCTTCCATCGCTATGAATGTGACTTATGATTTCCTCGGGTGTCTCGCTTAAAATTCCAAAATAGTCACATTTTTTGTCTCTCTTTTCCTGCATTCTTTCAGAATTAATGGAATTGTTTACTATTCTTTGAAATACGCTCATAACGTCTTATGTTCTTATGTTCATCTGGGTCCTTGGCCACCCATCATGCCATTGAGGTCTTTGGAATTCATAGTTTAGAGATGTCTGAACTTGAAATATTTTTTTGTTACTATCTTTGTAAATATGTTTATTTGTTTGTGTATTCGCTGATCGGGTACAATTACTTTCACTTGTTTATTGTTTGCAGAATTGGTTTGTGTATATCCACTGCTCATTCATGCTCTTTAGATGTATTGATGTATTTAGATGCAACTGTGTTTGTTGCTAAAGTGGAATTTGTTGATAACAGAGGAAAAAAAGAAGGAAATGGTAGAAAAGAAGAAACGTTCTTAATGTTTTAATCAGTGGAGTCTTTGGATCATTTGCTTTTCTGTATATAGTAACTGATGGCTGTAATCATTTCATAACCAAACTTACCAACTTCATTTCCTTGTTATGACTTGAGCTGCATGATGTCTAATGCAAGATTGTCCATTCCTAACATTCATTCTCTTTCATGTATTAACATAAACTACAGCTTCCTTCTTAGTGCTTTTTCCCTGTCTATAACTC
The DNA here is from genome assembly GCA_016785285.1 of Brachirus orientalis. Lineage (NCBI taxonomy): Eukaryota > Metazoa > Chordata > Actinopteri > Pleuronectiformes > Soleidae > Brachirus > Brachirus orientalis. The sequence goes on along the minus strand of JAFBJR010000113.1, from coordinate 2,024,257 downwards.
TAATGTGTTGCTGAGGTTTCTTTAGGAATGTGCTAACACTCATGTGATCTTTCATGTTTCTCTCATTCTCTAACCCTCTGGCCTGTAATGGAATGCTCCAATCTATTCCTTTCTTCCTCCCTCATCCCTCATCCCTGTGTTGTGCGTGTGTTTGTGCATTGTGTTTGTGGGTGTTTTCAGTGCATGGGCTGTGGGACGAGTGGTCGTCATGGAGTCTATGCTCCGTGACCTGTGGGCGAGGCTCTAGGACGCGAACCAGGAAATGTGTGAACGGAGGGGTGGCTGTGCTTTGCGGACGGCCTGAGATTCAAACCAAACTCTGCAACATAGCAGTGTGTCCTGGTTAGTACCATCCCCATTTACATGATACAACCCTTTGCTTTGTCCTGTCTCTCTGTGTGTCGATTTTTTTTTGTCATTGACGTCATACAAGTTACTGTCACGACTCACAAATTTACATACATTTGCACGATAATTTGTATTTACCCATTGTTGCTCTTGTGCCTAATTTCTCTCATGAGTTAAAATATATTTAAAGTCTGCGTTCATTTGTAAACTCTTTATTTGTCCTTTTATTTGTATTGTCTTTTGTCATTTACTTTATGATAACAATGTCATCTAGCAAATTAGCATGAACACTATGTGCTTGGTACAACACCTCTATCCAAAGTATTGGATAGACTGGTAGCATGACAGTTTACCCAAAGTCTTGCATTTATATATACCTGATTATATGTGTTAATGAACTGCTGCTGTAGGACAAGTACCAATGCAAATAACACATTTAAAAAATAATTTCAATTATCTAGTTTGTTAACAAATGGTAACCAGATTGGACTCACCATCACTTCATCTCATTTCATTCATTTCTTGACTTTTGTAAGGACCATTTGTTAGGACATGAATGCAGCATGACTCTCATCTTTCCTGCCTGCTCTAACTAAAACATCCTGTATGATCATTGCATCGCAAAACCTGAGGAAGGGACTTCAGTGATTCTTTCACAGTTGGCTTAGCTTACATTTCCAGGCAGTGTTGCAGTTCATCTCTTCCGCTGTTGTTTTTGAGATTATCTTAGGCCTTTTCATTGCTAAGGGCAGCCCCATTAAATTCTTTTGTTAAAAAGTTTTTTTTTTTTGTTTGTGTGTGCGTGTTTTATTTATTTGTTTATTTTTCAATCTGGCTTTGAGTGTACATCTTAAACAATCTTATCAGGCTGCTATTTAAGCGAAATAGTGCAGGTCCAGTGATTTTATAGTCTTAACTGAGTACACTTCTGGGATGATTTGACCAAACATTACTGTAGCTAAGCATAGATAAAGGCTTCCTATTGTACTCTGAAATGTAAATAATTAAATGTGCTTACATCTGCACAAAGGAAATGCCATTGGCATCCTAAAAGTGCCTTAAGTACATTTTCCCTACTGTATTTTTTTTTTTTTAATATGTAAAATGGGTTTGGTGATAAACACTTGAGCAAGAGGTAATGGTGTACCCTGTGGGGAGCACTCTTTAGGTCAGACTGTATGCTCCAGTGTCGAATATTAAGGAACTACTGTATGCCTAGCTCAGTCGTTACAGTGGTGACTTTTGTAGAAGACAATTAGAAAACAATTAACATAAGTTAACATGAGCTTTGCTTTCCATTGCTAAGTGCAGCTCTAGGCCAGAAGGAATGCAGATCTTTGCAATATTTCTGCTATATTGGTAAGTAAGCAGTTAATGGTAATGTGGTAATGTAGCAATTCAAACGACTTGCGTAAAGACCATTTAAGACTTAAAGTATAAATTAGATATTTACATTGACTCAGTGAAAACTTAATACGTTTCAAGTGTCCCCTTAGAAAACCACACTATTTGAGAGAACTGAAATTTAAAAGAACTAAATATTAATTTCAGTGTTTTTTTTTCTTTGGTGCCTTTTTTGGCAGAATACAAATGGTTCCTGCATGCAGTTGTAATAATGGCTTTAATTGACATCGACATTAAAACATAAGACATTTTGTAACAACACTGGAGGCTACTTCCTGAGTAATGTGTGTTGTTTTTTTTGAATTGCTTTCAGTCTGTGCGTGTGTGTGTGTGCGCACACGCGTGTTTTAGCACGTAATCACTCACCATTTGAGCAATTATCACAGGGTAAGTGCTTTTTATTTATTATTGTGAAGGCTGAAAGAAAAGTACAGTTGTTCCCTGGACTGCAGACGCACACTGCCTTTACATTATTAAAGGGATGAATAGAGATATGTAATCAAAATTATGGCCCTTTGGAATGTTTTGTCATGCCTTTTTGGGGAAACTGGTAGAAAAATAGAAGGTTCTAGGACAAGGGGTATTTGCTATTCCTATAAAGGTCTTGACAGAACATGTATGTTTGTGTGTGTCCGTGTATGTGCATGTGTTTGTTCTATCTCAGTGGACTTCAAAGGAATTGGTTATTTGAAATGATGAATTCATAGAGAATGGAGCTCTGATGGAGGTTTATATAGTATGTACCTTATAGAACTGATACCACTGCAAATACTCTCTCCTTCAAATACACTGTATACTAAAAAAACCTGTACCAGCAGTATGATACTCCAGATTAAATTAAGATGGAATACTGTAATTTCTTACCTCCTTTCAAACAACAAATGCATATTTTTACAAAGCTGCAAATGTTAATAAGACAGCTGTGTCATCACATCACTCAACAGGCCACAAGTATATTCAGCTGAAATGTCATACATGAATAATTAATTTGATCGTATCAGACCTTTTGAGGTTTTGAAACGTCAACAACTAAAAAGACACTCGTGTGTAGCCAGAGAGTTGTCTAAAAATTGCCTTCATATTTCCTGTCACTTACATCTTCTTTCTAACTGTATAAATAATCAGTTCGTAGCCAGGAATATGCAGGGATTCTTGGTGCTATCTTAATTATAGTAAAGGAGAGCTTCCTTGCTATGCTCCTACTTTATTACAGTCAATGGCTACATTTTATGGTCCTGTTAAAAATTGTCTTTACATTTTTGTGCCCCCGTCTGGCTTGCATTGAAGAAATGCTCTTCCTATAATTTTGCCGTCAATACATCTTCCTCTCTACATAAACGCTATTAAAGTTTTTATGACGTGTTTTCACAACAAGAGAAAGATAGGGAGTTGAAAAGAGGTTTGTTATTTCTTTCAAATGTGCCCTTATATTTACAGCTTCAAAGACATGAATTCAGGCTTTGGAAATGTCACGTTCACATTTGAAATCAAGTCGTCTTCTCTGACATAGTCTCAGTCCTTGACAGATAGAACACTGTACAGGTGACACTCAGCATGTCACCTGTAGTATGACTGACTACATTTTCAAAGAGAGCTTGTAATGATTTTCCATTTCCTTAAAGAAACAATGGCTCAAAGGGGAGACTGCACAAATAAATAGTGCCACAAAAATAATCAAGGTAAAAACTTTATTAACAAAGTTTGGTGAAATTAAAAAAAGCAAACAAACGGTAGGAGAGGACGATAAACAAAACATGGTAATGTTATTGGGCCATCAATATCAGCCTTTTCCCCTAAATCTAACAAAGCGCTCTAAAATAAACAAAAGGCAATGAAAGCCCAAAACCAGGATCTACCAGTAATGTTCAACTAAAGTAATAAAACAAAAGTGCTTTAGGAAAAGCGTAATGAAGCTGAATGAATGCATCACTGAAAAAAGAAAGGAAAAATAAACGTCAAAAAGCACAAGGAGTCCTCTCCCACTAACTGCACAAGTCGTCCTTTTTCTTGACTCTCTTCTTTTTCTTGCACGGCCTTTAAAACCCCTGACAATTCTACACTCACTGCCGCAGCCAAGTGATCACTAAAATGAAGGGAGGTGGAGAGGAAGGAGAGAGTGAGAGCGAGAAAACAGAGAACAAATCGTAAAACATTAGCTTTTTATGTGGCGGTTGTGTGCCTCACTATAGTATTCACAGTAACATTTCTCACTTTGAATTTTTATTGTTAATATAGAGACAAACAGCTGTGCAGTCCAACTGTGTATGTGTATATATATGTATATATATATACATACTGTATATGTATATCTGTGTGTGTGTATATAGACATATATGTATATATGTGTGTATATATCTGGTTTGAGTTTTACAGCGGGATGGTTTTTGGCATTTTTCTGCAAAGTGAGATGTGATTCGCAGCCTATTATTTATGAAAAGTCAAAATATTGTATGTCAGTATTATGCTACACTGCCACAAACTGCATATTTCTATACATTTACGAGACAAGTGTGATCAAAGCTAAATATATCGTGGTGCTGTTGTAAAATATGTTGGGAAAAAAAAATAAAATAAGAAAGTATAATAAAATAATAAAGAATAATAAAGAAAGTAGAGACATTTGCAAATTGGAGTAACAATTCTTCTGTGTAGATATTTAACATATAAATTAAAGCTACATCTAGTTTAACAATGTTACATAAAACAAGTGCTACAAATTGCCTTTTCGTGTTTACAGCAACTGCAGATAGAATTTTAAATATAACCCTGTGACGGAGATGCACGTCATCATCTGCAGGCACACAAGGATACGCACACACATATTTGGATATACATCCAAGTCACCAGTTCAGACCGGGCCATGTACTCACCTCCTCCGCTGATATTCTGTTCCTCATTTTATTAGTTTCTGCCTCATTGTAGATCACTGGCTGATCCAACACAATCACCTAATTGACCCCTATTAATATTTAAATACATAATCACATCTTCACTTCACTCATCTCTCCTCCAGTTGTGCCACAAGAAAGAAAACACTGGACACGTGATCAGCTCACATACATTGGGGGGATATTAATCTGCTGCTTGTAAATAGATCTTTTTGTAAACACCTTTTTGTAAATGTTAGTTTTCTTTGTAAATACTACTCTCGGTGGAATTCAGGTTTTTGCATTCAGTGCAAGTTGAGCACAATCAACACCACCTTCACATTTGACTACACCCATGGTGTTTTTTTAAACGGGCTGGAGCAAGAAACACCATATACTAATAAATAATAATACTCATCAAAAAACAAACCAGTAATACTAATATGGTCATATATTTAAATTGTCACACTCCTTCACCTGCAGTGAAGCATTTCTACGCAGAGTTCCATGTGTTCTTTCAATGGCCACATACTAGAAATACAGTATTTGACTACAGGACTACAAATAAGTAATCACACTGTTTTGGTGGTTTTGGAAGTTGGATGTTTTCCTGGACAATTCACTTTCCCCAGTCTTTATTAATTTTTAATTATTTATTAATGGAGGCAGTGGAGGCTTTGATAACACTGGTGCATGTCATCAGGTTTACACAGGTTACACAGCATTGTTACAATATATGTTTTTATCTAATTTTTTAAAATGTGGTTTCAACTGACTGGAACTCTGTATGGACTTTTTGAAACAAAGTATTTAAGGAGTTGTAATCAGCCATTTCACAACAGATTACAATATTAATAATTTCCACAGAACCACAAAGTATGCTGCGTTTGTTTGTTGCTATGTTCTGTAAATCAGGTCAGAGTCTGTGCAGTGTATTTGATCGCCATCCTAACTTGTTCTATTATTTTATTGTAGCCTACTAACTTTTTCCACCCTGCCTCTTTCCTTCCTCTGCACCTTTCTTTCCATTTTATTCTCTTTTCTTGTCCACCAAAATCTGGCTCAATATATCCTGATTTCCCCATGTCTCTCAAAATCTTCCTCATTCCATTTCACTTCATCCTCTCCCCCTCTGCCTCTTTGCCTTGCTTTCATCTTTGCCTAGTGGAGGGCCGGTGGTTGGAGTGGGGGCCATGGTCGAAATGCAGTGTGACTTGTAACATGGGAACACAGCTGAGGCAGAGACGCTGCAGTGCATCAGTGCACGGCTGGGCTGAATGCAAGGGGCCCCATCAGGAGAGCAGAGAGTGCAGCAACCCTTCCTGTAGTGGTGAGGCTTACAAATGAGTGCTTAGTATTCACACTCACATGCTCTCAAATGTCATTATATAAACTTGGATCATGCATTATCTAAAGGCATCTGCATGTTCTTTTGTGATTTGTCTTTTGCATACTGGCAATTTGAGGGTTGGGACCCAATTTGGCTTGCAAGTCTGTTTCGTCAAGGACCCCAGAGCGAAAAGAAATTGTGGTGGATTCTAATGAACATGGGTACCATAAGGGCTCGTATTGCCTTAATTTGGTTTCCCACTTTAAAAAATATCGTCCAAATGATTGCTGTGGAGTCACTGTTGTCAATCCCAGCTGACATACAGTGAATACCAAAGAGTTACCCTTTTTTTTTTCCATCTTACATATGACTCTCATTCCATCCCAATCTTCATTCCATTTGACTATTAATTACCCTGTTGGTGTTTTGCTGTTCTTCTAGGTGGAGGTAACTGGGGCAGCTGGAACCATTGGAGTCTCTGTAGCAAGACATGTGACTCTGGTTGGCAGCGCCGCTTCAGGTTGTGTGAGAACACCGACACACAGGGATATCCCTGTGATGGCTCCGGAGAGGAGGTCCGGTCCTGTAATGACAAGAAGTGCCCAGGTAAGTGACTATACACTATATGAGTGTGAGCTGATTCAGTGATAATGTACATGTAATTAATGCTAGAGGAGTCATAACCACATCTTTCCAGACAGTTTTTCTCCGTATGTATATTTTTGTCTACATGATTCATACATTTTGTAGGTTCTTGACAAACATGTGTGTTAGACAGAAATTGTTAGACTGAACAGAGTCGATCAACACCACAACTAAACACCCTCCTCATATTTTTTCTCCCTTTTGTCTGTGCCCCTGTCAATTCACATACCCATCCATCTCTGAGTCTTCATTGATTTTTCATGTCCTTGCCGTGTGGTCCTTTTCTTTCGTTCTGTATTTGCCTTTTCTTTTTTTTCTTTTTTTTTAACCTACTTTGTCCTTACACTGCTCTGTGCATAAATGTGGTCGGCACTATGCAAATGACATAGTGTGTGGGGGGGATAATGAAAACAATAAACAGCAAAGTAGCATGTGTAAAAGTTTAAGCACCAGCAGCTCTAGTGAGAAGGAGTTGGTCACTATAGCAGGACAGGATAAGCTACTTCAACAAACATGAAATTGAATATTTTATGTTTTCCATGTTTATTTTATTTCTTTTCTTTTCTTTTTCTGTTTGAAGTCAAAATGTTAAGTGGTTGTCTTGAGCCACTTCAGGAAGCACATTACAGGTTATTCTCTTGACTGACACTGTGTCTACATAAGGATATGCACAAGCCTTGATACCAATGAATCTACAGGCTACAAAGTATGAGTGCAGTCTCCACCGTGACCGCTTGCTTTGAGTGGCTCTCTAGTCACTCTTAAACAAGACGAGGATCTTTTCTGTTGCCGTTGCAGGGGAACATCATATCGTATTTTGCTCGCTTTGTGTTTTTCTCTCTTTGCTCTTCATCCCTCTTCATCTCTGCGCATCGCCTCTGCCAACACTCGTCTGTTCCCTCAGCATATCTTCAGAGTTCTGTCACCCCTTTTTCATCAGGGTTATGAAAGTGAGGGTGGGGAAAACAGATGAATAAAGAGAAGGGGTAAGATGAAGAGGGAGTGAGCTACTGTAGTGAGGCAGTGACACTGACAGAGAGCACTAAGCAGTGTACAAGGGAATAAGATTGGAAGCCACTGCAGAGGGACATTGATTTGAATCATTTTTTTGTGTGCGTGCTTTTCTGTCTCCTTGTTTCCTTCAGTGTGTATGTGTGTGGTTTTTCTTATTGTGTGAGCTTGCCAAGCTGTGCCTTATTTCACATTTCCTGTGTTTCTCACCCAATTCCACAGCTCCTCACGAGATATGTAAAGATGAACATCTCCTCTCTATGTCATGGAAAAGAGCCTCGGCTGGAGAAACTGTCTATAACAAGTGTCCAACTAATGCCACTGGTCAGTGACATTACCTGCTCTAAGCTTATATTGCTATTAGTCATGTGATGTGTGTTGTGTTTGAACAATTTAAACAGCAGTGGCTTAAACTTTACACAAGACACATAACAGACAGTATAAAATATCCAGTAAGCCTAAAATATATTGGGTTTGTTTGCATCTGGTTTATAAGAAGGAAAAAATAGAAGAAACACATTTCCTAACGATTTTCTGTGAAGTGAGTCCAGACAATTACAGTCCTGCAACAGCACATCACATTGGTACCACATGCACCACAAGTATTAGTAAAATATAGGCATGCATATTGTCCGTGACAAAATTCAACAAGCGCCTACATTTGGAAAATAATATAGGTACCAGATTAATTTACAGTATGTGTTGATATGTACGTATATACAGTGTAAGCTTTACCCATATGGCTGGACCTGAGTAATATTACCATTTTTATCCTTAACACACCAAGGCAGTCATAATAATATTTTCTATTCATGCATCATCCAGTGATTTCCCTTAATTACCAAAGCAGACAGGTCCTGTTTCAGTGCTGTCAAACCTTATTGTGTGTGTCATTTTACAGTTTTTCAAACAGCAGGCTTCTAGAGCCTTCTATTTTTACTTTCAAAAGCAGAAACAAACCTTTCTTTTATTTTTTTTTTCTTTGTGTCTTCATAATTTAAGCCAAAAGCAGATGTGGTTCAGAGTGACTGTAATAAATGTATGTTTCTTCATCTACCTTAAATTGTGGTGTTGGCTCAGTCATCAAAACATGTCTGTCTGAATAAGGTAGTTTGCCAGTAAAACAAAAGCGTCACATCTGAGTGAAGTTGATGAACCAGTTTTAAGTAACAGTCAAACTTTGCAGGTTATTTGTATTATTATGTTACCCACAGAAAAGCAGACAGTGTGGCAGGAGCATATTGGTTTAGTGTTTTAGTGGTTTAGAAGTTTGTGTCACTTGGCAGTTGTTTGGTAGCAGCTTATCTAATGTCTTCCACATTGAAGCAGGTTTTTGCTCTTTAAAAATGTAAAACTGCTCCAAATGAAACTTATTTCTTGAGTATTATTCCACACAAAAATTGTATTTTGCCCTGACTGTATGATACATGGATAGACCTCTCAGTATCAGAATTTCAAAAAAAAAAAAATATTTACGGCATTAGTATTTCCTGGGAGTTATTAGCATCTTTCTCTATCCTGATCCATGTACTTTGCAAATGATACTGTTGGCATAGCACACCAGTCTGCTGTATAGAGACCAGTAGTGCTGCACATGACTGATTATTGGGCTGCTTTTATTTTAAACCTTGACATATGTATTTCAGATTAAATGCTTGTATCTCTCTCATTTCTCCTAGGATCTGCTAGTCGTCGTTGCATGCTGGACAATAATGGAGTTGCTTTCTGGGGTCCTCCGAGCTTCGCCAGATGCGTCTCACTTGAATATAGATATTTACACATATCTGTAAGTTCTCCTTTAGCAAATAAGTACTCCCAAACTCAGAAATGGTTTCTACAATTATATTCTGCAGATTACTTCTTTGTAGCCAGTTACTTGCAGGATTTGATTAACCTTTGTTAAACTTGGAAAAAGTAAAGGTTTTATTTGTTTCCAAAAAGATTCCTGACTTACCATCATCTACAGTTGCAATCAAAATTGTTCAACCCCTTGTGAAAATTAGGTTTATTGGTAAAATGTTCAAACTAGCACCTGTTTGCAATAAACACATCATACAAGAACAATTTAAATAGCTCAACACAAGTAATATACAGTAAGTAGTTTCTCAAAATTCAACACAAATTTTGACTACTGCTGTCTCAAATTATTCACCCCATTCATAGGAAGCATCTTTAGAACTAGTACTAGTAGCAGAGTGCCTTTTGCTGTTATGACTTGCTGCAAACATGATGCATCACCACCAAAACCAGCTTCTGGCAGCATTCCTAAGGAATCTTAGCCCATTCCTCATGGGATTTAGTGTCGAATGTGGATAAAATCCTTGTAATATTACTTATATTGCACTTAATAAGCAGCTCTTGTGTGATTTGTTTATTGCAAACACCTGAAAATTTTAAAATTTTGCCAGTAAACCTAAAATACAGTGGTGGTTCCCAGTATCTCTGATTGTCCTTCGTAGAGCATTGAGCGCACACCTAATGAACATGGGTAATTAATTTGTTCATCAGCTACTGTACTGTTATACTGTTTTCCTTCTCTGTGAACTTCAACCTTTTTCTTTCTCCTTGATGATGGTGGAAGGAGTGGTGAGCTGATTGTTCCTTTAGCTTCAGCACAAAGCTTTCATTAACACCAGAAGTCAATAATTAATTTTCTGTAATCATTGTTATCTTCTGTTCTTCAAAGCCATTTCTCTTCCCCATTTTTGCACTCCAAATATATATGCAGTCTTATTTTTATATCTGTCTGAGTGAAGAAATGAGCACCAATTTCTGACTCAGAGTGCTGCAAAGCTTTTCTTTGCTTGCCTATTTTTAAACTCAACACAAAAAAATCCAACATTGGCAATTATAGGAAAAACATGGTCACTTGTTTTGTTTAGTCTTCCTTCTTCTAAGATGTTTACCAGCAAAATGTTTTTGAATGAGAACAATAAATGCAATTGTTCAAACATTGTAGGCATCACTTTAACAGCTGTTTGTTTGTGGTAAGTGATTAGTAACAACAAAACAAACCCGATACTTTTGTTTGAAATTCTTTTTCACATTGCAGTTACGAGAGCATCTCGCGAAGGGTCAGAGGACCCTGGCTGGGGAGGGAATGTCTCAGATCGTAAGGAGTCTCCTGGAGCTGTTGCAGAGGAGGAGCTACTACAGTGGCGACCTTCTCTTTTCCACGGAGATCCTGCGAAATGTGACGGACACCTTCAAAAGAGCAACCTACATCCCAGCTCCCGACGACGTGCAGGTAAGCAGAGCCGCTGACTCATCTGTTGAAACCCTGTTTTCAAACCCTAACCATACAAGTGATGGTTGAAGTCTTGAATAGAGATATACTCTACCTTCAAATTGATTACATTTGGCACTCGAAGGTGTGCGTAATATCAACAGAGACTTTTAATATTATGCAGTATTGTGCCATATGCCTGTTGTGTAAAGAGTAAGACTATTACTTCCTAGATTGAACAGAATAAAGTACAGAACTGTTGCTGTACTGTAACCGTTGTTGGGACATAACAGATAACACCTGTTTTTTGTGTGAAAGTTCATCTGCATTAACTACCAGTTTATCTTGTCTTTAGAAATTTTTCCAGATAGTCAGTCACATGTTGGACATGGAAAATCTGGAGAAATGGGAGGATGCTCACCAGGTAAAGTCTTCTGTTTGTGTGTGTGTTTTACTTGTGTGTGTCCTTGAACACCTCTTTACTGTAACCATTAACTGACTAGCACTCTGTGTGGACCTAAATGTTTGTGGCTGTAGGTGTGTGATTTTGGCTGTTGGTATGAGTGATTTGTGGTTAAGCACTGTAAGTGCGTACACATCCCACATAAATTTTTCATTATTATAGCCATAAAAATGTACCTGCTCAATAAATACTTATTAATTAGACTCGGTAACTATAGGCATCTTTGCACATTTGTGTGTTTTTGTGTGTGACCCAGCTTGATGCCCTTGATTTGAGGTGTGTTTACTTGCCATCTGGACACAATATGCTAGAGACACAGTATGATATTTTATCCAACATTGTTACACTTTACCACCCCCAGGAACACCATCAGTGATGATAATGAAATAAATAAAAATGTTTCAGTGTGTAAGATGTGCCTCATAGGGAGCTGGCCATGCCTTGTAATTATGATGAAAATATAATCAATGCTCATTGCTGTTTCATTCAAACCACAGGTCGCTCCCGGTGCCGCTTTGCTGATGAGGATATTAGAGGATTTCATTCACCTCATTGGAGAAGCCCAGAAGCCTTTTCAGAGTTTTCTAATGGTTACAAACAACATCAGTAAGTGTTGCACAATTCTGCCACTGTGAGGGGAATGAAAAAGACTATTTCACACCAGCATCAGCGTTTTAAGACATTCACTTCCCAGACATTTAAGAAATATAAGCACACTATTTGGATGTGGCTTACATTTCGATTCATCCAGTGTAACTTTTCAGACCAATAACTCCCTATTTTATTTATAGGTTTTCCCCTTTAAGTGTATCAGTGACTTTTCAAAATGGGCATTTTTGCACTTTTGTCATTGTTTTTGGCTCACCTCAACTTTTGTTTCAGTCTCAGCTTTGTTTCTGCACTGAGCTTCAAGTGATTTATATCTCTTGTCTGTTCAGTGATAACCATCCAACGAGAACCAGTGTCAGCTGTTTCCAGTGATATAAACTTCCCCATGAAGGGCCGGAGAGGGATGAAGGACTGGGCCAGAACAGCAGAGGACAGGCTCTACATCCCTAAAGAGGTCTTCACTGTCCCTACAGAGGAAGGAGGTACAAGGACTATTCATTGTTTTGGAGGGTCAGATTTAGTCTAAGTAAAGCGTGTGCTAAGTAAGCATAGACTTTTGATTGCCTATTTTGATTACCTCTGCAAATATACCAGTGTCCCAGAAAAAATGACCAACAGCGGGGACATATTACATTCTTAATAACATGTAATATTACAGTACAGTAACAACATGGTGATGGAATGATAATTTTTGCTTTTAATATAGAGGTAGTATTATAGTAATAATGTCTTATTTGTAATGTGATTATCAATTTTGTCATAACAGTATTAAGGAGATATTATTACAGCAATTAAGTAATATCTTGGTATTGGAAATTACTTTGTACTACCATCAGAGTAATAACTTCACATTAAATATTTGTGACTCAAAGTTAGCAAATTCCATATGGTAACATTAAAAAATCTTCCTCCCCTATGTGAGACATACTTTTACTATTTTTGTTACTGAGCTATTACACGGTGATTAATTTAGAAATAAGATGGTATTACCATAATATTAATTACCCATTTCAAAATTATTACCACACGGTTACCATATTGTTACTGTACTGCATACTTTCTTTAGTCATGTTTTGGCTCATATGTAGGTTTTCAGATCTTAGATTTTTAATGCTTACCCACAGTCGTGAATCTTTAGGATTGAGGATGGAATGTTACCACCCCACACAAGGGTTAGTTTGCCAAGGTCAGACAGCTTGTGGAGAGGAGTAATCCCAGTGTGAATTCATGCACTTAGACACATGGGTCATAGAAGCAGGCAGAAGCCTTCTCAAGGACACAGAAGGATATTACTGAGAAAGATTTGGGCTATAAAGAGGCCCTAGAGGGATTCTCAAGAAGATGCTGGTCTTTCATGTGCGAGGAAGTCTGCCTCATCCCCCTGAGTGCATCAAGTTCTCAGACAAGTTTGAAAGATAAATCTTTGCTTTTTGCAGTGCAAGATAGTTAACTGCTCTTAGTCATAACGGCTGTGAATATTTTTCATTGGTTCTCAAATAAAGCCAAGAAATGAGAAAAGAGATGCTTCCAAATGTAGCCCAAAGAAATAATGGAGCCAAAGAGAAAGATGGTATCAGGAGACACAGAAGCTAAGTTGTGAAAAGGGTCCAGAGAGACTCAAAACAGTGGGGGGAAATGGTTTGTATGAGACAAGAGACTTACTTTACCGCCAATGAAGACAAAGGTCACATTTCACAGGAAATTAGACTGGCAGACTTCCTGTCTGGCACCCTGTCCCCTTCCCAAATTAAAGTTCAGAGAGGCTGCAGGCTGAAAGAACACAGCTATGTCTGACCTCTAAATCCAGCTGATGACACTGAATCTCTTTGACTGGCATTAGAGACATCCTGTACACTGACCTGAAGGCACCTCTCCTCCCTTCTTCTAATCGCTATCTCCTCATTATGCAGATTTTTTTTTTTTAACCACCAAACCATCTTTCTTGCATTTATTCAACCAAACCTGTTTATGAGTTGTCTGTGAGTTGCGATGGAGGTCAAAGGCTGCCAACAAAAGCTTTTTTATATTGCACAGTAATATTTGCCTCTATTTTCCATTCAAAATCCTCCTTTCTATTATTTTATGTGTCTTCCTTCACCTCAATATTTGTCCATTATTCCTATGGTTTTTCTGGTGAATGTTTTGCCTCACTCTAGCTATTTCATTTACAATGTATAAAAGTAACCAGCTGTACTACATTTTACTCTGCCATTCCCTCATATGATATTCAGGACGTGGCACAGCCATTTTAGCATATGCCATTTAGTAAATTGTTTCATCCAAACTGCATATAGCCTCTACATATTTTTGAGAAAGAAAATTATTAGTACCCTTTGCCCTTTGGGATCTCTGCCTTTTCCCATTGGCAGTCCATGAGTTTAGGTCATCAGTTGATTGCTATCAGTTTGTTTGGTTCATTTACCCCCTAATGAAAGCCTATCTCAGATGGACAGCTTAAACATGCTCATAAAAGGCCATCGGCACCTTTGTGTGTCTGTGCACACACAGGCACATATACACACACTCAATTGATAGGTTCATGAATCGCTTCACTGGGCAGAGACCGAGACTGTTCTTCACTGATTTTAGAGGTGACCAACTCTCTCTCTTTCTCGCACACACAAACAGACATACACACTTGCTTACCAGTGACACACATTATCTTGAAGCCATGGACACATGAGATTGAAATTATCACTGATTAGCTAGAAATTGCACACCGTAACCTTGTATAGAAAATGGAGGCAGGCAAAGCTAGCCTGGAAGATAATTAGTTTCATCTGCACACGAACAGAAATGTGATAATGGCAGTTTGATTTTTTTTTTTTTTTTTTTTGCAGCATCACAAAGACACTACAATACTTCAGAAAAGTTGCTACTTTTCTCCCTCAGATACTGTGACCCTGTAAATCCTTTTAAATCCACTAACTGTTATCTCAGAAAGTTGTATTGCCGCTTTGCTCCAACATTACACTTGACACACAGATTTGCAAGTGCAATGAATCTCATCATCTACCTCTTGATAAGAAAGCAAATTCAAGTTTCTCGAACTATCAAACCATCCAGCTTAACTGCTTTCATCAATTAAGCCAGAAATGAAGTGAGAAATTAAGTTGGTATGAAGTGGTGAGTTACAGTATCAAATTGCACTAATGATAAATCACTATTTTGTTGGAAACAGTGATTTGTTCTTATTAGCTGACGAATCATATCCTTTCTGCTCAAATGGCCAACAGAAAATGCTGTTTCTAGTACTTGTTACTTTAATTATCTCCACTATGTACAAAAGTTGGAAAATAAGCAGAAATGCAGTAGAAAAAAAAGTTTGGAAGGAAAGAAAAGAGTAACTCACATGGAAGTCTTTAGATGTAGCTTTAGATTTTTGACCATAAACCATAAATAAAAGCTAAGTATCAACTCCACGCAGATCATCCCCCTGACAAATGGCATATTAAAGTTCACAGCTGGTGACTTGTGGGTTGCCATTTTACAGCATTCCAATTGACCACCAATCACTCAGACAAAAAAACTGCTCATGGGAAATGCTGCTGTGGTATTATTCACTCACGAGGGTAGACGTGTCTGCCCCTCAGTTTACCCACAATACATAGACTTACTCATTTGCATCCCTTTGCAGACTCTTAAATTCTCACACATGCCATTTGTTCCTCTTGTATTCTTCACATGTGCTATGTATTTTATTTTTCAGTCACTTGATGTTGTTTGTTTGATTCCTTTACTTGTGCATTTTGATCTCTGTGTTTCCCTCTGTGTCATGTCAGATCATTTCTTTTGTTCTTGTGTTACGTCCAGCTCGGACTAAATGGTTTTTCCTGCTTTGTTTCTTGTCTGCATTTGGTTCCATGAAGCCATTGAACTGCAACACGTGATTTTTTTATACTAACTTTGATGCCCATCCCCATGTTTGCTTTATTTTCCACCATATAGATCTTTTGTGTCCCATCCTCTTTCTGGCCCTGGCTGTCTTGCATGACTATCTCTTCTGCAAAGAATCACCCAGTACATCAACTCCCTCTTTCTCTTCCTTTGCTGATACTCCACTATTGCTTCTCTAAAAGGGCAAAGGAGGGACTTGCAGCCCTCAACATGAACTTTTTCCTCTTAGTTTTTCTCTCTGCCTCCCTCACTTGAGAAAAAGTGACATTTACAGAGGGACACAATGTCTCCTTGGGAGCCCCTGCTCTTTTTGTCAAAAGAACACCGAAGGGAGTGAAGGAAGGCAAGGGGCTGCAAAGCAGGAGTTGGAAAAGGTTGGATAAGTTGAAAAGTGGTTAGAAATGGCAACAACAGAGGAGATAGAGGGGGGGGGAAAGCAGAATTGAAACAAACAGAGAAAGTAATAGACTGAAGGACATCATCTGGAGATGGTTGGAGCACTTTGACTTTACTCAGGTTAATTGCCCTTTTTAATGACTGATTTAGTTTTAAAAATGAGGCTTCTGTATTATGAGCTCTGTGAGCTACTTGCTGCTAAAAGACGAACAAATTGACAAAAAGGAGCATCTCCACCCACACAAAGTGTTACACCAGGATCTTTCACCTGAATTAATGGTACATTTCCAACTCATAAATATAATTAGCCTGAATGAATATGGAATGTAGCTGTCATGTGCTTCAGAAATGTGCTGCAATGTACAAACTTGCTGTGATGTAGTTAATGGAGCATTTGTCAGTGCAGGCTTGAAAAGTAAATGTAAACTGAGCTGCCAAGAAACTGAAGTCTGTGTTTTTTATCTCCATCGATAGATGTTTGTTTATACCAAATTAGTTTGTCAGTGCAGGTTAGCTCAAACACGATGACTATAATCCCTACAGCTCCAGCTTAAAAAGCTCATCAGAATAGGTCTTGTCCAATTTTGGGGTTTTAAATGAATGCTTTTTTAACATTTCCTAGATTCCACTGCTACCATATAGCTTCAAGTTTTCTTGTTAATGAATGATAAGAAATGAGAATCTAGTCTTGACATAATTATTTATTTATGTGTAAATTTTTATGAGCCACCTTTCTGAAAATGAAATTAAAACTGGCAAAATTGGCAAATGTGATTTTGTGTTTTACATATAAAATAAATAAATAGATGTGTCTGTTTGTACTGATGGAATAACAACATTGTCTGTTTCAGAAACAGAAATGGACTCTGAGTCTACAACATACTATGTCATTGGAGCCATCTTGTACCGGACGTTGGGCATCATCTTGCCTGTGCCAAAGTGAGTACATCTCGTGTCATTCAGTGTCTACTTACACTTTATTTCACCTTCTACTTGTCCTGCCTTTTACCTCCCTGCCCTTCCCTTTTTCCTTCTTAATCTCATATTTTGTTGCTGTTTTTTTTTTTTCATTCTGAAAGCCTTTCTATTTTGAGGCATTTTTTCTGTTGCTATTTCCCTCTGTCTCATTCCAACACCTGGTTCTGTTATTTATCTCTTATGACTCTTGCTTCTCTCATTTTATTTTGTCTGCTTAGCTATTTGAGTTGTCAAAAGATATTTTTCCCCAGTGTATTTTGGATACAGAATACAGTAGACCTTGAATGGGTGAAGGCTTTGTGGTTCATCTCACTTGTAGAAGTTTTAAAAGTAGAAGTTGGGTAGAAATCAGGAGGTTGTCAAAAGGCCATGATACTATGTGATATGGCGTTTGTTCTGGCTGTGGAGTGTTTTATTCAGGTCAGTGGTCTTGGTTGTTAATGAGATGGATCTGTTAAAACCATTTTCTTTCTGTAGCTCTGCTGAATAGTAATAGGTTCAATATTCTTTTTTTTTTTTTTTACGAAATCACCTTCATCACTTCCTCTCTCATAAGTGTTATATGCATTTTAATGTATGTATATATTTGTTTAGTTTTGCAGATACATTCTAAAATGTGTGATATCGGAGAGCATTTTATTGTAATTGTTCAAAATTAGACAAAACAATTGAAACCCCTGTTGAATGGGTAGAAAAAGTTCTAAATTATACATTTGTATGTGTGTGTTTCTATATTTACAGTCCGCCTGCAGTGATCAACTCAAAGATCCTGACAGTGACCGTGCGACCAGAACCGCAACCCAGAGAGCCCATGGTGGTGGTGGAGCTGTCACCACTTTTGAATGTAAGTCAGAAAGTGTCTTGCCTTGCTACTCTTTTAAGGGCTTGATTCAATAGAAACTCTTGTCTCATCTATTGTTGACCACCTAGAATGTGATGTGACCTGTTTTATGTTAGGAATCTTTCCAGCTACTGTAGAAATGTTTATTTTCTCAGTGACTTTACAATGCAGTGCAACAAAAATGGAAATTATTTCATATGAAGCACTTTCCAGTGCAAGGTTCTGCATTTATTTATTATGACCTTGTATGTTTATTGAGAAAACTTTGACCAAGAAAATAAATGTGTGTAAGACTTCTTCTCCCAGCTGACCCATGTTTCCTGAGTTCAGATGAAAGAGAAAATGCTGCACCATATAAAGCACCGTAGTATTCTGTGGATTGCCTGAGTAAATGTGGACCTTTTTGGCTTCCTTGCATTGCAGTGTCTCCTGGTGCCTATTGAGTTTATATTACAGTAGAGTGCATTATTATAAATGGCTCATGGGGTGTATTCACCAGAAAGGCTTAAGTGCAAGTTTAATGAGAGGTCCTCATCATGACCTCAATAAGATGTAAGTTTCATTAGCCATTCTTCTGGGTAAAGGTAGGCACAGTTTTGAAAATAACGTTGTATTTTTAATGGTTCTCTGTAGGAAACACACAAACACACACACTCTTTCTATCACTGAAATCAGTGTCTTCAGGTGGAAATTGGGACATAGGGGTCAAAAGCATTGCACACTGTTTCATTAAAGTTTTGTATTCATTCTTCATCCCCCACCCTGCATTTTCCTCAATAATTGATTCTTTGCATTTTGCCATTCCTTTTACATCTGCCTCCATCTTTTATCTGTATACTATTCTCCTTTTTAACACTTTAACACCATTGTCTGATGGCTTAACACTGATGCTACTATGATGCTCTCTACTTCTAAATGGAGGTTCGTGGTGAGAACAGACACTTCTCTGGCACGCAGTATAGCACAGCCAGAGGGTGGTGTGTGGAGAGCTGATGCAGATACTGCAAGAGGCTGTTCTTAACTAAACTAGCTAAAATCATAGTCCAAACATTTAAAATTAAACATCTATGAATATTCACAAGCAATATATATATTATGTTAATTAGTGAATAATGAATCGATACAGCAGATGTTTTAACTGTCAGAAAAAAAGATAAACGGATCAAAGAGACCTTTGGCACCAAATTGGCCCCTTAAACAGAATTGGCAATTGTCTGTCCAGAATGAAAGAATAGTTTTCTGCTTCTTTCCTGACAACTTTAAATCTAAATAAAGACACAACCATTTAAAAAAACATAAAGTTCATACTCTTTACACTTCAAACTTAAACTTTAATAAGCCACAATTATAATAAATTAAGTGATATAACTGAATTGATTACCTGACTGTGTTGTTTGACTTCCATCTCATCTGGAACGTGTGCACGCATTCAAAGCGTTTGTGCGCCTTTGTGGAACGAGTTTCTGCAGTGGAAACCTGTGCGGTGAGTTTCATCACTTCTCAGCTTGAGAAATGTCATTTGCGACATGTGAGCGCGTGAACTTGTTGAAATGCGTGTGTCTCACGCTGAATGCATTTTATTTTATGGAACTATTCCTTTAAAATACCACTATAATATCCAAGTTCTCATACAAAAAGAAAGTTCTTCTACCTCATTTGCATTCTGTGAAGCCCAATTATAATCTGCACACACATCATTATTTTATTGCAATTAAATGCACTGTTAACCTCCTATTTGAGTGTCCTTGCACCTTTGCCTGAACTTCATTTGAAAATGCTGAGTTTCAGTTACTGTGGTATATGAGCAACTTAGGTATAAAAATTAAAGGAGAAGCAGAGACTTAGGTCATGATCTTAAGCTGTAGCAGGGTTTGACCTTGGCTAGAAAATAAATACCCAGTCACTGAAGCAGTGCCGTAAAAACCAGCTGCCAGTTCACGCACAAAGGGGGTACTGGAGTCTCTTTGTGTGGTCATGTACTCACTGAGAAGACATCTGCTCCAGTCAGACCATCTAACTCACACCTGACACTAACTTCCATAGTGTCGAAGTGTTCAGTAGCAGAAGGCCGTTCAGCTCTGCGTCCCCAAAGTGGCCCAGTACACCAGATGCCAAGTGTTACCTTCCAGCTCTGGTTACCTTTACATTCATACATTGGCCATAAGCCTTTCTGGTAAAACCACTCTAATCTAGTTGATTTGCATCAATCAGAAATCATCACCCAGATTGCTCTCTTTTATTTTCTTAATGTATAATCAGTTCATCAGCTCATTTCATGGCTGCCAAATGGCCATGTGATTGTGAAAATCCAAGTAGAAAATAGCTGTTTCTTTCAACAGAAAAAAGATGACAGAGCTGTTATGGTAGTTTAGATGCTATCATTACTTTCCATAAATGCAGCTGTTTGAATGAGACACACGCTTCACCCGTTTGAGAAGTGACAGTGAAGCAGATGCTGTCATTATACAATGTAGCACTTAAGAGTAGTCAGACATTGTGGGAGTACAGGGATGTCACTCCCACTATACCATTCACTTTGGATGTGATGCCCACTGATTGATAGCTAAATGTTAACAGAGCAAGCCATACTAATGCATACCCAGGCACATCTAATGCCTTTGACAGTGACGTGTTTTGTATGAGGCAGAACAAAGTGCTGTCGTCCATCAATCTGTGTCACCCTGCCTCTGTTCGGGTCTATATAAACATTGCATCATGGCATCCTCTCAGTTCTTAGCCATGCACAGACCCTTCAAATCACTGATTCATGGGATTTGAGTTGGGAACCTTTCAGGGGAAGAGGGATGACCTTGCCTGTTTGCCTGTGGAGAAATAAATTCTAATAGTGCAGACATGAATGTGCATCAGCTCCTTCTCTCCTTTTTTAGTTCATTTAACCCTGGCATTCAGAAAACATTCTGTTTCCTCTTCAGTCAAGAAGAGGTCATTTTCCTCAGGTTTTAGTGAGTTTTCTTGAAGTGGACATCATCCTATTCACAACTGACAGAGCAGTCTGGTTGTTGTACTGTTATAATCCCCTAAGCCATAGGGGGGAGCTCAAAGGCAAAGTGCTTAATGCAAGACTGAAGAAGGACCAACTTACTGCTCTGCATAGACCTAGCAGAAGAATGGCATCTCACTTATAGGTAGTTGACATAGCCTGATAACATAATCTTTTAAAGGCCCGGAAAGTGTACATTAGTTCTCTGTCATTCTGACATCAAATACACCAGTTTCACTCCTTTTACAAGTTAATTTAGGGACAAAATCTATGTTTCAGATCAGAAACCATGACCTTGAGACTAATCCCATTCCAATCCTGGTCAAATAAGGCATACAGTTGAAAAAGACCACCAGATCACGAAAGATCACCAGTGGAACAGGCTGTGATGAGTCCGTTAAGGACATTGATCATGTGATTGATTCACCAATTGAGTGAGTCTTCTTTTCCCACCAGGTGTCACTGAGCTTTGAATACCACATGATTCATCTGCCATTTGACCCCCCCTTGATTGGCTTTTGGGTTCACTGAGTCAATGCATTAAGTCTGTGGTGGTATAGCTAATTGCTACACCCTGTGGATTATGACTTTTTTCTGTTCTTCATCATGTTTTCATTTAATTCCCAGGAAAAATATGAGAAGCGGGACAACCTGACTTTATGTAGTCCTTCTTTTGACATTGAGCATTCAGACACATAAAGTAGTTGTTATACCTGAATACATTTTACTGCTCAACTCATAGTTGTTTACGTCTATTTTACACTGTGATTGTATTACGTGGAGAATTCAAATGCTTTTCAACTACAGGGTGTTTATGACCTCAACTTGCTGAGTATTATTGTCCATGAAATGGCTTTTTTCCTGTCTCTAACTTTCTCGAATCATTGCTCACATACCTTCTTTTTTTTTTTTTTTGAAGCAGCAGCTATTTGCTGCTCTGTTCTCTGACAATGATTCTTTCTCCATCTCTCCCTCCCACCGTCTCCCTCAATCTTTCCATTTCATTGTCTGTTTACTTCTTCCCATTGTCCTCGCAGCATCACTCTCTCTCCTCGGGCAATGTGCCACTCTGTCTCCTGTCTGTCCCTCCCCTTTTACTCATCCTCTTGATTGGCAATAACCGCTTATCTTCTCTTTTTTTTTTCCCCCCCCCCCCCCCCCCCAATATCTTGCAGGGTACATCAGATCCTCAGTGCGTTGTCTGGGACTATGGCAACCCGTAAGTTTCTCTGAGTAATTTTGGTACTTGTGTCCATGTGAGTGTGTATATTGCAGTAATGCATGTATTTGTCAGGATGTGAATGTGGATCTTGTTTGGGCTCGTGCTCAGTCACATTCATTTTATTAATGAAGTGTGACAGTCTAATGAAGTTCCCTGTGTCAGTGTTAATGAAATTAGTCAGTGAGAACAAACATGCTTCTCTCAGAGTAGCTAAGGGTAGAAAAGTAACATCATTCACTATAGCTGTTTGTTCCAGCCCTCTTTTCAGTGTTCACTGATACCATGTTGCAGGCATTTTGCTGAAATGACATGATCCAGTTTTCTTGTACATAATGTTTTGTAGATTAACTTACATCAGACTTACAGTATTTGATCCCACGCTTGGAAACTATACTTGTAAACTGCAGTAAAAAGGTCAGAGGTTGACAAGTGACAAATAGAAGAAGTATGATATATTGAATATGATAGATAGTATGCAATAAATTATTAAAATATTTCAAATAATTAGTTATTTATTTTACGTAATAAATTCATCATGCACTATTTTGATAATCAATTAATTGGTTGTAACAGTCTCTCTGAGCTTCATGTAACACTGAGTTTCATGAGTTTCATATAACAAAGTGTTTCATTGTGTTTTGTAGACAAAGACATTTGAGAACATCAAAATGTCAAGGTTATGGAAATGCTGATCAACATTTTAGCACAGAAATTTTAAATGGTCCTTAATAGTGTCCTGCACACAGTGAAGTATATCCCATCTCCTCAGTAAATATATAGGGACAACTTTGGCCTTTCTTGTGCAGGACATCTGTGTTATATTATCACACAATTGAGTTCAAACCACCTGTCAAAGTCAGTGATGACAATCCTGTACTCATTCTCTTCAGATTCATGCCCAACAATGTATCATTAGAGAACTTCTGGAGATGGCAGTTGTCCATGTTGTATCTGGTCTGTTGTTGTTGTGTGTAGGATTAAGGGAAAAGGAGTGCTGCTGCTAGCTACCATTTAAAATACACAGTCTCCAAGCACACGCATCCACATACTGGGGCCTGTTGGTGAGGTAGTCAGTGTTTAATGTTTAATGTACACTAATGACTCTTTGACATTGTTTCCACTGCATAGTGGACCAGATACTTAACTATATAATGTAAACCCACACAATTGATCATGCCACTTTAACCATTAACCCACATAGTGATTACTCTACTGGTCAATAACAAACTCTAACTTGCTCAGAACCATTAAACCAGGGGCTGGTTTTAGGTCATGCTCTTGTTCACTTCCAGTGCCAGAGTAACTCAACAAATGCGGCTCTGTAACCTACAATGTAATTTTTTATATTAATTTGAAAAGTGTGACAACCAAATATTGTCTATGTTTTTGTGTGGCTATAAGAAAGACACTGAAACATATTTCTCTGTGGGTCTTCATGAGAGGACTGATGTTTCCTGTCTAAAAAACATCTTAACACATGGGGCAAGATGGTAAATGCTAGGGATACAACATTAGAGAGAAGTTATTTAAGACTGTCACATCAGTTATGATAAGCACAAAAAGCTGTTGAAGGTTTTTGTTAAAATGAAGACATGAACTGAAACAAATCCAACTTCTCTACTGTGATAGATTCTATGTGAGTGATACACACGCACACACACAGGTTCATGCAGCTATCCTTTTAAGGATATGCATTGACTTCCATTCATTTGGACAGGCTAAACAATACATTATCCCTAACTTTAACATAACCAGTTGATGTCTAACCTTGATCTTAACCTAATCACAATTTAGATCCCAGCTCTAAACTTAAACAGTTCCTTGGAAACAAGGTTCTGCCTCATTAGGTCCAGGTTTTGGTCTCCATGAGTTCTATTGGTACTGACAGGTCAGTATTTATGCCAGAAAAGGTACTGAAAAGGGAAAACATGCAGGAACACACTCAAAAATACACAAAGCAGTTCCCTGGCACACAGCGCATGTGTGTGCAGATATAGATATTAACATCATTCACATGCCTCGTATTTTCATAGTGACATGTAAATATATTTAATGAAGATATTCATAACATAATGAAACTGAAACTGGGAGTGTAGTCATTAAGATGTTGCAGATGTCTGTATGAATAGTGTTACTATGGTGTGCAGCTTTATACTGTCAAGGAATCCTTACTTAAAGTGATTGAAAATGCATCTACAATTAAGCAATTGGTCCTTTTAGTTGCTTTTTTCTTATTATATAGCCAAAACTGAGGTACTGAACTAGCATGAACCAGTAACACCCCCCCCCCCCCCACACACAAAGATTTTCCATGTAGGGAACCTGGGATCACAACGTTAAAGACTTTGGTGGAATTTGATGATTAGGTGTTTCGGCTTAGTTAACTATCCATGTGTAACCTGTTTTTTGCGTCATTAAAATTGGGATATTGTTGGGACCAAATTTATTGCTAATTCTGCAAATGCATCTGAAGAAATAATTTCCACACAAGGTCAATTTACTTGCTTGATCTGAAATGATTTTGCTTAGGTGGAGTTCATTCTTTCCATTATCCTGTCATAGAACTTCACATCCACATCGATGTTTGGGTTGTCTAACGGTTCACTCCTCCACAGTTCCATGACAACAGAGGGATATTGTGAAAAAAAAAGTAATAAAATTAAAAGCCCCAAAAAGCATGTAGGAGCTAGATCTTAAAAATAATGTTTTGAATTCTGATCTTTTAATAAGATCAGAATTTGTCAAGGGGCCATCACAGTGTTTCCCTGCCTGTTGTGACAACACTAATGAAGAAAAATTATGGTTAGCTTAGCTTCCCCTTCAAGAACATGTTTGCTTATCTGGTTGTGAAAGAGTACTCTCCAGTGACCAAAACACACTGTGGGAACGTAGATTCATGTGGAGAGGATAAGACATTGCATGTTATCTAACTACCCTTCTCCATTAAGGTAGGAGGGAGACGAAGCTCAGCAAAGTCAATTAACTAGCCAGAAAGATTACAGCTGCAATCAAATTAAATTTGCAGACATTACGAGGCCAGAGAGCCAAACAGAATATAAAGTGGCAAGGTGACAGCTTTGTCTATCAGCCACTCATATTCAAACTGGGAAGAATGTGGAAAACATCCAAACGTGTGTGCCAGGGATTAGGTAATATATTTTCACACAAACACAGATGGGAGACACTTACTATCACACAGTCACAGTGACCGAAACATATGTCAAACTGAGAAAAAGAAAGAAAAACACATTGCATTTAATGTCATCTGAATTCTTCTGATGGAATGTAACAGGCTAACACCAACAATAACACAACGGGGCTGTAATTACTTTCACAGAGGTTGTCTGAGGATGTCTCTTAGTTATATTCATTTTATTCTTATGATTATTATTAGTAGTAGCATTATTATTGTTATTATTATTATTATTCCCAAATAGAAGAAAATATGTTCATCTGATCATGTGTTTTGAAGTTTAGTACCACAGCGTCATTGTAAACAGCCATGAGTCATTGCCCAGATGCATTTAAAAAAAAAAAAAAAAGTGAGCGAGTGAGTCCTGGCAGAGAGAAGGGCTTGTAAATATATATATATATATACACAGTATATTGAATATACACAAGCAGACTTACAATATGAGTAGTTCTGTTTTCCTACATTTGTTCACCTGTGCTGGACAACGCGTCGAGTGGAAGGTGCAGGTGATGTGGACAAAGAGAGCATGTCTTACAAAGCAGTTTTTTGTTTGCTGGAGGACATCACCTCTCTGCACCAGACTGTCTGTCCCTGACTGAGCCACAGGCTTTGACACTGAACAGGAGGCAGAAAAAACAGGGGGAGAATGTACAGACAGTAATGCAGAATGAGGATAAACACAGCAGCAACTGTAGCAGACAGCAGAAGAAAAACAGTTCAGCTTGGAGATGAAAAAAATAACTGCCGTTTAGTGATATGTACATGGAAACAATATATGGCGCAACTAGACTCATCTGCATATGAAGGAGATTATACTACTGTCTGTGAAGATTCTCAGTGAAGATTCTCAGTCATCCAGGTCATAGTATCCAAAAGTGTAGCAACAAAGTGTAGCAACAAAAAAAGGCTGAAGCCTCTTGGATGAGAGGCGAAACGTCTTCAAGAAATTTCAACTAATTCCAGTTGCCTTTTTTGTTGCTACACTTTTGGAGATTATACTACTGTATGCATGTAGCTCTCCTCCCAGTTGTTTTAATGCACACTCAATTATTGTATACTTACTAAGGATTGCTTAGATTTCTGAAGCCCACCACCATCCCCAGTTTCATCTGTGTGCATTTTTCATCAGTGGTGGTCTATTTATGAATCTGCATGCACTTTTACTGGTATGTTTCTCCCACTTGTGCTCTCTCTTTCTCAGCTGGCTAAGTTGGCCAATAGTTTGTGGCACCCACAGTTCATCTCACTATTTATGTGTGAGTGTTAATTTATTTATTTTGCCCCTAAAAGGCCCATATGCCGGCACCATCTGCCCACCCATATAGTTACAGTTGCCATCCCTCTCCGCCTTCCCCTGTGTGTCTGTCTTCTCGACCTACTCTCAGACAGTTTTCCTTTGCCTTGCTCAAATAGATGCTGCTATTTGTAGCGCTTATAAACGTTCTACAGGGTTCGGAAATGGGATGTAAGGTTAGTAGAGGAGGCTTTTGAAAGTGAAAGGATATTTGGCTGAAACCCAGTGACAGACACACACGTACACTTACAGTATATTATATGTGCCAGTCCCACCTATTCTATATTGATGCTTTACTGTAGCATTTCAGTCAGAACAAACTGCCTCTCTGCTGGCACCTCAAATATACATTCTACTTTTGTACATTTATGTATCACCCACACATTTCCCATTCCATTTGTAAATACATAAAGAAGAAACATACTGTCATATAAACAATAAGCTGAAATAACTATGCATCATTTGCAGCCAGCTGTGTAATCTCAATTTAAATCATGCTTAAAAAAAACACAACCCAGTAACTTTCGATAAATGTAACATACACTTTTGATGGATGGTTGAGAGTAAGCTTGTGAAGGCCTGAGGGTCACGTAATCCTATTTCTAATCCTCAGTGGTCTTCGCCCTGATCAGGGATAAAGTCCCACCTTACCTCCAGCTGCCAAAGAGTAATAATGGCCTGGTGGGCAGTGCGAGTAGCTCTAATATCCTCAATCTGACATGGTAGATTGAGACTTTCTTTGGACTCAGACTGATCTGGCAGCATTATCAGCTTTGGCACAGACAGGTTTTAACTTTAAATTAAGCAAATATTCATAGGCATATTCACAGACAAGCTTCCAGCAAAGTAGGTGGAGACAAATCAAATCAATGTAATCACGTTCATTTTACAAAAGGTGAGTTCTGACCTCAGCTAAGTATGACACTTTTTTCATTATCATGTTTTCAGCTCCATCTGTCACTCAACTGTGAAACATTTGATACATTTTTCCCTTGTGGATACCCAGCTCTTCACTTTGAACGTTTGTTCCTTTGCACTAGAATAACTTTATCAAATAACAATAGCTAGTTTTTGTTTGTTTGTTTTTATGATGCAGAAGAATAGATATAGAGATAGAGATATCCAGTGTTTATTCTTTACATTCTTCCTTCCTGGCAAAACCTGGCCACCTATATTACATATTCTGCTAGAAGTAGCTAATTCTGCACGTCCTCTCCGAAACCCGTGAACTGACTTAACTGCAACAGTGGTGCAGTTTGCCATTAAAGCAATATCACACGAGAGGGAGTGCTGTTGTACTTAGTATCAGTACACGGTCGAGTGCTGCAGATATCACAGCCAGCACCTGTTCAGCCACTGGTGCAGTGGCTATTGTTTCTGCCAGAGCCAGTTTTAATATGAGGCAATGTCATTTGCAGTTCTCCTGTGCTGATTTTATTTATTTATTTATTTATTTGGGGTGATCACTGCAACAGCCATAATAGACAGACTCAGAATTTCGACCTATTTTCTCCCTTCAATCTATCATTTTTCTGTAATTTTCAACTTATCTAATCTTTCAGACATTAGATTAAAAATATCAACTCATTCATACCATATCAATGCAGCATGCCACACTGGTTTCAGCTCAGGTAGAGTCAGAAATAGAAATGCTTTAAAAATGTCTACAGAATAAAAAATGTGCTCAAATGCAAAATATTTGTAAATGTAAAACATTTTAATTTTCCAAATGAAACGAGGAAAAAAAAGATTATTCACAATTTTCCATGTACACACACACGCACACACAGACACTGACACAGAAAGTCACGCGAGCTAACACTTCATCCCCTGACTCCAGCAGGAGGAGGGGATGGTGGGCTGATGGGGTTGTTCCACTTTTCCATCTGATAGAGCAGAAGGGATCAAGACCGTGTCTAACAGTGAGTAAACGCAGGAAGACAGAGTCAGCCAGTCAAGCTTATGTGGAGTCTACCTTCATTGGACGGTACACACATGGACAGGCTCTTAGCTGATTTGCTCATCAGTCACATCAGACTTTGGAGATCATGTTAACAGTAGCTATGGTTTCTTTATGTCACAGGGCTTTATGGATTAGGTTACAGGGGAACTCTTTTTTTGCTTCATGTTCATGATTCCATCATCATGTGACCAGTGTGGGTAGCATAGAGTCTTACCTTTCTACCCTATGGCCAGGGTTAGTGTTTAGAACTGCTGCTGTTTTATAAGAAGGAGTGAAAAACATGATTTGCTGACAGGTGGAATACATTTACTCCACACCCCTGGACCTGTAGTGTAAAGGAGCCACTGGGTAAGTTACATTCATGTTCCATTAAAATCTGTTCTAGGTTCACTGGAAATATACCTAGACCGTACATACTGTATGTGCAACCTTAATTCAAGCCCAGCATTTGCCTTGTGCTTATCTTGTCGACCAACACATTATCCTCTTTACTTGTGTGCTGCTGGAAGTAGGTTATAAGGGCAGTGTGTGAGACTCAGGCTTTTCCTTCTGGCCATAAGCATCCCAGTTAAGTCCCTTGGGAGATTCTCAAAAACATGCAATCCTGAACATTTTACACAAAATGCAACATTTGAAAACTTGGTTGAAGCAAATAGATACAACATGAAGTACTTTGAATGTATTGTCCATTTTCCTCATGAGCAACTTTCCTCAGAGCCAAGGTGTCTTACTGACATGCTGGCAGTCATAAGGCAGGCCATTTAGAGCTTTAGTCGAATCCTGTAACGGTTTTTGCTGTTGACTCACGAGCTTGAACACCAGGGAGAAAGATAATCCTGTGAGAGAAGCTTATAAATTAGCTCATGTCCATGGTAGAGAGCAGATTTGGACAGTGGAGGTCACTGACAAAGTATCCTACTCATGTGAAAAATAAGGAAGAAGTGGGAGGTCAAGTATGATCAAGCAATTTTACAATATTAAAAATAAAGTCACATTGTCAATTTGAAGTAAACTTGAATAGTTAGGATAAATACACCATAATATTAAAACAGCCTAGGCTTGCGAGTCCTACTGTTTTGTTTTGTTTTTGTCCAGTAGATCTTTCATGCACATTGGACTAAGTTCAAACTAAAAGTACTTATTGTAACAGACTGAAAAGCTGTGGAGTCTTAAACATCACACAAAGCTTCAGCAAGCTTAACATAATCTCACAGCAGTTTCTGTGGTTATATCTTTAGATCACTCGGCGGACTGACGTGGAAACCTTAGTTCTTACAAATTAATGTCTGGGTCAAATACTGCATATTGTACCAAATATCAGCACGACTTGATTCCTGCTGATACAGCCATGCTGATATAACAGCATTCCCTTTTGTGATATTGCTGAATTGATGTGTGCCACACACACATAGTCTTACATATCCACTGAAATGCAAAGGCAGACATGAATGTGTGCTTGTCAGCTATACATTATGGGTGGTATGAAGGGATAAGCAAGAATAAATCATGTGTGTCTGTGAAAAATTTCCATGAAAAATTTCCAGGTGTATTGAGAGTAAAGAGTCAACACTGTAGTGACACCATCACTGCTGATTCAGTTTTTTAAATTCAAGAATTCTAATTCTGAGAAACACACATCTCATGTGTCTTATATGAAAAAAAAACAAAAAAACGTATGAGATGGTAAGATGATGACAAGACGAGTCTGAGTTCAAACTTGTCTCTGTAAGGCATTCTCAACAATAACAAAGGAAAAACTAATCTTACACCTTAATGTACAGTGTGCCTGTTTAAAACGCATTCTGAATTATCAGCATGTCTATATCTCTGATTTGACTGTAAAATATTATTTTTGTAATGGTTGTCTGTCTCTATGTGGCCCTGTGATGGACTGGCGACCTGTCCAGGGTGTACCCTCTTGCCCCATGTCAGCTGGAGCTAGGCACCAGCACCCCCGCGACCCTTAGTGGATAAAGCGGTAGAAAATGAGATTATTTTTGTACTCGGATCAAAAATCCACAAAAATAACTCGGTTGATGAAAGAATTTCAGTCCTCTTACATTACATTTTAATAGAAAATGTAAAAATAATGAGGCATTTCTGTGTTAATGGCACTGTTGAGGTTTAGGAAGATACAGATTAAATAATGATGATTCTATGGCCAGATTAAAACTGAGGATGTTGCATTTATGTCAGTGACTCCACACAACAGCTGGCCTACCATATTAGGATGCCACAGCTGTTTGTGTTTTCTGGTGCAGTGAGTGGTGAGTCACAGTGTAATCTAAAATTTAGCATATATGATATTTCAGTACTGGGATATTCATATTTGTGAATGTGTTGGTTTTTATCTTAATAACCCTGGTCATAAATCCATAGAAGTCTTTCTTGAAACTGAAACTGGAGGACAGCCATCACTGATTTACTTAGTTTTTATGCTTTAGTATATACTCACAAAGCTCCAGAGTTTTGAATCATTTTAAAACACATTTTACAGAATAATACTATTTAGAGCTATCATATGACCACAAGCACGAATTAGACAGATTATAAGTCGATACACTGTAAAACATACTGGGTATTGTTGCCTTAGTGCATCATTGATGTTTATGTATAGTGACCACAGTGGTGGTCCTCTCTGCCAAAAAGCCCCAGACTCTCTGTCTGTGACTTAGTGGTTCTCTTTTTGTATGTACCAGCAAGTGTCTCACAATAACTACATAGGGTTGGAAGGGAAATTAAAATACACATTAAAACATTGATTATATACTTAAGTTCACAAGACCACTTAGTGAGAATTAAATAAAACTCCTGAAGAATATCCTCTAAAGAATTTTAATTTGACTTGGCACACTGATACACATGCCATTGATTTTCACAGAAGTTTTAAATACTTTTGTCATCCCTTGATGCTTTCTTCATTTCTGCCCATTCATTACAGTTTGCCGTTCCCTTTCTGTGTCTTGTTTTTACTCTGTGAAATAACATTTGGTTCTCTGCGATTCTGACCACTGGTGACACAAATGGAAATTCTTTGCACATATTTGATTGGCAAAAATGAGCAGAGAGGGGTGGACTAATACGCACGGGGATTGCAATTTCCTTTTACCAAATGAAAATGGTCCAAAGTATTTTTTTTTTTGTTTCCTGTCATCTCATGAATCAGTTTGACAGGATTTGGCTGCTGCTAAAATGAGCTGATAATGTTAATCTTTATTACATCAATGACAGCAGTATTTCTCATGCAATACTGGTTTGAAAGCAATCAGCAGTAACTTGATATTAAATGTCACCCATACTTGTGTTAGCTTCTTCAAATTAAGGATTTTTGTTTTCTGTACCTTTACCAATGTTTTTGTTTTTTTTTGTTTTTTTTTTTTTTTGGTCTGAAGAGGCAAATGGTAGCTTCAGATCTTCAGATACTTCTATGCAGCTGAAATCCCAGCATCAGCTGCTTTGGCTTTACGAATTCAGAGCATGTTTAACCTTTTTGCTTTTTAACAAGGGGCTATTGGCTCCCATACCAGTGCCCTTTCATAAAAGAGTTGGTGCCAATTTCTTCTCAGTAGACATAAAAGGTCAACTCACCTTTTTATTCAGGGGCTATTTGTCCAATTTTTCTTCATCATTCAACTCCCAATTAGGAAGCAGAATGGACAGCCTTGTTTAATGTCCCTGCAGTGGTGTATTTGTGTGTTTAAAAAAAAAAAGATGCATCATCACCGTTTCCTTAATGCCAAGTGCAGTGCATGTGACTTTAGGAGTGAGAATGTCTGTGTGTCATTGTCCACTCTGAATAGATTATTCTGAAATAAGCGGCATTTGCTCTTCACTGAGGATGAATCATATTGACATTTTTCTCTCACTGACTTCTTATTTAGTGCCATTAGCAGCTTAAAGTATGTTTCAATGAGTGGCACATATCTTTGTACAGCTTTTCATGGTTTACAGATGATGCATCCTAAAGTCTTCCATGATCCTCCCATTTCTCTTATGTCGTTAATATCTGCAAATTTACTGTCATCTGTACTTTGATCTGTGGTGAATTTGGAAATTGTCATGTTCTCAGACTGATCATGGTAAACAGTGTGACGTCCATGTACACTGAGAAATAATTGAATGCCAACTCAAACATCATTCCAAAAAAAAAAAAAAAACAATATATTTTGTCACTTTTGTGACCAAACAGCACATGCATTCATTAACACAATGCAAACAGGATGACGCTATGTGTATTTACACATCATAGTTGTTTTTTTTTTTTTGTTTTTTTTTTTTGTTTTGTTTTGTTTTTTGTCTCATATAATTGGAGCTTGATTTTCTTTTTCATTTGGGAACTATAGAACATAAACCAATAATTCTGATATGTGCACCTGTTTGTACATCTGGTACCTGCTTTTCATGATAAGAGTAGTCAATGGCAGCTTACACGCTCATTGACACTGCTGTAACAAAAATAAAACAAAATCCATGTCCTTTTATTCTTTCCCCACAAGCTAAACCAAAATGATTCATCTCATACGTGTAACAAACCTGAATAAAAGTGAAAGCTGGCTTTTTGCTGAAAAGCAGCAAAACCAATAATTAAATCCAGCCGGACTTGGGGACGATCAGCAGTTAATTAAACTGGAAATTCAGCAGCAGAAACAATGAGGCTACAGATGATATGTGTTTGTGCTTGTGTGTTGGTGTTATTGTCGACGACCCCCTATTGTGAGTGACAGTTTCTCATTACCCACCTTCCTCTTTGCTGCCAGACTGGTGTAGAATTTTTTTTATGTGTGTGTGTGTGGGCTTTGTTGAATGCCATCAAAGTCTGTGTTGCTAAATGAAATTCATGCATGCTTTCACATGTATCTGCCATGCTTTAAGTTGCATAAATCAGCACAGTTACCTTGATCTGTCTATGCAATCGTCAATGCGTGCACAGTAACGGTCCGCTTGGCTATGCTTTACATATGGGAGGCTATTTGTAAATGTTTCTCTTGGCATC
Organism: Brachirus orientalis; assembly: GCA_016785285.1. Lineage (NCBI taxonomy): Eukaryota > Metazoa > Chordata > Actinopteri > Pleuronectiformes > Soleidae > Brachirus > Brachirus orientalis. The sequence goes on along the minus strand of JAFBJR010000113.1, from coordinate 1,990,576 downwards.
TCCTGGGAGTTCACTTGCAGAACTTGTGTTTCATATTGATGTTTACATGTAACATCAGATGAATCCTTAAAGGCACAGTGGAATCTACATAAGCATGGATGGATTGCCTAATAAAAAGTAACAAGTGCACATCCATACCGTCATGCTCTCTATTCTTGTCTTCCTCACAACTCTGTGTGCCTGTGACCCACACACACAGAAACATACAAAGCTCTGTGCACCATGTTGCACCCTCTCAAGCTATATTTAAGCTGTATTTGCTTTTTTTATATTCAGGCATTGATGTGACGATGTGCAGACGATCATAAGAGAGTTGTGCTCACATATCTCTACTGACTTTATGGGTGTCTGCTTAATATACAATATGTCAGGACCGATGTATTGTACTGAATTGTGGTTAATATGCTTTTGTTATTGGTTGATTAACGATGTACCACACACTATTTACATGATTGATTTGGTTTACAGAAACAAAACAGAACAACCCTTTCACTAGAGAGCAAGACACAGACGGACCAATAAATGCACTGTGTGAGCTTAGAGAAACAGATTTAAAATGGACTGATGTCATAAAAACTAGCACATCAGTTTAACAATTCTGACATTTCCTAAGAAGAGACATAAGAAGAGAGAACACACAAGTCTATTTACTTGTTAATGAATATACCTACATAAATGATACAGTACATTCCAGTTTAGAGTGAATATATTTGAGATTTGTCGCAATAAGAATACATGAGTGTAATATAGGTAACTACACTCAAAGATATATATCTTTAATAACTGTAGGGAATACACAGTGATATCTTGGAAGTCTTTTTTAAGGACTATATGTTTGTTATTTCTCAAGAGGCAGGCTAAAATTCAAAATCTTTCTCAAGAGACAATAAAAGCCACAAGCAACAGGCCATCTCATCATTTCTCATAAAGTGCCATTGCTGCCAAAGCTCCCCCCGAGATATAAAAGGTGCTCAGTGTTACAGTACTTCTAGGCAAAGCCCACACATTTTTTATAGTAAAGTGATATGAAGGCTGCCAGTCTAGGTCCCGATACAGATTATACAATTTTGTCACCTGCTGTTGCAGCTCCTCATTGCTATCGATTTAAAATGGGGTTTCTCAGTAAGAAATTATAGGAGATATTTATAAAAACACACACAGCAGACTTTATTTCCAGACCTACTCTTGACTAGAAGGTAATGGAGTTTTCAGCAGTGTTTCTTGTGTCATTCAGTGAGGCTTAAGACAGCCTTGCTATATTGTGCTGTTGTGCTGCCTTGACAGTTTGACAAATTGTCCCTTCATTCCTCAATAACATTTATTCCTTTAAAGATACTTGACAGAATCATTCTGTTTGCAGCTGCTAAATTGCACAAGTTATCCATACATACATTTTGATATGCCTAAATTTATATTTGGGGACAAACCCTGCATTTCTACAAGAGTGGTTTGTTTCTCTCTTTTTGAAATAAACCATTGAGGCCCCTTTAAACTTAACTCAAATTATATCCTGTATGTTTCCTGTAGTTTTATTTGAGTTTTATTCATTGTTTCTCATATTTAATTATTTCATGTTAGTATGATGCATCAGTTGAGACTCCACAGTAAAAGGAGCACAGAGGAAAAAAAGAGACATAAATATCTCACGGTAGGTTTGAAAAACTACTCTGGCTTGTGAAAATAGTTGATGCAATCTCAATATTTAGAGTGAGAAGTTCATCTCTGCTACTGGTCTTATGTTTCCAATAATTTCTCTACCTGTCTATGGTGAGTAGAATACAAGAACTCTATACCCAGGATTATACATATGGTTAATTTGTAGTGTGAGCTGCCATGGTGATCAGTTCAGACCTCCATACTCACCCTTCTACTGAAAACACTTAGAGCTACTTGACGTGGAGCAGAAACAAAGGAGGACAGGACAGATGCAGAGTAATAAAAAGTACAAGGTTTTATCGTATGTGATTTTTGTCTCTCCCTTACCTTTGTTGGATGTCAAAGCCATTCACCATTTAGTGCTGAATAGCCCATTTCCCATTGTCTTTTCTTAGCTGTAAGCTGATACAGCACCTTTCATTTTCTTTAAGGATTCTTTGAGAGTATTATTTCCAGAAAAAAGAAGATGGTTTTAAGGAGTGGAAGAAAATAACAGTGAAAAATTAAGAATAAAAGTGTTTTGGGTGCTTAACACAGCAAAGACCTGAGAACGCATAAGGTTATCTGCAGGTAGCTGTGTAAAATTAAATAAAGTCAGCCAGTTTCTTTGCGAGTGCTGATTAATGCATGGCAAACTCACAGATTGAACGGGGAGACAGTGAACTTTTTGTTTCAGAAAACCTACCCTCTGAAACTTTCTGTCGCTTTGAGCTGGAACATCCTATAGGTTTGTGTCGTCATGTGACATCTGTTTGTGTGTATTTGTCTCACAGTCACTGTTGTTGTCCCCTGTGACACCCCTCCCTTCTCTCTACCTCCAGGGAAGCTGGCGCAGAAAACTGGGGCACAGAAGGCTGCCAAACGCTCGCGTCAACCACTGTCCAAACCAAATGCTTGTGCAGCAGGATATCCACCTACGCCGTGTTAGCGCAGCAAGCTAAAGACCCGGTGAGTCACACCAATGCGCAGCCTGATGTTCTCTGTGAGACACTGGGGTGCAACAATGCAACTTTTACCAGCAGTCAGGTCAGTGAGCTGACGAGTTACCATATTATGAATTAAGATGGCTTTCAAGTCAGCTGGATTTTATTGTATTACATTGCAGTTAGAGCAGTCTGTTGAGGTTGTCATGCATTGACTTTATTGTATGACTAGTGTCTTAATTTATACCAAGCACATTTTCTTTGGAGACAATGCTTGCAGCCTGAACTGCTGTCAATGTTAAGTCAGTGTTAAGTGTTGTAACAGCATAAGATACCATTTTAATGATGGTGTCACTCACGTTTTTTAAGGATAAAAAACAGGAAAGGTGAGTTTGTTCGCAGAGCTCCTACCTTGTGATGTTAAGAAGAAGGGGCATCTAGAGGAAGATTCTATCGAATGTTTGCATCCAGCACATAACCTGTGTCTCTATAAATAGTTAATGTGCTTTACATTTTGTGTTTGACAATATTAAAGGAGGCTTTTAGTGGTTTGGGACAATGTCTGATGGACATCCAAAGAAGTGAAAGCCCTGAGTTTGTGTTCCTCTCAGAGCCACCCTCTTTGTTCAGCAGACCATAATTCATTAACTGTACACTCTGCATTGCCTCCCCATTCATTTCACACCATACTGCTATCCATGCCTAACCCAATTTATTATAACCACTTCCCTGTACCACTCTCACTCAGATTTTTTCCACCAAAGCATTTATCAGTTTTCCCTTTCCTCCTTTTTTTTTTATCACCCTACTACTTTTTCATATCCTTCCCCCTCATTGTCACATTGTTAACACTTTCTGTGGCTCTTACTTTATGCCATGGCTCATTTCCTGTTGTGGCCAAAAAATGTTTCCTTTAGCTTTGGCTGTGAATTTGTCTCCATGCTTACATGCACCTAATATCCACAAGGCCAATGATTACATTAAATAATGAAGGAGAACTGTAAGGAGATGGAGTTTCCAAATTTCTTTTTGCGCAATAGAATCTATGAAATGTCTTTTTTTCTCTCTCTCTCGCTCTCGCTTAATGGTTAGTTCAGAAAATGAAGTCAGTAAAACAGATCCCTAAGCACTGGCAGTTAACTCCAGGTGTCACAGGGATGAGAACTGATTGTGAAGCATGAGGATGTCGGGCAGGAAATGTTTGACCAAACAGAAAAGGCAGTCTAATCTTAGCTGGAAGGGAGAGCTGAGAGGGAGAGAGAGGGGAAGTGTTGGCTGCATGTAATGACACATTACAAGCAGCATTGCTGGAAAAAAAGGGCTGTACATTCATGACGACATCTATAATTGAGTAACCTTTACTTTGTATGACATGACTTTCATATGGCATTCACAAGCTGCTGTAGACATAGTATTTGACGTGAAAATGTCCCTGCACTGACATTTACTCTGCATTAAACATGGAAACTACATATCATTTCGTTGGTATGGGAAAGTATACATGTACTCTTAATTATTGCTTGTTACTCTTTGATCCTGCATCAAAAAGAACACTGCCTGCTCCTTTAATTTTTACTTTCCTTTAGCATGTTCAAAAATTAATCTAATAATATTTTGCACCCTCCAATGTTGAGCTTTCTATGTAGTACTGGGGAATCTGTCATTTTATTTTTTCTTCACCATTCCCTGAATAACTCATCTCATTATTTTTTATTTTTAGTAAAGACAGTTTTAATATGGTGATGCCTTCGGACAATTTACAGTGATTGTTCATTATATTGTCCCTCAAAGCTTGAATTATTTTAGGAGGCTGTGAAGCCTGTTAGGTACATTGTGGATATATTTATTCCCATTGTAGTGAAAAAAAACAAAAACCAAATCAAAACATGATGTCTGCAACCTACAAGCTGGACGTGTCATCCCAGCCATTTCCGGTTACGTCCAACTGAACAATATTAAATTATTTCTCCCCACCCAGTTAACAATTCATCCATGTTGAATAAAAGAGCACTAGGAGGGAAAACACATTGACTTTTGTGACACGCTCTTCATCTGTGTTAGTCATTAGTGATTTATCGTTAAACCTGTGGTACCACCATTAAACATAGTGCTGAGAACCAGAAGGTATGGGTCACTGTTTGTGTGTCAATGGCACTCAGTCAGAAGTTGTGGCTTTAGTGCTGAGTGCACTTTTTTGCTTTAGGGTGCTCTAGATTTAGCTTTTTATTCCAGCAGAAACAGATAGAGAGATATAGAATTTGTTAACACATTAAAAAAACTGCCAGAAATTCAAATACAGACTACGTTAAGTGCATACTTATACTTGAAGGAAAAAAAGCACATGCACATGGGTTTTTTGCTTGTGCTTTCACACAAAAATGTATGATGTACATTTGAAACCCATGTAACATAAAAGCATACATGCACACATTAATATGCTGTGTCCAGGCTGTGTGGCTGTTGGAGTAGAGGGGAGTATCAGCAGTGCAGCTCTGGCAGCTTATCCCAGGCCATGGCGCTGGGGGCAGTGTTGGTGTGGGGGGTTGGGGGGATTAACCTCTTATGTTTAATAGAAATGGGAGGAGGGGTGGAGGGATTTAGAAGCAGTACTGCCATTATAGGCCATTTTTACAGTGGAGTGAAGGATAGCCAGTTAATCCTGTTTACTTTCTATATCCTCTGAGATCCGTGTGTGTACGTGCACGCACACGCACATGCATTTCCCTGTGTCTAGCGAGAGACCTTCACTATCAGACACAATACAGAGGTTGTTACTTAACAGAAACAGTGGAGAGTGAAACAGGCATACCACAAGCCATGCCACTTAATCCCCAAAATTACTACATTGGGAACTACACATCCTACAGATGGAATCGTATGGAGGACAGTTTTGGAGTAGAAGTGACTCATGATGACTGGCTTTATTAAAGTCATTTTAACATCTTGCATCTTTGGTTGATCAAGTGAGTGTGCATCATTTTTGTCAGCACATAGGGCTGCTGTTCTAGTTGTGTTAAAGTGAATCACAGTTTTTATGTGGCATTATTTCAAAATGCACTGTGAATCATACAGCGTGTGCTTCCCCAAGCAGGTAAACAGGAATGTAAGTTAAAGCAGGTGGTTCAAGCAACAACTGAGACGTTGATCCAGTCAGCACATAGACAAACACAAGCATTGGCTGTGAAATGAAAATAATAATGATAATAATAACAATAATAAAACAATTGGCAGTGAAAGGTCATGATGCTGTTTCCATAAACTTTTTGCAAATACATACTGTATCAAAGTAATTTTCTAGTAATTTCTGTCTTTCCTGTAAGGGGCGTCTCACATCCTTTACCTGCCACGAAGACTGTCCCAGTCATTAGATGAGCATTGTTATTTTAGTGTACTAGCACCTAATCGGAATGGATACCCTAATGGGTCAGTCTGTTATTTACTCTCTAAGTATCTGAAATTATTATTTTGACTGGAAAGAGTTGAATTTCGATGGGGATGAATGGTGCACAAACACAATGGCAACAGAATCTAAATACAATACAACTGTATTAAAATCTTTAAAACCCTGGTCATATTAACTGAGGGTTAGTTGTAGACAAGGAAAAGCAGTAACCAGTGTGTACATTATAAGATATATAATGATGGAACATGGATACAGCATGGTCAGGTGTAGTGGTTTGTTAGATATTAGATATTTTTTTTTGCTTTTGATGTGTGTGAATAAACTATTGAGTGTTTGGGGGGGGGGGGTCAAGAACAGGTTTGACATGACACACTGTGTGTGATGTACAAATGGTGCCACAGAGGTTACCTGAAGAAAATGCGTATGTTGGTGGTTTTAGTTTTAGGTCAGATCTTCAGGTATTATAGATGATTTTCTACCTTTTATCCTTACTGTCCTGAATAATATGTACAAAAAAAGAGAAAAGAAGCAAGCATAAGGCCAGCTGTAGATATGATGATTTCACATTGTCAGCTTTCTATGTTGTCACACATTGACATAAGACTCCTGGCTTGTCTCGAGGCCACTTAACTCACTGTGTCAAGCTTATGCATCTTGAGTCTGCTGAAATAATATCACAGGTTATATTTACCTAGTGCTGTTACAGCTTAGCAAGCAATTGAATAGCAGGAACACAAGATTAGCAATATGTAAAGAGTTACATTGCTCCAGTGGTGAGGTCTGCTGGTGTATTTCTATGCCTGCACCTGTGTGGGGACAAAAGGAGCATTTAAATGCCCAAGAGAAATGCCTAGAATTTCAGAAGTGCCATCTTTTTCAAGAATTATACAGGATGACATTTTCTCGTCCTACGAGGATTACTTGCACATCTGCACTTGACATATACTGCTTTTGTATGTCAAAATAAAATCAAAATAATAATATTTTGAGTTCACCTGTCTAAAATGATTTGACCATGATTGTCATCCCAAAAGCTAAAGCAGGAGTAATGTGGTACTATACCTTTACAGGTCAAGCTTAGGCAAAGGGGCTGGGTTAAAAGCAAATACTAACATTCTTTAAACATTTCATGTATTTATATACATAGTATAAAGTCATAGTATATAGTATAGTATAGTATAGTATAGTATAGTATAGTATAGTATAGTATAGTATATAGTAGCAGTATGAAGCCAAAATGAATGTTGTCATTCACAGAATAAATTTAGAGTTAGATGATACCTGTAGATCGATCACTAGGATCATGGCCTCACACAGAACAAGGCAATTGGGGTCAATTTTTTTCAGGTGTTAAATATGCTCTTCTTATTTCATAATCAAATACTTATCAAGCTCCAACTTAGCAAACTCGTCCCTGCTTTATCTTGGCCTTACTAATAATTAAGCAAAGAATACAATGCGTGAAGAAGGCACTTTAATATCAGCACCGTGCCATCATCACTGAATGTTAGTATGCCAATGTCAGCATGAATGCAGATTCATAGTCTTAAACTACAAGCACGATCTATAGTTAATCTTAACAAGGTATTTTTTCTAAGACACTAATACAGAGACATGTATCGCCTTTTTTGTAATTTTTTTGTTGAATAAATCAGTGTTTCCAAAATGCTACTATTATAGAAAAAAGAACATCCTTTAGGGTTTCATGTATTATTAGTGTATAACAAAACTGTAACTCATGACATGAGTTGAGTGGTGTTGAATGCACGCAATTTGCCTCAGTTATAGTCCTTATATGAAGGACTTATTTGTGATATTGCTTCATGGAAGTGCAGCATTGTATAATCTTAGCTCTATAAATCTATGGGAAGGAGGGGTGTAAGAGGTAGGTGGGGAGGTAAGGGAGGAATGAGGGATGCAGTGAGGGAGAGGGGAAGGGAGTGGTAGAAGGATAGGTCAGAGTGGAGGGAGGAGGATAGTCAGTGAGAGGAGATAAGTAGGTTAAACTTCCTGAGCTGAAAATAGCTATCTTCTCCATCACATGGTAGCCAGGCTGCCCAGGGGAACCTGGTCTTCCACAGCAGAGCCTCAGCAAACTCTAGTCTATTCTCTCTCTCTCTCTCTCTCTCTCTCTCTCTCTCTTTTCTCACCATGTTCACAGTCAAAACACAGGCTCATGCTGTACCTCCTCCAATATAGTCTCATGTATTTATGACAGGGCATTTTCTTCTTTCTGGCATAATTTCACACTATAGAACAGACTCTTAATCTAGTTATGCACACATACTCTAACTGAGCCAATAAACAAAACACCATTTGACAAGTTGACACAAAAGCTGACATACAATGTTTGGATTCGCATCTATAATAGGTACATTTCATGTAAGAGATTTCATGTTTGTTAATTTTTTTTTTTTCTTCTTTTTTTGTATGGCACCGATTCATAGCGTACGTTATCTCAAGATCAGGATTGCAGGTCAAAATGATTGTAGAGGAAACCAAAGGAACAGGCTATAGCTATAGCTGCCTTGCCTTGAGAGAAAGGAGTGGGAAAGGAAGGCGGTTGGTTGAGGAGAGATCGGTGAAAAGAATCAAAAGGAGAGAACAAAATAGAGGAGGGATGGAGACAAGGAACGGTTGTGTAACAGGTATATTTCAAGAGTAACATGATTATCATCATCACTATCATCTGCATCATCTTGTCCAGGATGTGACATGCCTCTTGCCCCAATGCTATCTGGGACTTGTTTCAAAGAATGAGCCGTTGATGAAGGATAGATAAGGATACTAATAATGTTAACAGTAATGAGCTTCTATATAATATATAGTATTACTTATAGTAATTGAGCAGTGTCATGTCATGTCATGCCATGTCATGGATGTGGAAGTGGTGGATTCAGGGATACCTGTAAAATAAGAGAGAGGGATCAAGAGGAAGAGCACAAACAAGAGGGGATTATTGTCTGCTAAATGCTCATTTAAGAGAAAGAAAGAAAGAAAGAAAGAAAGAAAGACCTAATTGGCTTTGTGTGCCTGTGTATGTGTGATAGAGAGAGATAGAGAGAGAGAGAGAGAGAGAGAGAGATAGTGTAATTCCCTTTGGGTCCTTCATGTTTGATCTGTCAAGACGTCAAAAACACAAATATCCTTTGACCTTTCACTCCACATAATATCAAACATGGAGTTTTTCAGTCTCTTCCTAGGCCTTTTTCTAGATGCAGACGTGTGTCTTGTCAGACTTTCTTTCTTTTGTGTGTCTCTTCTTTTTTAGTTTTGATCATATTTCACCTCCTCTCTCCCCTAATATGTCAGTGTGTGCACAGTATTGGTATTACAGCCTATTTTGCTTTCCTCTAGAGAAATTGACTTCCTTTAGTTGGGTCACAGAAAACCACTGAAAGGGAAACTTTGGCTCCCTCTCTTTTTTTCTCCTGTTGTTTTTTTTTTTCTTTTTCGTCCTCCTACACTCTGCTCTTTCTTACTTGTGCTTAACTCTTCCCACTCCATCTCTGTCTCTTTTTTCCCTTCTTTTCCATTTGCATTCTTTTCTGAAGTTCTCTCTTGCTTTCTTCCTCTGTCTTCATCTCATCTTGAATAGGCACACACACATACACACCCCAATTCAAGCAGCTTAAACACTGACTTTCAATTACTTGGCACATCTCCCTGGGCGTGCCTTTGTGTGAGCAACTGTTTTATTTGCAGTAAAAGACACCTTGGCTATGTGTGTGTGAATCTCTAATGAAAGGGATGTTTAGCCACCCTAGGAGGTAAATCGAGGTAAACTGTGTGATTGAGAACTTAAAAGCAGGCCAACCCTCAAGCATAGTGGGGTGTATGCAGCTTCATGTGTCTGTACTTCATCCTTTCAAAGGCACCTCAAGAGAGAGAAGCAAGGTGCCAAGTCCATTGTACATCATGACCTAAATCAGTTAATTATATGCCTTGGTCTTGTTCTTTTACCCTTGTACATGTGAAATCATGCAGTGGTTGCAAATAGGTGAACAATGAGTGTAAATGAGGATTTAGTTTGGCCTGGATCATACTGGATTAGATGTATTCTATCTTGGCAGTGGTTGTTTGCCCAGTTAAGTCCTTAATGTGTCATTGTAAGTAGCATAAAAACTGCCTAAAATAAAAACACATGTCTGTAACTATGTTAATTATAAAGTCAGTTTCATAAGGGCACTTCTTAAAACGCGTTACAAGGCTTTGAAACTATTTGATCCACAAATAGATCATAATAAATAAATAGTGAATTACTTCAGTAGCTTTTGCTTGGATTGTAAGGCGCATACTAAACACTTGAGAATATTTTACCAGTCTGCATTCATGAAGAACGGATACGGTTTGTGAGGAGGTAATTCTGAGAAAACTTTAAAATGTTTAACTCTTCTACGCATGAACCATCAAGAACCATCAAGAAACACCCCAGAGGTGACCTGCTCTGTTGATGCAGAGAGGCCACTTGACAGTGTGGAGTGGGAATTTCTAACATACAGTTTCTCCTGAAAGCATTTGCTTTAGGGTCAGGATTTATCAAATGTTAAGATGTGATCGAAATAGAGCATTGGCCCTCAACAAGGGACTTAAAAATGTTACTACCAGAATGATATGGTTCAGCATAAACAGGGTTTATCACTGCAACTAAAATGTAGGGTAAATGCTAAATGCTTCACGTAATGGATGCCTATAGCATGCACAAGGAGAAAGCATTCACAGTGGAGAATAGAGAAAATGGTATTTGGTAATTATGTGCACAGTCATGTCATACTTAAGTGCGGCTGTATCCTTTTTTACTAATTGCTATGTATTCTTTGTTTAAACATTATGTAATGACACATCCAAAACATTTCAAAGAAAACTTAAATAGCCAACAACATGCTACTTTTTAAAAAAATAACACCTTTCACAGTAGTGTAATTATATTTTATTCAGCTCCATCAAACGGACTCTTGCAATTCTAATTAAAAAGGTAATTGCACATAATGAACAGGCTATCATTAAAAACAGGGCCACCAAAGGGATTACAACTGTAGGACTGTAACAGTTAATAGATACCGTAAGTGGAAAGCTGGAAAAGTGCCAACAATTAATTCAACTTTGCACTGGCAACATCAAAGTAACCAGATTTATTCCAAATGTAGCTATCACTTTCCCTCATTTATCAATCTGTCTATGCCTAACAGATAAGCCTTTGCACAACAGTGGATATTATGGTAAAACCTACATTTCCAGGTAGCAGTTTAGACTGTTAGTCATGGATAAATACACATGGCCAACACACAGCTTTGTTTGCATTTCACTGTGATTCTGCTAATTATGTTTTTGTTTTGAATTTTACCGTGGTCAAAAGAATATTGGCAGTATCCTGCAGTGATCTTGATAGTTGCCTGATTATATTATTTATTTATTTTTTTTATTTATTATTCATGATTCAAACTCTGACTAGAGTACAAATAGATATACAGAGATTAAATACATGTTAACTTTGATAAGTAAAGCCAAGCACCCTTATGATGTAGAATCCAAAAAGACATTTGATGACTAAATTAAATTGAAAAAAAAATATATATATTTTTTTAGTTCAAGGCCTAATATGTTCCCATTTTAATTGCTCTTTTTATATTCTTTATTTTACTACTTTGAAAGAACTATTAGTATAACAAATAACAGAGTGGATACACTCCATGTACATTGTGACTTTATTGTATTTTTGCTGTGGTAATATTTTTTAAATATTGTATATCAAGCTATATACTACATCTGTGGGATAAAATGTCTTGCAGTCAATTTTGACTATCTCTTTTCCTATCTCTGTCTCTTCTTGTCACTCTTTCTGAAGGACATGGGCCCATCAAGCATACCCTCTGTACCCCTCATGGTGGGCTGTGGAGTTTCCTGCACTGCTCTACTCATTCTGCTGCTAATCTACGCTGCCTTCTGGAGGTATGAGCAGACACACACACACACACGCATACACACACCATGTAGTCATACATGTGTCTGTGTTCATATGGTTGAATTGCAGAAGGGGGTGGTAATTAGAATGTTGGTAACACATGTGGCAGATGGCAAAATAAGCCAATAACTCTGCCATGTCCAAAAGAGTTGTTGTTCAGTCCATCAACGTGTCATTAATACTTAAATCACACGCCTGTCCCCTCTGGCTCTGTTTTTCCTCTCTCCTTCTCTGCTGTCTAGGTATATCCGTTCGGAGAGGTCCATCATCTTGGTGAATTTTTGCCTCTCCATCCTGGCCTCCAATTTATTGATTTTGGTGGGACAATCTCAAACACTTAGCAAGGTGAGGCCTTGACAGACAAGGAAAATTTTGCTCTCAAAAAATGAACACATATGATTCCAGTAACACTGCTTCAGACTGAGGAGAAGCTGACATTTTTGGTAAAAAGCACTGCGAGTTCCTGGAAAGGGAGTCACCATCGATAACCATCTTTTATTATTAGTCTTTTTAGAAAAAAAAAAAAACTTTTTTATGAAGGGTCACAAAAGTTTTTTTTATCTTACTTTCTCATCGTCTGTCTTCTCCCCTTATAGGGCCTTTGTACTGTGACTGCTGCTTTCCTGCATTTCTTCTTCTTGGCATCCTTCTGTTGGGTGCTGACAGAAGCGTGGCAGTCCTATTTGGCCGTCATTGGCAAATTGAGATCACGGCTCATTCGCAAACGTTTTCTGTGCCTCGGCTGGGGTGAGCATCCACATGCATTTGTATCACACCCCCACAACAATGGCTGCAGTGTCAATTGTGGCAACAGTTTTTGATTAGATTTTTAGTTCCATTGCTGAAAACAGAAAGCAGCCCAACAAAAAGCATTATCTTTCAGAAATATCTGGCTCTAGAAATTCTGTGACTTGGGCACTATTTACATTCAAAGTCCCCAGTGCTTCTCTGTTTTGCTCTGCTGTGCTTTTACACCTCTGAGTTCTCATATTATAAATTATTTAATTCAAAAAAGTATAGGCTTTGGAAGCTTCCTCCATTTTTGACTCAGTTGATCTTTCCAACAGTATTGATAATGCAGAATTCGCCCAAAACTCACCTTGCTTCAAAGAATTGTCACAGATTTACTTCCATTATGACTGAATCTGGGGTCATGACACCAGATTCAGTCTAGTTTTGCCTTTTTTATCACAAAAGATTTAATCCAGTGCACCATTTTGTAGCTGCATTCGTCGCTGTCTCCATACTTGCAGAAGCAATTCTTGTCTATTACAAGGTTAGCTGAGAGAATATTGCATACTTTTTAATGCCAGAGTGTGACATATCATCGATATACAGTAGATCTCATCTCCCTCTGCCCTGCAGGAATTCAAACATTTTACTCCACAGATACACTTCTCATTGTAGTTGTTCACCTAACATTACTGCACTTATATAGTCTCTAAAGCAGAAGCTATATTCATTTACTGTCCTTGAGATCAATGTTTAGATCAAGCTTGATATGAGCTGAAACATAATACCATTAACACAAATGATTCTGTCTGCCCTATTCTATTTACCAAATATGAGCATATTTGAATGTAAGAGCCACAGTGATATTCACTGAGCAGAACAAGACCAAAAAGACACTTAAAACAGGTTTTGATGTAGTATGTAGAATTTGTTGACTAAATTATGCTTAATTTTCATCAATCAGCATTTTCTTTGCTGTATGTTTTGTTTGCTTATTAAAGGAAACACATTTGCAGTCAGCATTGTACTGTTCATTCAGGGTACAGATCTCACACGTCTTCAGCTGCCTTACCACTCTGTGCCACTTCATTGTGCTACCATTTCATCGTTCCACAACAGGCACCATGTTAGGGGACAATCAAATTGTATGATAAAATCTACACAACCCTGGCAAGATGCTTTGAGATAGCTCGACAAATTACAGCTGCTAACACTCACGCACACGCGCAAACCCTGTCTGTTCATCTTGATATTGATCCCACCAGTCTAATCTGCCAAGTCACTGATGCCCTTAGCTGATACAAAGCAGGGGAAATGTATAGATGTTGAACAGTTACAGATAAAGAGATACTGACTGTGTGTGTGGTCCAGGTATTACTAATGTTGTGGGGACCTAAATCTTTTTAGACAGTTACATAATGTATATGACAACATTTTAAGTTGAAGCCATGTTTTAAAGTTAGGCTGACATGAGGGTTCAGTTAAGGTTAGGGTCAGGATTAGGCCAGTTGTAATTATGGTTAAGGTCAGAGTGTCTCCACAAAATGAATGTTAGTCAATGCCATGTCCTCCAAAGTCATGGACACCAGACTGTGTGTTTGTGTGTGTGTGCTTGCATGCATGCAGTTTCAGAATCACCCAGCAGACTTACAAATGTTCATAAAATGCATGAGCAAAATGAAGGGGATCCAACAGCCTATCCTCCTCATATGCTTTTTTTGCAATTTGCTCCTCAAATTTTACGATTGAAATATGTTGCCATGGAAACAGGAGATAAGGGATAAGGGGTGTGACTGGATCTTTGTTGGATTAGATGTAAAGTGTGCATGTCTGATGCATTGATGTGTATTTTCTGTGCTATTATAAATGCAATTAATGTTGTTGTGTTACTGAGACTTTGCACTTGCTAGATAGTGGACTGGCTTGGCTCCCCACCATTTTATTTGTTAATGTGGCTTTTTCTAATTGCTTTTAATTTGCAACCATAATCAAAGCGTTGTTAATTACATAAATGTTTTCAGAGCCAAGCTTGTTACAGGACAACCAATTCCCTCTTTTCCTGGCACTGCCCCTCTGACACTCAGTCTCACTGTCACTCACACCCACTCCCACACGCTCTCATACAGTTTGCGTGAATTATTGACCACACAAGTTTTTTTTTTTTTCCTCACGCTTTTATATACTCACCTTCACCCTCAAATATTCTTACCCGCTGTGTTTCACACACTTAAGACAGTGTCAGTATGCCCAGGATGTCAGTTCTTATCATGAATTTTAATCTGAGCCCATGTTTCATGTCTGTAGCAAGACCCCTGTGTCAGAGAGCACATGCAGAGCACAGGCTTTCCTGCAGTCACAATATGTACCTATTACATTATATTGCATGGCTACTTGGCATTTGAATAGTCCTATGGAGTTGTACACACCAGACACTATTATTTCGCCTATCAAGGCTTCCTTTCATTCCTTGTTTCACCTCTTTTGATCTTTCTCTCTATTCCTCTGCAGGTCTTCCAGCCCTTGTTGTAGCAGTGTCAGTGGGTTTCACCAGAGCAAGAGGTTATGGCACAGCCAGCTAGTAAGTAATTTTCCCTTTACTCCTTAAGATAATTTGTGTGCCTTCCTGTTGAAGCTTTCAGGCTAAGGTTGGTTTTATTTATAAATTAGACAAGGCAGATAGCAAAAGTGTTCTGCTTGTTATCTTCATCCATCAAGCTATTCAGTTCCTCTTCATGTTTAAAAGGTGTCAAAGGAGAACTCAAGCCTCTCCCAGCATGCAGTTTGTGAAATGCAAAAGACGATTTTGGATTAGTTTGTGCTAATTATTTTGTGTATTTTGTAAAGACCCTGAAAACCAGGTTTAAAATATTTTTAAGCTTTTCTCTGTAATGTCAAATAACCATCTTGTAATTTAACATTGGGAAAACCTAAGTATATTTAAATAACATCCCTAAGTATTATTTAATCTCAGTAGTCAAAACCACATGTGTTAGTTCCTGTTACAGTATGTGTCTCCAGGCTCATATGTTTTGCAATTATGTTACATACACACACACACAAAATCAAATTCACGTGATGAAAGCAATGCAATTCAAACTTAGGAACTTATTGCGTGAAAAGAATAGAATAAAAATAAATACAACTCAGGTGGCAATATTATTTAGCTTTTATGTTTAATAATGGTGCTGGTTAATGGTGCTGTTGACTGCATGAAAATGCATTAAAAGATGCTCTCAAATGTGCTCTCTCTGTCTTTACTCAACATCTCATTAATACTGGAACTGCATGCTGGCTTTTGGGTGGTGTGTTTTTCTTCTTTTGCTTCCTCTTTATTCAGCTGCAATTATGACAACAGAAAAAGCTTTCACTTAGCTCTCATGACATCACTGGAGGACACATTGTTGAGTCTCAATAGCTTTCATGCCATGTACAGTTTGAGAAAATGTTTTGGGTAATGATTTTGCTCAGGAATAGAAGGTACTGCTTTATTCTTTACAGGCAATTTGAGTAAATTTTTTTTTGTTTTATTTGTTTCTTTCATACTTGTGGTTAAGAACTTTGTTTGAATCTATAGAGTTGCTCCCATAAAAATGCTAGATAGATTAGAGTGGAAATCTGTATACATGTGGCTAAATGGGAGACATTTTCATGGGTAAAGGTTTTATTATTTGGAAGGTTATACAAGTGCAAAGTCCAGAGTTATGTCACACAAACTTTTTTTATATGTAAAAGTTTGAGTGCCTTTTTTGAATAAATTTGAAAAATATATAACCTACAGTGAGTGAATTGTTAGGCCAGAGTTGGCTGAGTAATATTGTTCACACCAGCAATTTTACAGTCTTTGTGCATAAAATGCTGCTCTGCTCTTTTCCTTTAGCTGCTGGTTATCCTTAGAGGGCGGTCTGCTTTATGCCTTCGTTGGGCCTGCTGCAGTCATTGTGCTGGTGAGTCTGCCTAACATAACTTCCACTCAGTGTGGGATTCCTTCATTTTACAGTGGCACCAGTCTCCTGTCTTGCATCATATAATGCTATGAATCTTTGTGACCCTCCAAGCTAAGAGCGTTAAAGCAGCTGCCTGTTGACCTCGGAAAATGTTTCCAGTCCTTTCACTTTCACATGCACATGTGAGCATACACACCCCGGGTATCCACGACAAAATGATAAGCTGAGTCTTTTGATTTTTGAGTGAAAAATGTCAGTCCAAAAGAGGCAAATCAAATCCTGCAGGCACAAGCTTCCCATGTCCTAGCCCAGCAGCAAAAGCTGTCACTCACTTCATTCCAAACCAAACCATACTTTTAGACACAAATATGGTTTTGACAGTGTGTGCCTCAATTATGAGCTCTTTGTTTTTGTTAATTGCTGTAAAATATACCGTATGAACAGGAATGCAGCACTTCAGTTCTGCAACAAAAGACAGTTCATTGATTGCATCTCAGTTGTGGTTCCTTCAGCTCTTGCTGTGGCTGTTTTCTACTATTAGTTTTACATTTCCACTGAATAAATCACAAGGTGGACATTTACACCACCAAGTTTAATAATAAGTCTGGATTTTTAGTTAATAGCTGCCACCAGTGGTGTGCAGTGACAGTTACATATTGGCAAGCTCAAATAAGCTGCAGAACTGCTCTTAGCAGAGAAGATTAATATGATATCAACAAACAGAACCAAATTAAAAAGCTTAAGGTATTTTGAATCATCAGTATGGTAATAAAGTCCAATCTTAAGACATACCATCTCATCTTTATAAATTAGAAATGGACTATTCTATCTAATAGAAGTTAGGCAGACCAGTGTGTGCCTAACTTCTAAGTGCAAAATTAGAGTAAACTAGCATTTACTCTAATTTATATTCCTGTTATAAAAACTATATTTTACAGATGATGGTGGATATATGAGAACAATCCTACCAGTTGTACACAATATTATTGTTGCAGGTCAGGGTATATGAAATTAGTAAGAAAGACAAGAGAATCTGAGAGTATGGTTGCAAATTAGGTCAGGACTTAAAACCGGGCTTCTGGAGGCGGCCTCAGCTTTTCCCCAGATCAGGGATTTGATAACATTTCCCCATGTCTTCCAATCTAAAATGTTTAGTGTTATTAGTTGTTATTAAACATAGTGTGGTGGGAGTTGGTTGTCCCTTGATTTTTTCGGTCACACAGATTGACCAAAGGGATTAATAAAAGCTAATAAATAAATAAATAAATAAATAAAATAAAAAACTAAAGTATCAAATTCATATTGCTTTGTAAAGGGAAACTGCTTTACAAGTCGTTGGTCAACATAACATACAGTATAAGACAAATATTGTCTAAACATTATCTGTTCTGCCCATCCTCAAACTCAAACATTGTTTACCTTGCTTGGCCCGACAGCATGCCACTTGCTGCAACTGATGTTGTCTTTTTTTATTTTTTGGGGGGAATTTTCTTTTTTTGTTGCTTCCACACTGTACGGTACATGTAAGGAAGGAAGCATGGCAAAGACAGCATTGTAAATTTCAGGCAAGATAACAACAGTTTGACAGTTTGTTCAAGCTGCAGCTTGAGATGCAAAGAATAAAGTGCACTCAGTGTTCATTATGATAGATTATCATACTAATATTATTTAATAGGTACACAGTCAAAAGACATTGCAAAGGATTAGAGCCTAAACAAAGAATAATGTGGTAATGTCTCATTAAAACAATACTGTTTGAAAATATGCATAGATTTGTTTAAACCTACCATATAATTTTAATGAATTTAAGGTTCAGAATGTGTAACCTTTGTGTGAAAGGGATTAAAAGCTGTAGCTGTCAAACCAAAGTATATTTTTGTATGTTTTTGTTTTTTTGTTTATCACAGTCTGGTATTTATTGGTATGTTTCCAGCTCCCATCATTTCTGCCTCCACAATGTCAATGTGTACTCCACACCCCAGCTGTTATGTGTTGGTCCCCAGCCCCCTGGTGTTGTTGCTGGGGCCCCACTCTAACAAACAGCTGTAATGAGAGTGGGGCGTCGGGCAGAGAAACACAGACCTTCCCACAGGACTCTTCTCTAATTAATGAACCTGGCCTTGGGCAAATACCAGCAAAAGATGATGCTGACTCACATAGCTGTGGCCAGACATGACTGGCATAACAATGGCGCTATCTGGCACATCGTAGGTAGCTGTCAGCAACAACACATGAGAGGGAACGAGATCAGAGATACAGTTTCTAGCAAACTGTAAAGGCTGCCAGATGTAACATACCATCAGATGCAGCAAAGAAATAGCCCTCAAGTTCCAATCCGACTTCTGCAAAGGCTTCAAAACCTGAAATTTCAAATGATCACTTGAAAGTCAAAGTTAAATTGCTCAAATACCCCTTTCTATCAAGTGTATGTAAGCAGAGAGTTACGGACCTTGATATGGAGAGGAATGTATTGCATACACAGTATAAAGTTTTTACGTAATAGAGTTTTTTTTTTTTTTGCACGTCATCACTGAAAGCAGAGAGAGATGTGTGATCACACAAGTGGGAGGTACCAGTGGATTATAAGGAACATGTTGCCAACATAGAAAATATCCCAGATGGGTTAGATTTAAGAGTAGAAGAGGTCTACGTGTTGTATGCTTTGGCTCGTATCTCATATTCTGTTGCTCTATCATCCACATGAGGGTCAGTGGGGGCGCTGTTGCCTAATCCCAGCTGACATAGTGTGAGGCCAGTCCATCGCAGGGCCACACATAGAGACAAAACCATCTACACATTCACACCTACAGGCAATTTACAGTGTCCAATCCCCAAATCTGGACTGTGGGAGGAAATCGAACCCGGAGAAAACCCACGTGAAAACTTCACACAAAAAGGCCCTTATTCCAACCAGGTTGTGAACCCAGGTCTTCTTGCTGCGAAGGCAAGAGTGCTAACCACTACACCAAACATATGGCCCTGGCTCGTATCTGTCTGCGTGTAACTGTGTCTAATATAGTCTTCATCACTGGGTCACTAGAGCCAGATGTTTGCAGCTTAGCTGTGGGCTTCTCATTAGTAAGAAAAGATAGAATGAAAAGCACTATTTTTTGTTTATTTGTTTTTTTAACTAACATATCTAAAGATGGTTGCCACAAAAAAAGCAATATTACAAATGATGAAACAATTATATTAAGAAACTGTCTGTTTTTTTGCAAAACACTTGCTTATTTAAACTTTACCACCAATACAAACTAAGTGCCCTTTTCCCAAGACGGCTGTTCAGCTACAGTATATCACTCTTACAGAGAGCTGTTAAAACCTAAACATTTGTAAAGAAAATGCTGCATATATGAAGTGATGTCAGTGAGGCTACTGTTTTCATGACCAGAAAAAAAGATTGATGACAGTTTTCTGCCCATAATTTCTTTAATCTTAAGAGTACTCTGAATGTACTTCTGTGTGTTGTATAAGAATGAAGATGTGTAAGTTCTATGTTATGTTGTGTACTGTCTACTGCTTTTTTCAATATTCATAAGGAAATTATGAATGTGTGTAATGTTGGGATAATGTCACATACAGTATTGATTAAAATTTCCATACATATGTTATAGCATTTCAAGACATTTTAATCTATTGTTTCTTCATTTAGTCAAACATCATAGATTTAGAAAACTGTAATAACAAGGAAGTGCTTAAAATCTAAATGAAAAATGTAAACACAAATCAGCCTGGTAACTGTAAAAGTACGGCCACTTTCAGTCTCAAGTATCTGAGACATTTAACAAGTCATCTTCATTCCACTGAAACACTGAGAAAGAATTATTTAAAAACTTGGTTGTACCATGCATTAAATCCCTGATGGCACCACATCTATCACTGCAACTATGATCAAAGTCTTCTCTGGTCTCTCTCAGGTGAATATGCTCATTGGAATAGTCGTGTTTAATAAGCTCATGTCTCGAGACGGCATCTCAGATAAATCTAAAAAGCAGCGAGCTGGGTAAGTTAACTTTCAAAACCCTCTGCACCTTAAACACACACACACACTCCCACAAAACATACACCCATTTTAATCAGCCTTTTTTGAATCTGACTGCAGTTTTGATGCATCAAATTAGATTTTTACCATGTCAGGCTCAAACACAGTGAGGTAACAATCTCATGACTACTAACTCAAATCGGAAAATTGTAGACCACAGACCAGTTTAGCTGCAAAAAGAAAAGACACCTACAGTTCTACAGTTTCCATATATTTTCCCCAATTTTATGTGACATACAGAGATATACATCCTGGTTATGAATACCAGTAACAGATGGAAACCTTATTACATACAGTAAACACTGAAAATATGTGGCTGGAACTTTATTGAAATCTATAAGGCCAACATGCACATGATATGCACACTGCATTCTTACAGGAGAATGTTTACCTGCACCCTATGTTTATACATGTGGGTGTATATGTGAATGGTACTTACACAAGGTCTCATAATTGGTCCAGTACATCGTATTGGGCAGCATCCATGACAGGGGGCACTGGCTGCAGTGTAGTCTCTATGGGGCAATCTTGCAAGAGTTATGTCCGAGCTATTGCCAAAAAAAGTGCTTGTTTTCCACTATTAAATAGCTCAGATTGTTTTTGTAAGAATCTGGCAAATCAATTGGAGCAGTAGTGTTACTCAAAGTCAAAGGAAGAACACTGGAAATGTGAGTGAGAGTTGGAGTGAGAAGTGAGTAGTTTACCAAGAGAAGGTGCCAGGACAGCAACTAGCCTTTTTTTAAAGGCTGAATATATAGCTGATAATGGACAATGAACATGAGCCATTTGAATTAGATGGCCATCCCTATTTGTTTAAACCGGAATACATGGACGGAGAGCTCATTCAAATTGATGAGCAGATGAGAGAAGGGAAGAGGGTGGTGAATTAGCTGCTGCAAGGATGCAAATCACTGGAAACTGGTGGTGCTTTTGTGAGTACTATGATCGTATGCCCACAGTTGAAGAATGGTGAAAACAAGCACTTTTTTTGGCAATAGCTCAGACATAAGATTGCCCCATAGAGACTACACTGCAGCCAGTGCCGCCTGTCATGGGGGGTGGGGTCATCGTATGGGGATGCTGCCCCATACGATGCACTGGACCAATTATGAAACCTTGTGAAAGTGCCATTCACATATACACCCACATGTATAAACATAGGGCCCAGGTCGAAAAAAAAAAAGAAAAAATGAATTGTATGTATCCACCTACAGCATTACTTCAAAGCAGTTGACGGTTATGTTTACAAATTCAAAGAGAGATTTCCTCAACTCTTGCACATCCATATGCTAATTTCCATACCTATTGATTCCATTGTTTCCCCTCACACCTTCTCCGTCTCACATTAAATCCCACTCCATGTCTGTCTTTTGCACAAATTGAAATTGATATTTTGTGTTTAGCTGCAAGGGTTAAAGCACAGACTGACTCAATGTGGGCTTGATTTGCTTTTGTTACCCTGTGATGCAACTGAGATTAAACCTGCTAATGTGTGCAAACACACCTTGGCACACAAACAAGTGAACATCTCTTTGTTACAGGAAAATACCTCTGTGTTGTCTGAGTATTTGGAGTGTTTCTTAGAAGTGTACACATACAGGGAAACACTGTTGCTAACAGGACAGGCTGTCATTAGGGTAATGTATTTCCTTATGAAGCCATGGGGATATGGCTGGTACTAAGGCAATGAGCTGTAATGGCACGCTAATGTAGCATAGCTTTTGCATGGCCCCATCATTCTCCACTCGCAATATAGGGCTACAGTACATGCACACTCATTCACGTGCACACACACACACAGTTTATGTACCGAGTAGTCAACATTGAGTAAACAACCAAAGACTTTTTCTCTTTCACGCCAATGTAAAGCTTCATTGTGCACAGCCACATGTGTAGATAAGCAACTCTCTCTCTCTCCTTTCTCTCTCTCATTCACTCTCATACACCGTCATACTGTGGCAGTGCAATAAGATGCTGGGTGTATTTCCTGTCTGTGTCATTGTAATCTTTTTAATCCACATGACTCTGCTTTATAACATTGAAATGTCCGTCTCCATGTTCTCTCGACTTGCTCTGAATCAGTCTTTATATTCTGACTGTGTTTTTCATTGCTGCTACCTTTTTATGATCTGGTTTTAATTTGCCTGTCTTTCTTTTCTTGTCTGTCTTCTCCCCCCTTTTTTCTTTTCCCACTCCCTTTCTTTGTTGTCCGCATTTTCTCTTTTTTTCACTCTTTCTTTTATCTTGGTTCTCCTGCAACTCCTGACACCTTCACATCCACCTTTTGTCATGACTCTTCCTCCCTCTCCTCCCCACATGGTTTTGTATATGTATTTGTCTGTGTGTATGTGTGTGTGTGCACACACATTCAAAAGTATCCCAGCGGAGGCTCGTAGTCGACTGCTCCTGAAATGCTCCAAGTGTGGCGTGATCTCGAGCACCGCTATGTCCAGCTCGACTGCCAGCAGCGCCATGTTAGTTCATCTTCATTTTCTATCTAGTTTCTCCTCTCTGTCCATCTTTCCATCTTCCACCGTCTCTGTTCCTGTTCCTCTATCTCTGTCTCATACCATCCATTATCCTCTCTCCATCTGTTTCCATCTCCTCTCTCCCCCTTCATCTGTTTAATCTCTGGCTGCCTGTAATGATGCAGGATGACATTCACACTTGCCTGGATAAAAGAAAGCAAAATAATGAAAGGAAATATTCCTGCACTTGAAGCTGCCGCTGTTTAATAAGACCCTGTTAGAGCAAAGTGGATTTCCCTCAGGTCATACAGAGCAAATCCGACCTATGTCAAACTGTATTTGCAAATCTTCTTTAAAGTTTGTTTTACCATATTTGTATAGTGTGGTAGTGAAGAGACTTAACACATCAGGGCAGCACAATGTCAGGAAGGTTCTCAGTCTTGCTGTGTGTGATGCACACAAGCGTACACGTTACTTGCTAGAAGTATCTACTGTACATTTCCAGGTAATGGAAAAATAATAAGTAATAGAAGAAAAAGTCCAAGTTATTTAAAAATGGCATTTAACAGCCTGCATTTTGTGGAAGCCTTCAAGTCTTCCTGTAAAGTGCTCTTTTTTTAGAATTTTGCTGCATTATGCTTCAATGTGATTAGGTGCCGCATTTTCTAAAAGGGGCATTCCACTAATTAGCAAACACAGTTAGTGGCTGCAAAAACTGCTCAACTTTAACATGTAGTGCCTTATGAGGAATACTTACAGGGAATTAGTTGGACAACTAAATACAATCCCACAACTTTATTGCTACAAGCAGTCTTTTGCCTGTGTAACTGTGCCCTTGTGCAAATCTTTAATTATGCCCAAGTGTTTGTTTTGAAAAAGATCTTTGATCTCTTTTAAAACACAGGGCCATTATTGATGCTTTATGTAAACATCTGTAATCTCAGATCTGCCTAACAAACACTAAATAAGGAGTACTTACACGTGGCCCTTGATAGTCTTAGTCTTGTCTTATACTAATTTTGAAAGTTAATAAACCGTTTGTCCATCTATTTCCAGAATGAGCTGACCACCATTTAAAAAATAATATGACAAAACAATTATATCATATATTTTCCTACAAATAAAAAGCTAAACCAAATCACTTATGGTGAATGATGTGTATTATTCACTTGGAATATAGATACCCCTACCATAATTACTACCATAATGTATAGGCTTGTTCAACTTACATACCACAGCAGAAGGAAACTTTGTACAGCACAGCTTTGGCAATATGGCTTTTTATTATTAAATTAAATTAAATTTTCATTGCCTTTGGCCATATACCTAGGCAGTGATGGACATACTGTAATTCTCAGCTAAGAAACACAGATCTGTCCCTCTACCCCACTGCCAGTTATAGGACCTATGAATACGTGGTCAAACAGCTTGAACATTTTAAATTGGTGTGTGACTTTTTAGTGTCACTGACAGATGCATGCGCTCGCGCACACAATCCACAGAAGCCCCTATGTCAGTACTTCCAATGGCCTGTCATCTCTCAGTTCGCCAGCATGACACTTACTGTGCATCAACCATGTAATTGTGAGCAATTGTCAGTCTCGTAATGATCTACATGATTACACATCACCCTCCACTTCTCAGTTAGAATATTAAGTCTGAGACCTGAGTGTGACAATCAGCCAACTGTCAACCAGTGACTAGTATGTGTGTGCGCACCAGTGTCTGTGTGATAGAGAAAGAGGGACTTACCATAGCCAGCCTGTCTGGTTTGAGACTGAACCCCTTGTCCTTTCTCCTTCTCTCCTCTCCTCTCCTCTTCCCATCCTTCTCTCTGTCTCCTTCTTTTTCTCTGACAGAGCATCTCTGTGGAGCTCTTGTGTGGTTCTCCCTCTGTTAGCATTAACCTGGATGTCAGCAGTGTTGGCCATAACCGACCGACGCTCCACACTCTTCCAGGTGAGCTGTCTCACAGCAATAGTATAATTTCACATCTCACACATACACCTGTAATCCATCATGAAAAAGCTACTTTAACATGAGTTCAGCACAGAATGTGTCATATAGACAGAAGCACAGTTAAGGTTCACCAGGTTTCTGCAGGGTTGATGTACATGAAACTTCATGTCACCCCTTCAGACCTTGCGTAGTATTTGGGACTAAGAATGCTGTTTGAAAATTTGAAATGCATCCTTTTTTGTCCATTTTTAATATTCAGAAAAATTGGCATTGCATCATCAAACGGCTTTCCTTTACTTTGACTTTCACTTTGACGTGATATATGGTATGTGCATGGGTGCATGTAGGTAAGATGAGAGGAAAGCATAAATCACTATGAGGGAGTGCCATTGTTTTGACAAAGTTGTGAAGCCTTCTAATATTAAAAAAATGTAAAAAAAAAAATGTCCCTTGTCTCTTCAGGTCCTTTTTGCTGTCTTTGACTCTGTTCAAGGATTTGTCATCATCACTGTCCACTGTGCAATGCGCCGAGAGGTGAGTCCAGCTTCTGCCCTCTGTTAAACAGACAGGCTGAATTCATACATGTATAATTCTGCCCAGCACAGTGACCTGAAGAACACTCACTCTGTTTGACAGGTGGCATTCATGTTCGCAAATGTCAAGTTAGTTTGCAGATCAGTTTGAAGTCACAGCAGATCGCAAGCGGACATGAGAAGGATTAGTCTGACATTTATGTCCTATGTCACGGTGCTTCTTCTTCATAATGCAGTATGATACTGTGGTATTGTCCGTTTCATCAAAGGCTGCTTTAAGGAGCTTACTAAGATGCTGTATGGAATAAGACGATAAGTCCCTAACTAATACCCCCCCAGTGTCTGTTTGCCACAGGCTTTGCCGCACCCCCAGGAGTGTTGAATTTTAAACTCATTATGCACATACAGCACTGCACATACTGTATATTGATGCCCCGAGACACACATGTACACACACTCTGACACACACAGAGACTAGGTTTTCACCAGCTACATCAATGGATTACAGTGACATCAGTTTTCCGGAACTGTAAATGTGTCTTCTGTTGCTGATACAAGTACACTTGGCACAGCTGTGCCTACATCCAAGAGATCATTATGATATTGAATGCACTGCACAGTGTAAGTGAATTTTTAAAGGCTCAGAATGCTTAGCAGCATTAAATCAATAACACAAAAGCAGTAGGGATCAGTGTACAGTAAATCCAGGAATTATTTATTGCAAATGTATGAAAATCCCCAGCGAGAGACTAAGCGTAAATCCTATGTAGCTGCAGAACAACAGGAAAAGGGGAGTGCCACATTGGAGAGAAGTGGGAGGAGAGAAATCAGAGAAAGAATAAGGAAGCCTTACATTGCAAAACAGAGAGAAATAAAGTGTGATACTACATGAAGTAAACTGAGGGTACAAAACATCCTGGCAAGGAGATTGTTGAGCTCCTCCTTAGCTGCAACAGCATGTAAGGTGCAGTAGATGCAATGAAAGGATCGTGGTGGCACAGTCAGCCTGCTGAGATCAGTTGAAGCAAGTTGAGTGAAGGAACAGGTGTGACGTCAGAGTTGTTGTGATTAGGAGGCAGCAGGAGGGAGAGGAAAACAACAAGGAGATGTGAAGCAGAGGCATATTGAGAGAGAGTTTGAGGGAGAGACTTAAGTGAGGCATGAGGAAGGGAAGAAAAATAGCATGCAGAGATCTGTAGGGGAAAAAAAAGCATGTTATTCAAGAGCGAAGTAGGAGATGATAGCCAGGGAGGATGAAATAGAGAGGAAGGTGAAGAGAGAGAAAGAGAGGTATGGAGAACATCTGTATAGGGACTTTTCATTTTGAAGTCAGACTGTGCGGCATATACACATGAACTCATAATAAATGAGAAACAAATGCCAATGAATATGAGTATGATAAAAAGCAAGGGCTGTGCAAAAGGAAACAATGGAAGCAATACGCTAGCCCATGCAGTATTAATCAGACATGGATGATTCTCCAATCCACTCGTTGGTAACACACACACTCGGTGGAACAGAAGATGCTGTTATTCGCTCTTGCAGTGCTTCTTACACGAGCACTCTTTCCACACATGTGATTCATATGGGATTTGACAGAGGCAACATTGAAAAATGATGTTGCTCCTCAGCAAGTGACCAGGATATCTATAATGCAGAGCATGAAGGGGGAATGAATCTCAGTCACCAGTCCTTTTGACATGTTGGAAGATTAAGAAAAACTATATCAAGCTAAAAAGGGTTAGAGGTGAGAACATCTATATGCTTTGCTGTTGGTTTTAATTAGGGCCATGTGCCACTGATCTCACAAAGCTCAAACAGGAGTGCTGCGTGTTCTCTACTGCATATCACTTTACTGACTGTTATGTAAGCAAAAAGCTGAGCTACTTTGAGAAGACTGAAGCAATCCAGCGACTACTAATTTTCACATATTGTCTTGTTCACCGAATACCCGTAATTGCATAGATAAAATATAGCATCCAGCATTTACCAACTTAAGAAATTTTCCTTCATTAAATTATTCCCCTTTGCATCATCTGCTCCTCTTCTATATCTTTGTTTACCTCACTCTCTTTTTCCTTCGTACTCATCCTCACTCTCCCCATCCTTTATTCACCTCCTTTCAGGTGCAGGACGCAGTACGCTGTCGGATGGGGGGATGTAAAGACGACAGTGAAAACTCACCAGACTCCTGCAAGAATGGACAGGTGCAGATCATGGTGAATAGTGCTCCATTTCATCCCAGACTGCATTAGTCTCAGACTAACATTTTCCAAGTGGTAGATTTTCATGGGTATAACTTGAGTTGAAAGAACCATCTATTCTATTTCCATTCGTAACACATATTCATTGTTTGTCTAATGTTGTATTTTTCTTTCCAAACATATTTGACAGCGATACCCATAGAAATGTAATTTCACTCCACCAGCTGGAGACAGACTTCATTAAGTGGTACAACATCATAAAATGTTGTCAATAGATATTTCTGAAAAATCATCCTGCTGACATAATCAATATTTCTTTTAGATATTCTCATTGCTTGTACTTTTGCTTCACTTCACAGCTTTCTAATTTTTTTTAAACTAAACTCCTTTTTCTTTATTTGAAGAGCATAGCAGGTTATTTTACATGTTCCAGATGGGGTTAAGAGTGTGACTTGAACTGTCTTGCCAATGTCAGCACAGTCACACTGCTACTAAAAGAGCATGAGAAACACAACACAGTTCCTTTTATTTCTCCCTCAGACCTGTTTGCTGTAACGATTATGGGTTTCTGAACGCCCCTCTGAGGTTATCAAGATTAAACGTTGGAGCCATCATTCCGCACAGGGACCTTATTATGACACATTCCTGTCTCAGTTTTCATAACCGAGAAGAGCATTACATTTGATTGGATTCGATTTAATTTTCACTTAAATGTATCATTATTACACGATTCTCACCATTGGCTAGTTGCCATAACAACTATTGTACTTGGGGAAGAGTTTATAAATCTCGTTTTCTCCAGTTTTTGGTTGAAATGTGAATGGCTTCAATGAAGCACATTTGCACAATACCTTTGAGAACATTCATTGTGATAATTAATTGAGATAATTCAGACTGCCTTCAGCAAACATCATCATCTTCATTTTTCCTGCTGTACTCAGAGAAAACCTTAGAGTGTTGAACCCATGAAAATGCAGAGCTGCAGCCACATCTTGAAGTCAAAGCGTTCTTTAGAAAACGTAATTAATCTCTGATAGGATCATCTACAACACTGCTTTTATGTCATCCTTCACATTCCAACTTAATGTTTTTCATTCATTTCTTTTAAACCATCAGAAATGTCCAAATGTGAGCTACTGTGGGCAACAGTGTGGTTCTCTGCATTATGGCACATCCCTGTGCAACTACCACTCCCAATCACTGCCACTCCCACCATCGTGCCAGCTGGCATGCCAGCCAGGCTGTTACCTCAGTCTGCCCCACAGCAACCACAACGCCGGGCTAGGCCACAGCCACACCATCACCCACGCACTCCTGAACAATACCCACAACCATGCTCATAACCATAACCACAACCACATCGGCAACCAAGCAGTATGTCATCTACCAAAAAAAAAAAAAAAAGCATTAGTAATATATTATTAGTTATATATATATAACTATAGTAACTATAACTATAGTTATATATAGTTATAGTTATATATATATATAACTATAGTAACTATAACTATAGTTATATATAGTTATAGTTATATATATATATATTTCTGTAGAAAAAGGTGCAATCTGTAAAACAATATCCTGAAACAAACACATTATTACGCTGGGTTTATGATGGGGCTATTTCTTGGTGAATAGCAGTGAAGTCAGTAGCTTCCTGAATTTTGTTATTGTTGACCTAAGCCAGGCT
Organism: Brachirus orientalis; assembly: GCA_016785285.1. Lineage (NCBI taxonomy): Eukaryota > Metazoa > Chordata > Actinopteri > Pleuronectiformes > Soleidae > Brachirus > Brachirus orientalis. Next base: position 1,961,060 of record JAFBJR010000113.1, on the reverse strand, counting down.
TACTGTTTCTACTTTTGTTGCAGCCTCTGTACTAAACTAAGCTGACCAACGGCTGGCAGTGGCCTCATTTTTAGCATTAACTTGTAAGGGTGGCATGAATCTTCTCATTTAACTCTCAGAAAGAGCAAAAGAATGTGTGGAATGTAATGCAATGTGAAAACCCCTTAACCAAAAAATATGGTATACAATATTGTGTAAAGGTCTGTTTTGCCATGTTTACACATTGCACCTTTAAATTTAGGAATAATTATAGTGTGTAGACAGACTAATCAAGGTAAGACAAAAAATTATCTAGTGATGATAGTCTACCTTTTGATTCTTCACTTCAGCAATAACCTCAAGTGATGTATATTACACTGTGGTCCCTTTTTTATCAAACAGTTCTTGTTGTTGATGTCTCACTATACCTAATTTGTGAACTCTTTCATAGAGTGTGTGATAGATTTGTTTAACTCAGTTTGGAATGGAGAGAGAGAGAGAGAGAGAGAGAGATTTCTTTCATATGCTCATTCATTTATTTCGACCCATTTATGCAGCTCCAGGTGATTTGCGTACTAAGAGCTCTTCCACTCCTCTGAGACCTTTACATATTCTCTCTCTCTCTCTCTCTCTCTCTCTCTCACTCTCAGTTTTATCATTTCCCCTTTTCTCTTTCCTCTGCCACTGTGGTGTGCCCAAACTGTCTAAAATCTGTAGTTTATTATCCAAACAAAGGCTTTTGTAAGTGTATCCCATGGAGGACAGGAGGAAGCTCTGTGGTGAAAAAAGGAAGGACCATGACTGAATAGCAATGAGTTTCACTTTCATTAAACTTTAGAAAGTATTGCGTGGCCATTTAGGAGACAATACTTCTTCATTTACTCTACCGCCTTCTGGGTTTTAGTGTGCTTCTTTACCCTAAGGAGGACTGCCACTCTGCATAGTCTGCAAAGTAAATCTATAGATCAAAGCAAATAGACATATTTTCTTGTGCATGTGCTCATAAGACCTAAAATCTACATAAAGTCTGAATACTCATTACAAGTGTTTTGTGAATTTTTGTATTTTTGTCAGTGGTATGAATACATTGAAAAATAGTTCTGCTGCTGTATAAAGTGTGTAGTTGTGGATCTGCTGTTAGGTGATACTCCTCTAGAACAAATTGACAGTAGTTTATTTGCTCACAGTTGAAAATTTGCACTTTTAATCCCTGTTCTTTGGACAAATTCACTGTAAAGACATGATAACTGGTTGGACTAAGAAAAGAGATGCTTTTTTGTTCTCATCCATAGTTGGCATTTCAAATTGACTGTCGCCATGGCAACAGATCCTATCCTCTTTTACAGTCACATTAGAGCATCAGAGTCATTGAATACAGCATAACCATTTGAGATCCAGTCATTCATCTGGCCTGATCTGCTGCTACTGTCATACTAATGTAATGGCAGCACTTGCACATAACTCATTATATTCCCTCTCTTCCTGTCTTGCCTCCCTTCCTGCAGACGGATTTTGAGAAGGATGTGGACTTGGCATGTCAAACAGGTTAGTGATCCCTTCCACTTGATTTCTCTTTCCCTCTCTCCCATTCGTCCTCCCTTTCTTTTTTTATACTTCATTTGTCCAACACAGGATTAGTATTGCAGATATTCAATGGGAAGGTGTTACACTCTTAGCTTGCTGCCATGCATGCTGATGAAAAGACAGGTGATGATGTGCTACATCCCAGCACACTTGTGCGCAAATTATTATGCCTTATCAATCACACTGACTCTGCCCAGTAAGTGTTTAGTGAGCATATGTTTGGATGAGACTGTGTTTAATTGTGCATGATAATAACATTCCTCAGTGTGTCCAAACTTGTTTCGCTGGCTGTTGATGATGATGATGTTGTGTGTGTCTGTTTAAATGTGAAAAGTAGTTTATGCTGTACTTTAAAATATTAACACACCATCACTTTCCCCCTCCACCACCATTGCAGAGAGAGGACACCCATGTAAGTTTTACACCTAAATGACCTATGTCACACTGCCTGGTTCTTCCTAAGACTTTAAAAGTTCCTATAGATAAATCCAAGTTGTTGGTGAAAGTATACAAGTTCAGCTCAATCGCACCACATAAAACAACTGTTGGATTGGTCTATAGGTAATTGTCTGGCCCTCAGCTGTTGGATGCAGATGTGAAGGGAACACCAAAATTGTCATTACCATATGTGATGCAGAGAAAATGCTTAGTTCTGTAGTCAGCCAAGGTCTTTACTGGTACGCTCAGGCTCAGGAGGATCCAGCTTCAGTTTCTGATTAAATACTGTATGTAGCATGACATATTACAGCATCCACACAGTCTACAGGAGAACAGGCTATATATTTGATGCTTGGTCTAGAATTGGATTTGTGGACTGCAGTGTAAATAATAATTCCTCTAACAGTGACAGAAAAAGCATGTTATCTAGCATGAAATACCCAGATGGTTTAATGTGTGTGTGTTTGTGCTAACAGATAATAGATAATAGTTGTGATCAAGCGTTGTGTCTCATTAGCATGTCAAACTGTGTGTCATTTTGGGTAGCTTTTCCAGCAATCTTTTAATTCTGAACAATGTGCATGAAAGCTAAACGAAAGCCACTTTAAATTGTTTCAATATATAATAATAATAAACTCAGAAATACACACACATTGTAGCACATAAACACAGACTCTCACCGATATGTGAGTAATAAGCTGGTGAGCGAGATATGGGACAGTACTCGGCAGAAAGGGAATTTGGCTCCATTTCATTTGAGTCACACAGCAGTTTGCAGTGTGAGGCTCTTTCTCCCAGCTGATAAAAATCCTGGCTCACCAGCAAATCTCAAGATGGGGCATTGACTTAAGGTCATAGTGTCAGAGACAAAACTCATATTACTTGCATTGACCTTTATAAGTCCAAAATGAAAAGCAAAACTGTGATTTGGCTATGTGATCTCAATGTGGTGTCACAGCTACATTAACAATCTTTAATATTGGAATAATTCATTTGCCTGCCTGATGTCTGGCATAAATTATATAAATCCATCACCATTTTTGATATTCATTCCTTTACTTTATTCATTCACAATATTCATTTTGCCCCCATCTTTTTCCTCTGCTTACTTTTTTTCCTTTTCACCAAACACCATGACCCCTGTCACTCTGTATTCCCATTTTCTCTCCCTGTTTCTATGGCTTCCTTTCTCTCCACATATCTTCCTCCAGTCATTTTCAAGGAGGTCAACACTTGTAACCCAGCCACCATCACTGGGACCCTTTCGCGCATCTCGCTGGATGATGAGGATGATCCCAAGCTGGCAGCCCATCAGGAAGGGGGAGTTGGAGTCAACTTCAGCTCCCTCCCAGGGAATATTCCCCCTCCTAATCTCATTGTACAGGTACACAACTGAAGTTTATACTGGCTGAGAAATAGTAGAATCATTATAGAGCTCTGCTCAAATTCTGTCAGAAAAGGTTAGTGATTGTTTTATTGTCAGTGTTGCACTGTTTTATGTATCAAATGCTCATTTGGTGAAGCATTACAATTGTATTTGTTTCCGCAAAGGTGCCACCACTAGGAGGCCTCAGTGAGCTGAGTGAGACGCCTCTAAAGGAGGTGAATGTGGATCAGCAGAGACAGCAGGGGCAGCAGCACAGTGGTGCTCCAATCTATCTGTGCACTGAGAGCAGCCTGGGCTGGGCACGGCCCCCTGCTTCCTCCAACAATTCCCAGGATGGAAGTGCTGGAAGTGGAGGAAGTGGAGGAGGAGGAAGTGGTGGAGGAGGGGAGGGAGACTACATGGTCTTACCTCGCAGGACAGTCAGTCTCAAGCCCCCAGCACCCACCTCCCAGGGAGGCCTGGGCCTAGGGGGTGAGGACAAGCCTCTCAACCTCACAGTGGAAGATGCTCCTTTCCCTCCGCCTCCTTCCCCCCTGACCCTGCACCCAGCTGAGAGCGAGGCCTACCCAGTGGATTTTGTGCCATCCAGTGTGGGCAACATAAACATTGCCATGAACCTCAACCGCTCATATGGGACTATCAAAACCATGCCCCATGGGCATGGCCACATTATGCCTCAGGGTGGTTTTGTACACTCCCACAGTGGACACATGCACAACCACGGGCATTCACTCCAGGTGAAGCCGAGTCAGAGGCCGTCAGTCAGACAGATTCTGACGGGGGGAACTACAGCGGAGAAAACCAGAACCCTGCCACGCAACCTGGGCAGCACCAACACCAACACCAGCCTCTCAGCAGGATCCCTGGAGGTGGGTGAGAGGTTGGGGGCTGAGGGAAGAAAAGGTTCCCAATGTTAGTGAAGCTTATTTACCATATCCACTTTTCATTCGAGTTTATGGGTTCTGGCAGTGGTGGCATTGTATAATTGTAGATGCCAGGTTGGATTGATGAATAGTAAAAACACTTCCTCTCATTTGGGAGGGGGAAAAAAGCTCATTCCATTTTTTTTTTAAATAGATGTGTTCAGAGTCAAACTACTAAAGTCACCGCTGTCTAAATATCATCAGCACTATTGTAACATTGCATGGCCTTAAGAGTCATCAAATCATATACAGTATGTTAACAATATGCTTAGCCTGCTACATTATAGCTGTCTTTTATAACATTTAAGATGAGTAGTATTTATTATTTGTTGGTGTTGACTAACACGATGAGTGTCGTAATGATTTGTTCTCATACTGATGGACAGCTTCCTAGTTTAGTGTGTGTGTGCGTGCTTGTATTTGTTACCTCTTTAGTACCTTTTCTGACATGAATACTGAACTTGTCAGAACCATTAGTCCTCATGGAGACCAAAGCCTGGTCCCAATGAGGCTGAACCTCATTCCTCAGGAACTGGTTAAGTTTAGGGCGATTTCAATTGTGGTTAGGTTAAGGTTAGGCTGAGGCATTAACATAGTTGTTAGTGATAACACTGTTTAGGCTGTCCGTATATATGGAAGTCAATCCAGTGAGAGGGAGGGAGAGAGAGACAGAGAGAGAGAGAGAGAGAGAGAGAGAGAGAGAGAGCCCTTCTAACCATACAAGGTGGCAGAGCAGATGGACTGAGAGAGGAGGATCAGAGGAAGAACTCCTGTTGAATGTCAGTCCATCTTAATTTTACACACACACATACACACTCACAGTGGTTCTTCCCCCAGTGGCATCTTGCTGACTCACAAGGTTGATTAAAGAGATGGAGAGGATACTTTTACTGAAAAGTGCAGATGCTTAATTTAGAGCTGAGGACGTTAAGGACGAGTCATTAGAACTCATAAAAAAATCACTGTCAGAAGAGCTACGAGTGCACTCATGAATACTAAAGAAACCTCTGCAGAGCAACCTGCAGAATGTAATTTACTGCTATAATTTCACCGTATTTGAATATGCCAGATTTGGAGATGAATATCGGAGCATGCCTCTCAAGATTAAATCACAGCTGTGTTTTACTTCCCAGTTCAAACATGGTGACGCTAATTTACTCACAGTTATGTTGTTGATTTTGAGTCATAGGCCTTTAAATTTTAATTCTAAATTATTGTGTCAAAAGCTTTTAAAATGAAGGTTCTCAGGATATATTGTCCATGTGTTAAATCATTAATTAGTGTGGAGCTGGCTGTAAGTTTATTACACAATTTTGTCATTTTGATACATGTATGCAAAATAATGAAGAGCTTGTGTGTACTTTGCTGGGTGCTCTTTTTAAAACCATCATGCCATCATAGCAACAAGGATCATTCAAGGCAGAACAAGGCATACTCTATGAATTTTGTATGAATGGGTTAATGACTGTTTTATGTGTGTCCCCACCGAACATGCAATATACTTTATATGTATATGCATGTTGCATGTCTTCCATAACACAATGCAAAGGGAATCACGGAATCTCTCTCTTCAGGTAAGGATTTCTCACCAGAAGGACTGGCAATTGCATTGTTTTTAAGACAGTTATAGGTGAATTCACTGTGAAGAGGACATCTCAGAGAGAAATGCACCTCTGTCTGTTTGCATGCCTTTCCCTTTTAAAAGTCTGGCTGCTGTAGCATCGGATCAGCAACAGTGCCCTTTCAAAGAATGTGCACAGCTTTTAACTAACTGTGGGGTTAGGGTCATCCTTTCTTTCTATCAGATGCAAATCTGGCAGACAGCAAAAGCCAGATAGGAAGACAGAAATTGAATGTAATGCATTGCAGTGTCAGGGCCAGATGAACTGGAAATGTCTGCAGCTTCTAAATTGGCAGCTTGTGTGTCTCGCACTATGGAGGCACATAAGAAGAGAGGTGGGGTCCAAATGAGAGGATGGAAAACATTTCTCATTCATTTGATGCAGCTCTTTTAATAGGAACAATTCCCCAACAAATTCCCAACAAATTCTCAAACCATAGCCGAGGATGATTTATGCTGAGGTCGTAATGATTATCTTTGAGACTACGTGAGCCGGGAAATTATTACTTCAATCTAATTCTGGGTTATTCCACTTCACTAATCTTATTACATAAAATGGAGGGAATAATGTGCAATTTGCTTTGACAGCTGCAAGTATATCTGTATCATGTTTGGCATCCAGCACATATTAGCAGTTTTCTTGTTACTGAACAATGGCTCCACAGAGAAAGTGAAATAGAGACATCTAAATTTCAATAGTGGTCAAGGGGTGGTCATTGATGCTTTCTTCTCTCCCCTGCCCCCATCCTCTTCCAGAGGAAAAGAGTACGGTACTCTGAGCTGGATTTTGAGGTAAGATATGTTACCTCAACCCCTGTCATCAGCCTGCCTCTGCTTTCTTGTGCTTCTGCCAGGACTTGAGTAACTCATAGAGGAGCAAAAATCATCGCTAAACACCTCCCCTTCACATCTGTGTTTCCCCTGCTCTTCGAACAGTGAACTGTGTCTGACCTTCTTTACACAGTGTGCTGTTTGTCAAACAGTGGCCTTAAAACTCCCTATTGCCTGCCTTACTGAACAAATGCTTGTGTCAATTAATCACATAGTCGTGGAAACAAAAACATCACACTGACATGTATAATTAAACTAAATGATACTTCCATGTTGTTGTCAGGGTCCTGGTTGAAGAAACAGCAAAGTAGAGAGCTTTCTGTGTCTGAATGAGTAAAAGTAATGTAGTTCTGGATAGAATGTGGTCATAGTTAATTGGCTGGTTGAAAATGTTGGAACTATTTGGGTTTCCAGTGTGCAAGTGAGTTTGTGTCAGAATGACCTGGGTGTCTTGGGAATCTCCAGTCTCCAACTAGTACAAATACAAGTTACATAATTGTACTGATCATTTTTTGTAGCCTTTTCTGCAATTTCAGTGACATTTAATGTATTTTAAAGACTGGACATTCACCGTCCACCATGGAAACACTGTGTATACTGCATACAGAGGGTGATGACAAGCTACCAACAGTGACCGTGGCTTATTATTTTTGGTGAAATAGTGAAATATTGAAATATTCACTGAAATAGTGAATAGAGTACACTTCCATAATAAAATGGAAGATAAAAGTTTTGCCGGCTTAGTCCATTAGAAATGAACTTAAAATAGAAAAATAAACCTTTAAACTTAAATTCTAAGTTCTTAATATTTATTTGAACTGTCTAACCCAAGCTTGGATAATCTTGATGACATCAGTTTTTATTATAATTGATTGTCCTTTTAACTTTATGAAGTCTGTCATTTGTAGGTTATGAGGATCACCTTCCTGAAATCCCAGATTAACTGGGCAACATTTCATTGAAGACAAGATTGTGCCAGTGACAAAAAAGAAAAGCACATATGAGCAAAAAGACTTGAAGCATAGTAAGGAACAAGTAGCACCCTCTTAGATGAGAATGCCCACACTGAAGACACTGGAGCTTGTGGTAAGAGCACTTCTGCTCAGGAAGTGTGCAGGTGTGGGTGCTGGAATCTTGCCCCGTGTCACTTTCAGCCTTGCACTCTGCTTTGACAATTAGTTTACTGTCGAGCAGCTCCAGCACGGCCCATTAGTACAGAGAGACAACAGCAGTGGCACTGACAAATGCAATTTGCTGTCAAAAAATAAAAGATCTGGAATATAGCTGCCATCTAGACATTATCAGGGACACAGGGAGAGCAGTTTTCGCCAAATGTCATTTCAGTTGGGCCAGAGTTCAATTCCAGTCAATCTGTTACACGTATAATGAGTTAGATAAAATCCAGAGTTAACAGGACCACCAGCTAGCAGACATCAGTCTGTAATAATAGGATTTTTGTCTGTCATTTTCACCACAATTTCACTTAAAAGACTCTTCTGCAGCACTCTTCTGCAGCACTCCCACTTGCCTTAAAACTGACAAATAGGTGATGTCTGAGCATGAGCTATCGTTCATTCGACCTGTCGGGGTCCCCCTCTCACTCCTTTCCTTTCATGGCTGGCATTGCTATAGTCCCGCAGCCTTTTACCCATTCTCCTGCCTGCCCATATATTGGCCCCTTCTTTCCTTTTTTGCATTTTTTTTGTTTCTATTTGGTTCATTTCTGTTGTCCCTTCCTTTCTTCCCTTCCAGAAAGTGATGCACACTCGCAAAAGACATTCTGAGCTGTACCATGAGCTCAACCACTCGTCCAAGTTCCACACCATAGACAGGTATAGCAGGGACGCAGCCATGTCCTCATTCAAGGTAAGACCATTGTCCAAAAATGGTATGGGTACCTGTTGTACCCATGCACCTCTACTCCCCTTCACACTTTGTCACAGTCTTAAAAACGCCACCCTCTTGACACTAAAGTTATGACACTGAGATCACTGAAGAATACTAAAGTCACCGCTGTCTTAATATCATCAGCACTATTGTAACATTGCATTTTGCTTTAAATTGTGTTTTCAGGAAATTCTAGTTATAAACATCAACAACAGTCATTTACTAACATGATGTACTTTTCAAACCTATTTTATTCATGAATTCTAACTTCTCATAAATAGAACTTTACAGGCATATTCTATTTCCACTTATTTACTGCAAAAATGAGACAGTGTACTATTAAATACATGTCAATAAAGTTGATCACTTCAACTTTAAGCTAAGTAATAATCAAACGTAACCAAGAAACGTCAAAGAAATCACAAATTGCGCAACTTACGCCTATGAGACTAATTTTTACATTACCAGTAAAAAATTTGGACACACCTTTTCATTTAATGTGGTCCAAAGGTGTGTCCATACTTTTGACTGGTAGTGTAAATCACCATTATCACCATAATGCACTGCTGAAAAAAGAAACTCACCTTGTAGACACCCACATGTGCTGTAGTTTTGCTTATCAAACTGGTTAATACTGTGTGTCAGTTAATCATTGTACTGTGACTGTTTTCCATGTGTATGTGTGTGTCTGAGTGGGTGTATTTAGTAGGCGTGTGTCTGTCAGTGGGGCATTTGGGTGGGCACCTGTGTGCATGAGACGCAGAGGCATCTTTGAATCGTTAATACACCATTAGCAGCAGACGAAAGAGTCCCTGCTTGCTCCACACTGACCTTCAGAGGGCCAGTTTCATTAAAATTTAAACACATGCACTCGCACCTGCACCCACACTACCCTCATCTGCAAAGCTTCAGTGCATGAAGCAATGATGAGTTAGTCAGCCTTGATAGGTATACGTTCACCTGGCATTTGTGTCATGCTGGTTCACAACTAATTTACATAACATATGCAAGAGTATGGACATGCACATCCATGCACACAGACATCTCTCATACAATAACTCATACAATAACATCTCTCATATTCCCATTGCCGTAGAGCCACACTCATGCACACTCACCCACACACACACACACAACATGCTGCCATTTTAATGAACCAGACTGGTCTTGCTTTGCTGCTTATTTGCTCAGTGTCTTGATCAAGATTTTCAGACACACTGGCCAGTTCCCCGTTCATTAATGCCAAGCAAATATTTTATGGAGGAGAAGAAAAATGGCAGGCTGCCTGCAAAGGCGTGAGCCATATATTAGAAATCTGTGGTTCTTAACTGTTGCACCACAGCATGCTAATGTGCCTCAGAGGGAGCTCAGGTGTGCTTTGAGATTATGCCCAAATGCAAAAAAAGAAATTGAAGTAAGAGATGGGCTATATTTAAACTAATGAAGACAAATTGGAATGCACATTTCCTCTGGATTAGTGATGTCACTGAATTATGAAATTAAAGTGCAGCAAGGATATGGCTAACTCATCCAAATCCTTTATGTTATGAAGTAAGTCATCAGTTCAGTGTGAATAATTACAAGGATAATACTATCAGTGTCAGCCCTTTGACAGGACCCAGAAAGAGAGTGCAGCTTGGCTTTTTGTCATCTCACTTTGAGTGTCATCCCCAGACACAGACATGCTGACTATACAGCAATTATGGAGATGGGGGTGTGTGTGTGTGTGTGTGTGTGTGTGTCTGTGTCTGTGTGTGTCTGTGTGCGTGGATGTGCATGTCCATACTCTTGCATATTAAAGTAACATTGTACGTGGCTGCTTGTGTATATCTGTGTGTTTTTAGGCATGAGTCTACATTTCCTCTTGTATCTTTCTGTTTTGTGTTTGAAGACAGTGTGTGATGCAGCCTGTGTGTAGGAAGCACATAAACTGTGTTGAGGAGACAAGTACTGCATGAGTAATGATATAATTGTTTCATAATAACATTAATAAGCTCCTAGCTTTGCCAAATGAGAGACGCTGACAGTGATTTCCACATATATTAACATGAGGGCTGCAATTTAACGGCAAACATAATTGCATTTCACTAGGATATCTTCTCATGGATGGACAACTAAAGTGCTGTGGAAGCTGATATACACCCTTAACTTTATATGGCCAATTGACTTGGTCAGTTAATGACAGTCACTGCTGAGCATTTCACCTTTGAATGATGAAGGAGCTCAGCCTGTTCCAGACAATACTAGTAGAAGGAAAACCCTCACATCCCCTTCCTTGTGTAATGAATAGTCATCAACCTCTAGCAATAACACCTTACAAACTCATCAACACGTCTGACCTTTGCAGGTATCTCTTTTAAAGTGCCTAAAAAGTTCTTTAACTCAAGTCTAACCACCATGTAAGTCCCTCTAACGGGTGTTCATCCAACACAGGTCCCCCCTCCCCCTCCACCGAGACACAACACTGAGCCATCACTAGTACGCCGGGCATCCCTTGTTTACAAAGAAAGTCAACGTAAGACATACTAAACGTGAATGTAAAACCCACATAAAGACTGTGCGTAGAGCCCCTTTTAAGTCATTTTAAAGCAGGCCTATGACTTGACATGCTACATGGCACTGTATGTATCACATAGTTTGCCACTGTTTGTTCAGCAGCCATGTGTGCTCATGCTGCAGTATATATGTCACATTAAATTGACTCCAACTAGCACAATCATAGATAAGTAACTGTTATTAGGGATGACAAACCTGTCAAGCTTTGGCTTTCTCCACATTTTGTTGTGTGTGCAGGCAGCTGAGCGATTCCCTGCATTTTTACTCTAGGATAGTGTATCTAGTTTTTTTTTAGAACAAGATATTAAAAGAAACAAGGCAATATGTAGTTCGTGTAGAAAACTGCAGTCTCCGACCCAATGGCCCTCAGAGTAATTTTGGAGACATTTGGTGACTTTTAGAGCTCTTCCTCATGGAAATGCCATCAACTACCAGATTGAACTTTCTTTGGATGTAAAGCCAGAAAGATGCTGTCAGTTTGGTGCTCTGAAGTACTTTCTGCAACTGTCAAACAGCTTATTACTCGGTGTGTCTATTGATACCTTCAAATGGAACTCATGAACTTGTAATCATAACACGTTCATTCTATTAATCCTGAACTCTGAGATTTCCAAAATTCTAGAGTTAACAGTTAACATAAATTAGACAGGGGGTTGTACAAAATGCCTCAAAAAGCAAATGCAACTGCAAAACTGCTTTACAAATCAGAGGTCCAGATAACAACACACAGAGTGGGAGTGGGAATTCACTCTCTGCTCAAGATATCAGTACTTGTATATAGGTGATAAGTGTTCAGTTGTGAGACACAAAGTAACATATTGAACCGAGGTAGCTACAGTATATAAATCATTTCACTAATCTACCATGAACACTATCTTACTGCAGTTGAACCAGTGCTTACCCTCTAAAGAAGAGAAAGATGGTTATGTCAATACTACTTTGAAATCAAGGTGCTATTGTGAATCTGCCACTGTTTGAAATTGTGCTGTGTGAGAAATTAAAGCTTGACAGGTGTCTTAACATTAATGTGTGGTAAGCCAACAGTTACTGCCAGCAAACATGCAATACCATTACAGCATACTATTTCATGAATATATTTATGTATAACTGCATTAACACAAACCTTGTCAAACTATAGTGCACTCCATGTAGCTGGTCATCTTCCTGTCAACCTTGTTTCCTAGTGAAGTGATGATGTGCGTTAATGGTAGATGATACCCAGAATGGTGTGGTGGTGTAAAAGTTTGGTGCATCACAGCTTCAACCCTTTACTTACAAGCATTCATATAATGAATGCTAGTTTCTCTCCCTCCCTCCATCAACTCCTGTACAAATTCACAATGAAATATCAAATCTAGACTAACTAGAACCTAAGATGAATTTGTAAGGTGGTCTGATGAAGGACCTGATTTATCTTCCATGATAAAACATAAACTAGAGGGATTTTATGTTGTAGTTTCATTAATGCAGCACACTCAATCCACCATGTCCATTTCAGTGCCTGAGATGAACCCTCTGATGTGAAGTCCCTAACCAAGTGATAAATGAGTTCATAAAAACAATGAGTCATCCAAACCAATTTATAATCACCTCATAAACCATGGTATTCTGTCCATAAACCAGCTCATTGGCACTGAAAAGGGCCAAATATGTTGCACTTTGTTGATGAGAGACTTTCAGAAATGTCACAAAGGCTTATTGGCATCAGAAAAGAGACCATCTATTTTACTTCTGTGCAAAGGTAGGATCTATGTGTTGGCTCTGTTGAGGAGATGAGTGAATATCAGAAAGTGTTCCATTCTTTTATGCTCCTGTCACATCTTTCACATATAATTTTCTGTGTCATTGCAGTGGGTTTTACCAGGTTTTAGTCATAATATGTGCCATCACAGATAAAATCCACATATTTTACTCATTTTTCACACTTTTCTTGTCTTTCCTACTCTCTTCATAACAGCTCCCAACACACTGCTTAACACGAGGTTAACCAGTGTCTGCCAGCTAAAAGCTTTTAATTGATGAGTCAGTGTTTGGCTGAATTAATGAAAACGGAATGAGAGAGGCATATGACTGGAACGATTGGGGGGATGCAGATGATGTATCTCAAGACTCCCTATTAACCAAAATATTGAAAATCACCTTGTTTGCTGTTTCTACTTGACTGCTGAAGCTAGTCCCGAACACAAAAACAAATTAATGTAGATGTTGTCGATCTCAGTAATTTGTCAAAAACAAATAGCACACATGACCTTTAAATTCTCCTCTGCAAATCTCTAGCTGTAAACTGTGGCTAAGAAAGGTCACTTGCAGGCTTTAACGCAAACATATCTCTTTCTCACTTTTGTGAGACACCTGTGTATGTTTCAAATGCAGAAACATGCAGCAACTTATTTGCATTTTTAGGCCATTTATAAGCGTTCAAGGAGGGATCATTTTTGTTTACATGCTGTTATTTTGCAGTTGTTGACCTTAAATTAAATGTTTTCAAATGTGTCGTATACATATATACCTTAGACTATAAATAAAAATAGACAGTCTTTACAAAATTGATATAATATCCTATTAAAGAAGCACTTGAGACCATTCACTCATCAGGAAAATATTGGGCTCATTTCCCAATAGACGTCCATTCAAACAGAGTTATTTTTGCAAAAACTAAATTATCCCCTCCACTGCTGGCTGATTTGTTTTTCATCATATTTACTAGGTTTCACTTTTTAAACCAGAAAGCTATGTCCATTTTTATATACAGTCTTTATTATGCACTCTTATACATAAAACATGTATTATAACTTTTCTATTCACCTCAGCGAACAGAAAGTGGACTTGCACATTAATGTTAATGACAACAACAAATTCACACCCTTTTCTGTTTTAAGTACAGTGGCTGCTCTAGCAGGGGCCATATGGCCAGCAGAAAAAGTCCATTTTCATTGTGTCTTTCCTAATGGAGACATGATACAGATGGACTCAGTGGGGTTACTGACACACAGAGTGTATGCCACGCAGTATATTTTAGCATTAGTGTGCACGCTCATATTTAGCTTCTTATTCTTTGTCATCCTGGTAGAGGCCTGTCGGTTTCTATCCTCTCCACAGGGTTCAGAAGGTCATAACACATATTTGCATGCCGTGCCCATTGATGCAGTGCTGTGCCTCTCTGTGTGTGGGATGAACTGTGTGTGAGAGAGAACGAGTTTGCACTGTATAATGGCCTGACTGATGCATTTTTTTAGCTCTCAAATGGGATATATTTCCTTTGTATCATCTGCTCCCCTCCTCTGTGTTCTTGATTAAATGAAGTGTGCTTGGCTTCTCTCTCCAGATAGATAGTGAGGAGATGTACTGAATGCATTGGGATCGAGAAAGAGACAAAAGAAGCAACTACTCTTTGTTGTGATTTCACTCATGCTAGATCAGAGCAGAGACGAAGAGCAAATTTCTGATTATTAAAACTGTATTTGCAATTCAATGTCAATGGCCAGAGGCATGCGCGTGAATTTAGCGATGGAATCTTAGTCAATTCAAGCATGAAAATATTGAGTTCCAGGAGGATTTTTCCATTATCTTGCCCCATAAAAGGGAGGTGTGACCTGGGTTGCCCTTTATGCATCTGCAGTTAACATGAGTGTCTGTTATTGATGTTCCAACACGGTTTTAAAGCCACTAAAGAGAAATTTAGCTAAGGTAATGTACAGTATAGGTTTTGAGGGTATCTCTGTAAAGTGAAGATGTATAATTTCAAATGACAAAGATCCCACTTTTGTTGATTCACTGAGGGCGATTTTCCTGTACTTGCAAATCCCATAGGTCTTGATAGTCAATTTACTAGCATTAATCTGAGGGGCTTCAATTACACATTCCAGCAATAAAGCAAGTCCTCCCCTCTTCTTCATTCTTCATATCTCATTGTACCCTCTATTCATCCTCCTGGCTTGACATTTTTCTCTCATGCCGTGTCCCTCATCTTCCCATTTCTCCCTCTAAACTCAGCCCTCAGTGGCACATTTGAGGCATTAATTGAATAATTAATTCCTCTCATTAGCTTGTTTTTAATTATTTCCTTGCCCCCCACCCCCTTCTCTGTGCCAAGTATAAACTCGTCAACTGTTTTCATCCTTCCACATAAATTGCCCATGAAAACTGAGGGCTGGCGGAGTGTTGCTTCTACATACTGGCTCTATCAGTGGTTTCTAATGAGAGGACGGTTAGCCCATGCGGAACAAGCCTAACACTGGCTTCATGCACCAAGAGACACAATACTAATTTAGCTCGTTTAGTGTCCTTGGGCCAATTAAAGGGAGGTGAAAGGGGCCAAACTTCCTAGCTGGAGCTGTTTTCACTATAGGAACAGTAGCCTTGGATTATACTGCGCTACTGTGCACAGGCCCAGACAGCAGCTTACCAAGCCTGTGTGTCTGATTGCTCATTTGTTTGCAATGTATTGCACTAATGGAATTTATTTGCCCTACATTCTCCAGATTTGTCTCTTTTGAAGGGCCTTTATTATTGTGACACAGATTCCTTCTCAGCTAAGGGGTAAATGGTGCTAAAGACTGTTATGCCCACTTGGTCTATTTTTGTGCCCCCAATAAATTATGTTGATGCTATGATTAAAGCAATGAGATTATCAAACACCAATACATACTGTGTACTGTATACTGTACATAGAAATCATGAAATATTACAGTTCTGCCTCAATTAGTTTTAAGCCCACTGACAACTGTAAATGGACATGTTCTGATATTCATCCAATCTGCCCTTGTATATTTTGGTGTTTCTTTGATTTCCTTCATGTTTCATTGTGATTTTAAGTTTGTTTCACATGGGCTTCTCATCCAGTGTATTTCTTTTCTTTGCTTTACTGCTATATTTAATTGATTTTTGTTTTTTTGTTTTTTTTCTGTTTTTCATGTCCATTGCTGCTTGACTGGGCCTCATATTGCATGTTTGTTGTCACATTTTAGTTTGAATGTAGCCAGACAATCAGCAGAACGAGTCATCCAAGTCAACAAAGGTAAAGTTAACCCACCTGTCCTCCCCGATCATTTCCCAATCACCTGTCACATTATGCCTCCACATCTAGAAATGATTTCCAAGGTCCAAATGAGGGAATGGGGGTTGTGAGTGGCAGGTAGTGGACCACATTCTCTAAACTTTAGCAGAAGCATCTCTAAAAGGTTTTAGATTTTCATGCAGTGGCATTTTTTTTTTTTCTAGTATCAACTAGTTTCTCACTGAATTCCCCACAAACACCTTTCCTCTTTTAGCTTTCTCAGTCTTGCAGCTTGTAACACTTCTCACAGACTCTGATGTCACTTGGTTCACTTCTAATGAGGAATAAGGCAGAAACATACACGTGGCCACTGTCTGATGTTTGCCAGTGATAGACACGCACATGTATTCAAGGGTGTTGTGGTGCTTGCAGCCACATGACCAATATTTACTCCTGCTGCTCCTGCAAAAGTATAATGGAAAATGTTATATACTCCCATAATGCCTCTTAAAAAGCCACAGAGGAGCACTGTAGGTGAGCTGTTAAAGTGGTTGCCATTGTTCAGGTATTATTGAAAATGAAATAAAAGACATACAGTGGGTTTCATTGTGACCATTGGCTATGGAAAACATGAGGTGAATTATTTTTATCACATTGGAACTTTGAAGACTAAGCAGAAATGTGAAGGCAGTGATTGTGGTCAATGAATATATTGCAATAGTTAGACAATTGTAGAAGGATGATGAGGCTCATCTCTTCCTCAAACCCTGTTGGATTTTTGTAATAAGGCTTTAAATGTGCAGTAAATGCCATTTAAGAGAAAATATTCCATTTGCAGACGAAAGGAAAACATGGAGAAATAAATGTTTCATGAATTAAGTAGAGGTTGTTTCAGTTTCTCCATTTGTTTTGTCTGTGCAGCTCATTGACAGAGAAAACATTAAACATAATGTAGAAGATGCCCCAATCAGTGAAGTTAAAGTGTAAAACTGATGTGCATTAATTTAAAACTTATACTGTCACTTTATGTGCTCTAAACTGGTTAAAATGTCACCAAATAAGTAGTAAATGGGTTGCCGTTTTTGTCTGTTGCTTTTAACACGTTCTTACTTGTTTTTCAAAACAGAATGAAAAGTTCAAGCCAAAGAGCAAGCCAAAACTAAATAAAGAAATAAATAATCACATCCAATTTACATTATCCATAATGGCTGCTTTCTTATTACTCAGTTTAAGAGTTCAGAAAGTAAATATGCTCACTGACCTCTTACCGTTCATGACACACACACACACACACATATATATATATCAAAAATGTCCACATATGTGTGGTGTGTAAAATTAGCACAACACATGGTTCTGTTGCACATGTTGATGACCTTATTTGATGATCCTCTTGCAAAAGTATTTCAAAAGCACGAAGCCACGAAGGCTATAGAACTGCACAGTAGATTCACTGTTAATGGCTTTTAAACTGTGCTCACTATACACCCACATGTTTTCCTTTCTTTCCTCCCTTTATATAGTAGTTGTAGCTGCTATAGTGGTGCGTGGCATGTAGAATCTTTCTCCCATCACTCTGTCCTTGCTTGCTTCCATTTCAGGTTTCCTCTAAGTTTTCACCAGAGAGGATGTTTAAAAATAAGAGTCATGTTCCAACACAGCTCAGCAACATGTGTGTAACCCTGCTCTGTTTGAACATGTATGAACATACGCTGTTCCTGTTCATGTGCGCATGTTGCGAATGTGCTCACATGTTATATCAGCTCAACTGGAAAGAGGGTAAAAGAGAAATGGAGACAGACGGAAGCAGAAACTGCCTCTTCACCTGCAGAAGGTGTTGGAAACATCCTCTCGTTTCAGGGCAGAGTTGTCAGTGACTGTGATCCCCTTTTACTCCTTCTCTCTCTCTTTCTCTCTGTCTCCGTCTCCCTCTGTTTCACATCACCCCCTCCACCCCCTTGTCTTCTTCCTCCCATTTCATCACCACAGAGGGAAAAGCGATGGAGCATTTCGTCTGCCGGAGGTGAAAAGAACTCGTTGAGTGTAAGTAGAGGGGTTTCTGGCAGAGACAGAGAGAGGGAAAGAGGAATGTGATGGGGCTTTGGGGCAAAAAGGGAATGTAGGCAGGAAAAGATGGCAAAAGGGAATGGGTAGACATGCAGTAGCAGCAGAATTGTGTTAGCCTAGTCTCTCAGGGATAAAGTTGGGCTTAACTGCAGCATTACCCACACTCCTGCATCACAAAATGTTCCTTCGCCAGCATTTAGCATGCAAATTGGCTTCCAGATTATGCCTTTTGTGTTAATTTTACCAACTGTCAGACAGTAACGCAGGCAAAGCGATAATCAGGCAGATATTGCCCCCTAGCGCTTGGACGACAATCATCTCACTGCAAGGGGGAAGAGCGCTGCATAACTGCAGATCAACTTGTTTGTTTGTGTGTGTGTGGATGTGTGCCAGATGAAAGGACAGAGTTTGACGGTGTGGATTGCACAAAATGAATTCATGGCAAGTGATCCAGAAGTGATGGTGTAATGTCAGGAAGGTGGGATTGTGGGAAAAGGAGGAAAAAAAACAAAATAACTATAATAACTATAATAATTGAAAAACACTGAATCTGTACAAAGGGACACATAGATACTGTAGGTACATCACTCTCAAATGCACTTTGAGCTTTTATTTTAGGATATGTTGTTCTATGAATGTCCATTTCAAACTGAAGTATTCAATTCCACAGCAGTGGGAAGCACCATGAGCACTCACTTTCTCTTTTCTGTCTTTGTATGTTTTGCTTCTCCAAGAATCAGCTAGACAAGCGATCCCATGTGTCTTTTGCCAGCTTGTATGTGTGAAATCATCTCTGCAAGATAACAAGTCCGATTTGAATAATGGCCCTTATCTGATGCATAATGGTACCTCAAATTGTGTTTTCAACCAAACCTCCCAACATGTATTTTACATGCATGGTAGCCACATCTGTGGAGTAAATGCTGCAGTCACAGTCCCATGGCCTGGAGCTGTGGTTTCCACCCTTTTGTTCTTGAAACCCCCCACCTCCCGCTTGTGTCCAAGACAAACCGGGCCCTGAACCCCTGTTCATACACACACACCAGAAGAATAAAAGTGTTTATATGGGAAAATAAATGGCAGTTGAAGGTTTTTGTTCCTATTCTCACAGTGTATTTGAATAAAAACTGTCCTGTTCCATAAAATCAAAAAAAAGGTAACTCTTGAGATGTTGCCTTGTTTTCTTTTTGATTCCGGTGAGTCTTTAGTACTTTTGTGTTTCTCAGACGTCATTTTGTTGTGCAGGTGCTGACAACAGGAATTTAATCAGGTATAGCCACTAGATGACCTGATGAGACTTGCTTATGCAGTAATAGTCACTGAAGCTTAGAGGTCACAAAGGTGTTGGTAATGAATAACAATAAATTTAATAAATTTGGTTGATACCGAATCTGATACCCCATGTGATCCCTGGCACCCCCCAGAGAACCCCAGGTTGGGAACTGTAAGAATTACATAGATGGAAGGGTGTCTTTAACTGCAGGTAGGTATGGTGCTACTTTTTTTTTTTTAGCTTTTTGAGGTCAACTTCTAAGAAATGGCTGAGAGCTTTGTTTCTTTTTGTCAAAATTTGCACAAAACAAATTTAGCTTTTTCAGTTTATGACAATATTGATCTTCTATCGTAAGTTCTGCAAATTGATTAGCAGGAATGTGGAAATGGCTTTGAGACTTGGCAGTCACAACAATTAGACATGTGGTGATGTCAACAATTTAGTCTAATTATCTAGATGTTTATTTTAAGGTAAAACATGAGTGCACCCTAACTATACTGTTCGTGTCAAAATCTAAAAATCTGAGCCTTGGTAAAAAGCCAATCATATATGTACAGTTTGAAGTATTTGACCACGTCCTCAACTGACATCCCCTGGGTAAACTTTTCTTTCATGTTACAGTAGTGCGAGTAGTGTTCTGATTCACTCAGCTCCTCCCAATTCTCTTTCTTTCCGTCTTTCTACCTGTCACTCATGCAAACCCACAGATGTACACAAACATGTTGACAACACAACAATCTGTGCAATCAGACTCATAAAAACTAAAAGTAATTTTTTGAAACCTGTGCATTTGCATACAACACCCTGATGTGAGACTGGATCACTGGTGGTCACAGGAGATGTATCCAGGATGCATGTTGATACCAAGTGTGAACAGTTGTACTTAATGCTTTGCATTAAGTACAACTTGGATCTGTCAGGATGGATTTTAATGCCAGGTATGAACAGGAATAGTATAGAACTTTAGTAATTTGAAGCTCTTGAAGGTTCTCAAGTCCCCAGTCAGTTGGTAAGTGAGCTACTGTATGTGGAAAACAAATACATTTGGTAATATTCCAATCAACCTTCCTTTTAGTCCCCTGAATGAGATTGCTAACTTTTTTCCACTAATTAAGCATAAAACCATGGTAAAATAAACAATTTTTAAAGAAATAATGCTGGTTATCATTTCGACTTCCATGATGCATCTTCAGTTGCAGTCAACTTTAATGACCCTCTGTTGTCACCCTTCTTCATCAGGACAAGTCAACCGCTGAGGACCAGACCTCTTGGGACAGCTTCAAGACCATGACCCCCGAGTTGCCCATCGTGCCTGGAGAGCAGAGGGACCGGATGGAGCTGCACAATAAGAACTGGGACTCCTCCTCTGCTAACACTCCCGACTCATCCGAAGGAGATTTCCAGACTGAAGTGTGAAGGCACGCAGATGTACACACTCACTCACTTGAATACACACGCTCTCATCCCAAGTTACAGTACAGATGCACACAGAGATACTGAACCTCTGGAAAGCTATTCATAAACAGTACATGATTTTTTGACCTCACACTTACTGCTCCGTGTCTCCTGCGATGTGCTCTGCAGGATCCCAAACTTTATTTGTTTACTTCTGCACAGGAAGACTGTTCTACTCTATATTTTCGCAAAGACAATTGAAAAGAAAGAACAGGAGCTTGACACGTGTGCAGTTAAGGAAGATTTTTAAAGGAACTTAAGAAACTATGACAAAATTATTTCTGAGAAACAATGTCTTGATTTTATTCTGGAGAAAAAAAGAAATCTATGTCACTTGTTTGATGATTTTTGTGGGGGGAGGGGTTAAAAAAAAGGACAAAGAGTATTTCTGCACCGTTCAGTTCTTTTTATTGCAAGGGATGAAAACCTCACTGAGGTTCTTCAGCCTTCAGCCCGACTCACCAACCACCTTCCAGGCGCCCTGCTTTCATTTATTTCCTGTTCTCTTCTAAAGGGTGAAGATGGCATTCAGTGTCTTGTTTTCCTTGATCTCTTTTTCTTTTCATCATTTTAGATTGATAAAGGATGGCTCCATGATTTACCATCCTTTGCTTTTTTTCAGTTTCCAGTTCAACAATTCCATACTTAGATTCTTCTCACATCTTCATCATCAACATGGTATCCCCTGCTTATTTGTTGTATTTTATTAATATGGATTTACTGTTCAAGAATTATTTATTTATTTTCAGACTGTTTTGTTTTCATTTACTGTGAGTGAATGAAAGCCCATATGGAACTTGAACAGATGATTCACAACACACACACACACAGCACAAAGTGTGACTTTGCTTTCTGGGGCGTGCGCCTCATATTCTTCACCCATGAGAAAAAAAAAGGATAATGATTGTTATGCAGACTCTCACATCTCCTTCTTTTCCTCCCCACTGCTCTGAGGTAAAGGCCTTTAAAGATTGCAGCATCGGAATCAATATCAATCATCACCAATCCCAGTAATTCAAGGGAAAAAAGGATGATATCTCAAGTTTTTTCAGCCTCATGAAATGAGACATGACACACGTTTTTTGTTTCTTTTCTCCCACCACCTTTTTCCGTTTTCTCTTTCTCTGCTAAATCTGCCCGTCCAGTGTTCCACTACCAGGACACATGAAAGCATGATGTCAGCAGTGATGCCACTTGTATAATATCTCATTCACATGGCTCTCTCTCCTCGTGATTGCATCCAGTGCTTGTGAACAGAGCAGCAGCAGCAGAAAGAGGGAGTGAAACAGAAAGATAGAGAAGAGAGGGTAGTCACAGAGGTCATGAAGCTACAAGGTGACAGAATGAAGAGGAAGAAAAAAATTGCAGATGCGTCTTGCTTGACATTCTACATCTGTTCTTCACTTGTAGCAAAAGGACAAGCCAGTTTCCTGCTGCTGCTGCTGTGTTAGTACATCAGACCTGCACACACACTGAGTTAGAGCGCAGGATGAATTCAAATGATCAGTTCAAAATCAAATAATGTTAACACGACATTTAAAACAAAACCTGTGCAAATTTTAGTTAAATGAACAAGATTTGCATGTCAGTTGTTCAGCTGCAATGTATTAAAAAAGAGTAGTGGCAGTGATGAAACAAAAGACAATATCAAAACATGGGAAAATGTGAAATGGAAAACAGATTGACCGAATGAAATAAAATGTATAAAATAAAATTTTCTAGAGGCCCAGAGTTGTAGCAAGGTCAAAGAAACTAACAACTTCCAAACTAAATTTAACAGATGGCTTGTGCAAGGATTTTAATGTGATATCGACTCAGTTTTGGTGCCAGTTAGGAGTCTCATAAAGGTGAGGAAAAGAGGGCAGACCAATAAGCAGGGGCAGTTTCAGCAACCCAGCGTTACAGTCTTCATTTCCATTAGAGAACGACTGAACTTCTTTGTAATCTTCCTCAGCTCTCAGTCGATGCTCTGATACAAAAGGTCCTGGCAAGGGCATGGGGGTTTAATTTCATTGGCATTATAAGTGACTAGATACACTGCGGTGTTGGTGGGACTGAATCAATCTCTTACTTGTCCCTCTATCGGAACACACTTTCAAGGAGATCAAGGATGGATGTGCTGAAGTTGAAATCCTGCAGGTTCAGTGGAAAAAAGCATTTGCTTGTCAAAGGCAGTGCTGAGCGTTAAAATGTCATTTACAAAAGCAGGTCATTTGTGATCCTGAGGCCTGATTGAAATTTTTGACAGGGAAAGGACCTTTCAGATGGAGTAGAAACGATTTTGTCAGATTTGGAGTAGACTGTTGCATGTTTGGAACAGTATGAGCCTGCTTTATTTGCAAGTCTATTTATAATAAGAGAAATCTAAATGCAGTGTATGTTGGAGAAAAAAAAAAGTTCTCCTTCACTTGAGTGAAAAATAGCAGTTGTAACACGCTTGTTCCTCAAAAATGTTTCTGTCTCTAGTCTAGACGAGTGCCTTGTCTAGTCAAAGCAATGCTTATTAATCTGCGTGAAAAGAATGGAAAAGTGTGAAAATGCATGAGACATTTGTATCCTTGGATGAAGATCCAAAAATCTATTCCAAGAAAGCTAGAGGCAGGCAGAGGTGCCCGTTAAGAAGAGGAAGTGCTGAAAACGGTAATTATCCAGGGATGGTGATTTGTCCTGACATTTTCCTATGCAGACCTCAAACCATCTGTTTTAAGATCCCTGATGTGGTGGTAGTGCAGTGCAGCGCATATGGCAAGACAAGTGTCTAGCCCTTCTAACCTTTCAAGCTAATCAGCTGATAGGCAAGCGTACTGCTCACCGTCTCTCAGAGGAGTCAGACCGCCTCGACCCCTAGTTGTCGAGCTGAGGTCACATTCATTCGACCTTCTGAGAAGCCCAGACTCTCAGATGTCTTGATGCTGTCGTCCCACATGTCAAAAGAGAACCGCTTGACAACCCAGTCTCAGTAAAATGTTCAGTAAAACTGAACATTTTAGAAAGAAAACTCGAGATGAATTCTCCACAAAGCCTTCTGCCCAAAGTTGTTCATAGTGAGGAGGGAGGGAGGGAGGAAGGAAGGAAAGAAGGAAGGAAGGAACTGTCAATGTGTCGTTTCAGTGTAGTATTTTGTTTTATTGTTTCTATTCATGAAGTTTTTCATACATTTCTGTCCTTGTGTTTTCAAGCTCAGTGAGGACTGGAATTTTATTTTTCATCCTTAAAAAATGGTAAAGGGAGATGCTGCTTGACTAACAGAGACAGACATTTTTGCCTCATGTGCCGCAACAACTAAACGTCACCTTGCAAAATCCCTGATGAGATGGTGGTTAGTGTGTCATCTTTTTTGTGTGTATCAGCCTCCTGCAGAATAATAAAACACGAGAAAATTTGCAAGTTAACTCACCTTCACCTCCACCCTTGAGCCTTTTAAACCCACTCCTATAGCCATCCACGATTTCAGTCAATTTATTACTGAAAAAAAAAACATTTCCTTTTCTCCCTCATTTATGTTCTTTTTATACATAAGATTGTACAAAGTAGTCCTCTAATGTTTTCATAGTGTCTTTTTATATGAAAATAAAATCTCAAATTCATCTCAGTGTCTCAAATGTGCATATGCAAAGCTTGAAGGGCATCTGTGAACAACTTGGATCTTTCTTGATTAGCAGTACTTACAATGGTATTGCTCTGTGTTTTGGGCATGACCAACTCCATTACCCAGAGGCGTTGAATCTTAACTGTGACGAAATTCAGATTCTGCTGTTCTGTCTGAAAATGTAAGGGGAACAGTTCTGGGCTTTTTCTAAGTTTGAAATAATCAAAGAAGAAAACTCATAGTGATTAGCTGACAAAAAAGTGAGTAATATTTATGTGAATAATATTTATTTTCCAAAAAAGTGTTCTTATTTTAGTAAGGGAAAATTGCAACAGTGAATTGGTTTAAAGTGACACTATGTAGTTTTTTGCTCTCGGGATCCCTCGGGATAGTACTGTCTGTCACAGCTGTTGTTAAACAGACGCTGTGGTAACATGTGCTTTTGTTGACAAACGAAACAAGTATTTTAGCCATAACTGGCAGCTAGGGGAACAAATGCCATCTCCACTATGTGAATAACTTTGAATTTTCAACAGGAACGGGGAACGTCATGACTTCAATAACACCACCTGACTCACAGCTGCTACAAATCAGTATGTTCATTTTATAAGCGAACAATGTCTATTTGTCCAACACTAGAGCCAAGTCGCTATCACTCCGACATCCCTCGGTGTCGGAGTGACTCCTGCGACCAAATCTTCTAACTCTTTGGTATAGATAAGTTCAAAAAATATATATGGAGACATATTCGGCGGGTGAAATACTACATGGTGTCACTTTAACAGTCCAGTCAGTTGTGCTGAAATGAAGAAACTAGAGGAAGTGGAAGAGTGGCACAATGTTCATGTCTCAATCACTCTAAATTTGTCCTGCAAGGGGCTTGTGGGTAATTACTGTAGGTCTAGATTAGTCTGCCCATGAAGCTGCCATCATTCACCCTGGAGGAAAAGGCCACCAAGTGGAAATTTCTCAAGAAAGTGGAAGGGATGAGAAAGAGGTCAGAGGAGGAAGAATATAGAGAAGGCCAGCCCCGAGGACGATATGCAAGGAAGACGCTTTCATCTCACCTCTTGCAGTGGAGTCGGAGTGATTAAAGTTCCTCTTGGTTATTTTTCCTTGAGTTTGAAGGTAATTAGGTTGCTGTACTGTAGTGACCCAAGGAGACACCCTGCTGACAAACAACACAGGTAGACAAAGTGAAGTGTGGACAGACACGACTTTGAAAGTATTTCTCCTTGAAGCTGTGTCCACCAGAATCGTCTTGTCAGCGTTGCCTTTCGTTTGATTTCTACAGTAAAGACAGGACAAGCCTCTGTGAGTTGCAGACAGCCCTGGGAGATCGGTTTATTGTTGTGCTTCCAATACTCACAGTTCCTGTATTTGGATGAAATAATGACACAGCAGGAACGAGAAGCATTAGGTGGATGTCATGCATAGTTAAACTAATAATCAACATGACTTACTTTGCCTCTGCCTGCCTTGACTACAGCTTATCAAGCAGTTACGCCTGTGGAGCTGTGTCTTGCTATAATCATGACACCAGTGTATAGTCAGTTCTTTGACATCAACACATGGGTTTAAGATAAAGATTTTTCTATTGTCACTTCTTGTGCGCTACATCCTGCTGAGACATTTATGCATATGGATAATATTATTACCAAAGTTAGTGCTGATCACCAACTGCAGCAAAGTTTCTGTTTAATTGTGCTGGTTTTGTTAAAGCTCCAGGGCGTAACTTCATTCACACACCCTGAAAAATCCTGCGTGACAACCACATCCCTGCTGATGTCTGTATCTCAGTCCCCCCCCCCTCCGCTACCCAGTCGCAAGAAGTATTTATCCCTTCAACCTGCTGAAACTTATTACACTCCTATCTGTTGCAACCGTATTTCTACACTGGCACAATGTTGCTGTTGGGCTTCTTCCTTGCCTTTGTCTGTCTTGATGCAAAATGTATCGCTTGTTGTGCTGAGATGTCACCTGATGAAGATTCAAATGACCACTGTTCTGAGAATGGCAGAGTAAGGTACTGTATGTGGAGCCGACAGCCTTAATTAGTATTGTGCAAATTCGTTTGACAATAGCTTGAATGCAACAGGTTATGCACCACGGCTTTATTTATTGATACCTCAAGTCTTCATTTATTCATTATCCATATATTAGTAATATTTTAGTTTAGTAATATTTTGTTCACAGTGGTGCATGTTGCAAGATTTACATCACATTACCACCACATTGCCACAAATTAATTGACACAGTAGATAATAAGCAGAATTATGTATAAAGTTGTGCACAGTGTGCTAAATGGTTCCTCTAGCCAGGATTGCGTAGTTTTTATTTCTGCTTTCCCCCCTGTAGTTTAGTAAATGCAAATTTGAAATGCTGTTAATTTTCTCTTTACAGTGTCAGATACCGGTAAATTTCCATTTCCAAGGAGTACACATCAAGCACAACAAGCCTTCTACTGACTTGTTAATAAAAGCTTAACATCAGCCAGTTGAACACCAACAAAGGATTGACTGTAAGTAAAACTTGAGTCAGTAATTTGTTTATGAAACTGTTTTTAATACTGTCACATTGCGGACTTTTAAACATAAATTTCACACAAATTTAGTCATCTTGATAATTATTAAAGTATAATGTAAACATGATAAAAAAAAAAAGAAAAATAAGCAGTGGAAACATAAATAAGAAGTGTAGCTGATGGATGCCTCAGGCTTTTTAAATGTGTTGTTTGTTCGATATTTTAGGGAAAAGGAATGGCAGTGCAGGGACTGACAAGTAAAACAGATACTATTGGGAGGAAAAAACAAAGAACTTCCTTGGAACTGTGTGGAAATGTTGACAAAGTGACAACTTATGGTTATTTGGGAATATAGTCTGCTGCAACCTGTGAGTGGAATTACATGTCTTACTTTGACAATGTTGTAAGTTTTAAGTGTACAGGACAAGCAAGGAAGACAGCTCAGCCCTGAAACAAGAAACAGTATAAATCCATTGTTCTAATTGTTGGAGCATGTCTCGCTCCAACAAATGTTTACTCCCATAGGTTGTGGAGACAACACTGAAAAGGGAGCAGACTGATGGACAAGAGAGTTGGATGGAGCGGAAATGGCACCC
This sequence comes from Brachirus orientalis, assembly GCA_016785285.1. Taxonomy (NCBI): domain Eukaryota; kingdom Metazoa; phylum Chordata; class Actinopteri; order Pleuronectiformes; family Soleidae; genus Brachirus; species Brachirus orientalis. The sequence continues at coordinate 1,933,354 of JAFBJR010000113.1, read as the reverse complement.
AGGTTGGGGACACACAAGCGAAACTCTTAGAGTGACAATGGTTTTGTGAAGTTTTACTTAATGGTATAATAAAAAAAAGGAATATCACAATGTAAATTTAGTCCAAGTTAAATCAATGTATGTTCCCTCTGGACAATGCCACTGACATATTTCTCTCTAATATTTGATCATCAGCTCAAGTGTTTGGTGCTGATGGCACAACCATACTGCTCTTTTCAACAACTCCTTTCAGCAGTGGAATGAGATGGCTGTCCATATGGAATGTCCTTGTTTTCACTTGTCTAAATTTTGGCCCTGCTAATCCGTGTCTCAGCCCCTGTGTCTGTCACACTTTGAGGGTGATTTATTCTGAGCTGACGAAAATGTCTCACTGAAGCTTAGTTTTGGCTCCACCAGGCTCTCTCCACAAAGCGCACTTCACATATCATGGCAACCTACATTTAGTCAGAATGAATTGCCTCTTCACACTGCCAAGGGCTTCTCGAAATACTGGCATAATTTAGTAGTAGGCTTAGGCTAATGCAATCCACCACAGCCTCTCTCATATAAATACTATGGTTGGGACTTGCTAGATGTTGAACAGCGACTTAGCCCCATCAAGACTTCCCGGAAGGTGAGAAAACCCAAGAAAAGAAGCAGGCAGCTTCCTCCAGGCTGTTTGTCAGAGGAAGCGTGTAGGAGATACCCTGACAAGGGCAGGGGAGTGCAGAGTCGTTATGTGCCCTCAAACACGTCTGCTTGCAGGGTAATGAGACAGCCAAGCCAGCCTGTCAAGGCAGAGCCAGCTTGAGGAATAGGTGACATAGATGCCTAGGGCACAGGATGTCAGGGGACACTGCGATAATTCTGTCAGCATTTTTTATTTTATTTTATTTTATTAATTATAGTTACAGTTGTAAGATTATTCACAATAGCAGGTTTTTTTTAATTAAATTGAGTAATATACTGCTGTCCATCATACTGTGAGTAGCTGATATGATGGAGTATAAACACTCCCCGTCTTCACAACTTTTCATGTTTCCTGCATTGCTCTTGTACTTTTGGTACCAGCTGATGCATAATTATGCATCATTAAGCCCAGGCCTGGGACATAAAGTGAACTGACTGTGTGATGGCTAGTGCTGGATTGGATCTGCTGGAGGGAGGTTTCACCATTAGCACCAATTATTTCATTTTGAAAAGGACTGAAGCCTCAAGGTTCACCAGGACTAAGCAAGGACGGACCCACGAGGCTGATGGTCTGTCCTCATACTCACTGTTCAAATTAAAATGCCATTACTGTGTAGACAGTTCATTTAGGAGCTCGCTGCACGGCAACAAAACTAATGTTTGATAGTGATACAACTGCTAGAGTTGAAGACTCGAGGATACGAACCTAATGACGAGCTTAGAGCAGTGCAAGGGTTCACATCACTTCAGGTACAGTGTGTAAGAATTTGTAAGATCGAATGTTCAGATAGCAAATTGTAACCCATCTTTTACCCAAGTGCACAGCAGGTGGCCTTCACATACAAGATAAAATATAATCTTTAGTCTTCATTAGCATGCTCTTTGGCTGATTTGTCCATTCGGGCTTCTGTAGAAACAGGGTGGCACAAAATGGCGGCCTGTGTAAAGCAAGGCCCATGCCTAAACTGTATATAAAAACCAAAACCATGTGTCTGTACACTTAAACAAATGTCCTTATGGGTAATATATTCAATATTGGCCAATAAACCCTCATAGGTGTTAGACGCTGGACCTTTAAGTACCCTTTACAGTAATGTAAAATTACTCAAGTGCAATTAAAGGTCTTGTGTGAAAATTCTTACTCCATCACTCAAATATTTTTAGTGGTGAGTCAACAACATAGCTAATGGGCCACAAAATTCTGGATAGTTGTAAGTTTGGTATTAAAATGATATTGGGGGGTATAATGTCATTTCAGTGGTGAATTTTAATTTACCTTTTTGTCAAGCAAGACAGTGAGCTTGCAGCTGTTTGAACTCATGTGGCTGCTTTTCATTTCCAGTATCCTGCAACACACTTCCTTCCCTGTGGCCTACTTGGCCAGTAGATCAAAGTTCTACTAGTCCAGTTTTGGTTTTCACTAGTTATGAAAAACTGGTATAGTTAGATTCTGTATTGGTGACCAATTACAAGAATGTAATTGGTCTGTGGTCATTTAGTGTATTTTATGTAAAAATGCAAAGAAACATTATGATGATAATTTTTTTTGCAAAATATAAAACAAAAGCATGGCAGAAAATCAGAATGTCCACATACAGTATACAGTTCATAATCAGTTATAGTGTCTGGTTGTCCTTGCATGTGCAAGCCAAGGACTGACTCACAAAGATCTCAATTTCTGCTGGCCAGAAATACTCCACAATGCCTACAATTCAAGTACCATCTCTTTCTCTTTAAAAATTGAGTTAGAGATGTGATAGCTTATTGACTGATCAGCACATGTACAATTGTAGGTGTAAAAATGGTTTCTGTGGTTTTCAGGCAAAATAAATAGAAAAATTATGCAGGGTTACTCTTTTCATTCTGTATTTGCTGCAGTCATTTTGATTTGTGTGTTGTGTGTGTGTGTGCGTGTGCGTGTGCATACAGTCAGCAACATACAAACCACATATGCTTGATACCCATCCCCATCTCACCCCCACCTCCCCACCCCTATTTCCCTAGATAAGGCTCAAAGTCTGGAAGAGTGGCCTCAGATAAAAGCAGGATGTGTTCAGGGACCCAGTCTTAACCCTGAGGAAGTGGAGAGATTATTTGATCCCTCTCAAACAGCCTCTCTGTGCCAAGTGGTTTTGATGTCATTGCACACACACAAATTACTTTTTATCATATCATTATGATGCCCATCACAGTGGTCACATCAAAAAAACATGATGGCCTTTGTGTGCGTCGACTGATCTGGAAAGTGTGTGGGCCTTTAGATGAATTCAAAAGAAGTACTTTACATTAAATGTGATTAAATCCACATTTTATAACTGAAATAATAATAATGATGATAATAATAATAATAATCTTTATTGTTAAGACACTTTTCTTGTTACAAAGGGCTTTTCAGTCCAATCAAACCTAATGCAATGTAATGCACAAGGTGATACAGCGGATGGATGGATGCATGGATGGATGGATAGATGGATAGATGGATGGATGGATGGATGGATGGATGGATGGCCAGACAGATGGACATGCAGACATCATGATTGGCTCTACTCCTTTGTGTGTCTGTGAGTGTGGTTTTTTTTTTTTTTTTTTTTTTTTTTTTTTTTTTTTTTTTTTTTTTTTTTTTTTTTACATTTTCTACATGATAAACCATGATTGTACATGAAGCAAAACACGAGACGTGTCAATTGTATCTGCTTAATGATGGGCTTTAATTAGCTGATATGCATTTAAACTGCCTTTTTCAATTAGTTGCCTGTAACAGTCTGTCAGACTGATCTGCGGATGCGGGTGAGAGTGGCACATGCGGTCAATCATGGAGAGGCTTAGGTATTTGGCTTTGTTTATTTAGTTAAGAACAATAAAGAATAATATCCTATACATGCAATTATAGAGACTGTAACATCTGTAACATCTATATCCATTGTATTTTAGCAGGAGAGGCCCAAGGCTCTGCTATCACAGTGCTACGACTCAGACACCATAATAACATTGCTGAAGAGAATCCCAGAGAATGCAAGACCCAAAAAACAGTGTAAAAGGTAAGAGTTTTAACTATCACTAATGATTTACGATTACTACTCCCCCCCCACACATTGTCCCTATAAAGCAGCTTTGCTTGCTTCATCAGCAACTCTTGAAGTTTGAAATTTCTTTATTGCAGAAACACAATATTCTCTCCAAAGTACAACAAAGTGGTGCTATCATAACAAAAAAAGGAAAGATGGCCAAATTTACTACATCATAGATGTAACCAAAAACTATAATCACTACTGGCTAAATTCTATATTGATAATCCAAACTGCATTGAACTGAACTTGTCCATCTGTGTATAAGGTCTAAGTAAAGTATAAAGTTAAGATACAATACAATAAAATGGGTGGGGGGATACTTAATATGAACAAAAAGAAAATTTGGACACACTCACACACACACACACATAGTAGTGCATTTCATACCAATGCCATCATCCTGTCTCCACCACTCTAGGAAAAATGTCAGATTCCTCTAAAAATCAGAGCCAAAGTGGAGTGAACCACTATTTTTAGCATACAATTTTTATTAGAGGCACCAAGTAAGTGTTTACGTTTGGGATGCAGCAACACATTTTTAAACACAACTCATTCAGCTTTGTTCTGTGGCAGATACAGAATAAAAATCCTTATTTGACCTTGTGGGTTTTAAATCAAGGTGCTGACATGAAGAGAACATGCAAACTTCATACAGAAATTACACCATGTCACAAACCCAGGTCTTTTTGCTGCAAACGGTAAACCGTAGATCTGCATTTCATTATGAAAATGTGGCAAAAAGATTGGGGTTGACAGTGCATATTTGATCAGCGTAATGCTTGTGCGTGAGTGCACTATTTAAGAAATGGCAGGTGATTATGGATTTCAGTGCAGAACAATCTGTCAACAAGTGATATCAGTGGGCTGGCAGAGCATGAATCCACACAACCAATAATAAATCACACTCAGGAGGGTGGTGGTGCCAAACCTGTGTACAGTATACTGGCTTAGAAAAGAGTGAAAATAAGTGACACGTTCATGATGAGTCATTCTTGACTGTATGAGTGAATGTTTGACACACATAAATGAGTGATACCGGGATGAATGCTCCACCCCTAAAGTGAGGGGATCCCGAATACATGTTATACCGTGGAGGACATTTTGACAGCACAGTTGGAGTCTTCATATTATAGTCAGTTATGTCCAGGTGAATTCTGAAATCACCAATTTACTTTTTGCAGTAGTTTCCAGCTGCCAAATATTCTGCCAAAAATCTGCTGGACATTTGCTCTCTTTTCCCCCATGTCAGGGTAGTTTTCACACTGCAGGAGTATTACTACAGATGAAGACACTGCAACCATACACTTTTATGAGTCGTTATTATTATTGTTCAGAGTGAAAAATGTTAGTTCACTTGCTTAATTTGGTTCTGTGTTGGGGATTTTAGTTGTTTTGGTGTGTCCATCATTTAAAGTGGATTGTAAAGATCGTGTAGCCTTGTCAGATTCTTCACGAATTTCCACTGAACTAATTAGCACGTTTGAGCATGATAACAGTTGCCATGGTGAATATTGTATCTGCTGAACATTTGTTATTGTTATTATTGGCTGAATTTAGTGTATCCTTAAGTCACACGTGCCTATAGTGCCCTTACCTGAGACAAAAAGCGCATCATGGACATGGACATAGACGTTATTCCATCATTGCTGCCAATCAGAAGTGTTTTTTCCTTCAGTATTATTTCATGTTAAAGTAGATGGTGGCTCTTTCTCCTGTGCAACGGCAACTGCAAATTTTTTTAGAACAACAGTGCTGCAGAAAAGTCTCAGGCTACCTTTAGTTTTGTTGCTTTTGCAGTGCTAAAATTACCTTTTATCTAATAATATAATAATTATTTCTCAACATTTTATTGGAATACATCCAGGAAACATGTAAATAACACAATAACAGCAAATAACAAGTATTTGGTGCATGACCTACCCTTTCACTTGAGCAATGGCATGACCCTGGCTCTCTTAAACCTGGATTAATTTTGTTGGTAAAACCTGTGTTTGTCCTACTATTTCATGTCCAAAATATCTACTGTGACAAGAACCTATTACGCCCGATTTTTTTTCAAGACGTGCATGAGTGTTGTGTACCCAGACTGTATCCAATGAGGGTCGCGGGGGGCGCTGGTGCCTAACTGGCGACCTGTCCAGGTACACCCTGGACAGGTCGCCAGTCCTGTCTTCATGCAATACCTTGATATTTGCTTTTAAGTACAAAATTCCTAACAGCTAGATAGGGAGATGCATTGTTTCGTACAAAGTTTTGTCTGTGAATGTTTATACATTCATATGTATTTACTTAATGAAGATTTAAGTGTATATTAAAACACAAATTGACACATTGAGATTGACAGATTGAGATAACTGGAATTTACAAGGCAAATAGCAGGTATGCTATAGACTCTTAGGCTGGATTTTTCACTAATATTTTGTTTTCTTTTTTTCCTCTGAACTGTTGTTCGTTCGCTTGGAGAAGCACTCTTCCGTTTCATCCTGTTGTCCTCGAAACCTGGATGATAAATTGTTTGATATATTGTTGTCCTGTGGTGTCCCCATGTAGGTCGTAAGAAGTAATCAAAAGCTACAGAGGCCACCATTAAATGATGCCTCACTATAACATGTGGCGTGACAGGTCAATGACACCATGATGGGTCCCATTGGACACAGGTGTGAAAACCCCTGACAAGATTATGATGGGATGTTTACATGTCTCTGAACGACCAAATTTACAACCCTGTTGAAAAAAAAAGTGACACATTTAATTTGTCTCTGCCTGGTCTGTGCCTCAGTGCTTGTTAATAGCACGACTCAGGTTAGTTACCTTAAGGTAAACGATCCCTCCTTGCTTTCTTTCATCAAACTTGGCACACCCTGTGCAGTGGGCTTTTTAGTGGATGCTCTTCTTGCAAACAAGGGAGGGCATTCATTGCAGATGCATCTCATGTCTCCCCAGTGACATATTAATGCCTAAGTCATCCGTCAGGTCATAGAGCTGTAAACACTGATGAAAGCTGTGAGATGCTTTTGCCATAAACCCTAGAAAAGCCAATGGATTTGAGGGATTTTGAAGGAGGCCTGAAACACTAAACCAGCTGTGGAAAGTCACTTGTTGTTTTAGTTGTGTGGTTTTTTTAAAGCTATTTGATATATGTTGCACATCTGTCCTTTTAGCAGTTGTATTCAAATTGATAATCAGCGTCCTCCTTATTTAATGTGTCACGCTATGCTTTTACTCACCATCTTTCCTCCAAAATATTTTTTTCCCTCGGTTCATGTCAGCACACTTTATGGTTAGAGGGCTGTTGTTTTTTGCAAATAAGGGAAGGGCACGTCTTGCAAATGGACATGTCATTTGGAACATTTCCCAGCCAGATTCACTAGAGAGAGCCCCAGGGCCTCGAGTCGACCAGCCATGCAGACAGACAAAGAGAAAGGGGAGCTATCTTTGGTCAGCCGAGCCAGGAATCTCCCTTGTCTAAACACGGAAAAGAAGGACAGAGTGAGGATAAGATGAAGAGAGGACAGAAGTTGGAGTCAGGTGATGTCGAAATAAATGTTCTTTACTGCATCAGGGGAAGCTGTGGACACTGTTTTCAAGGATACGGGTCGATTTTCTTTGGAAGGACAAATTCAGACTGCAAAATTATATTTCATATAAAGGTGCTTATGGGTCACACAGTGGAGCACATGGTGAGCACTGCTGCCTCACAGTAAGAAGGTTGCTGCTTGACATACTGGTCTGGGCCTTTCTGTGTGGAGTTTGCATGTTCCCTGTATGTGTGTGTGTGCGCAGGTTTTCTCCAGGTTCGGTATCCTTCCGACATGTTCAAAAAACATGCAGAGGTTAATTGGACACTTTAAATTCCCCATAGGTGCGAGCGTGTGTCAGTGGTTGTTGACTGGCGACCTGTCCAGGGTGTAGCTGATTGACTCCAGCAGCCCTGCGACCCTCATGCAGAGGAAATTTAATGTAAAAAAAAGAAAATTTACACTGACTGACACTATGTCTTACTGTGCAACATTCACATTTTTGTTGCAATTTGTAGACGGTCCCTGTGCGGCTTGTTTAGATGAAAACTAGGTTGTAGCTTGGAAAGATCCACCACTTGTATCATCAGCAATCCTTATAATATGTCGGAACTCACCTCTAATGTTTTTGCGTTTCCCTGCAGTTTAATCGCATCCCAGTGAAGGCACTGAAGGTCACAGCGGTGACACAGAGGTAAAGCAGCAATCAAATTAAAGACATGGGTGCAAGGAAGTAAACGAGGGGGTGGAAGGTTTAAAGCGAATGAGGGAAAGCGCATGAAGATAAGATGCTAAGGGCAGGTGAGGTGAGTAACAGAAGAGAGGTCCAGGGAGGGGAGAACAAAATCAGCCAAGTGAATCACTTTAATGAAGTATCATGACTCCCTCACTGCTCATCGGTCTTCCACCTCCTCCTGACTGTCTCTCGACGCCACGGTGTTGCCCTGACAGTGAAAGTGTTGCTGTGAGTGTCACAGAGCCCAGCCTGTCATGGTGGCAATTCTGAACTAATTAGTAAACATGACCCAGGGTCTGGGGGGCCTGAAATGCATTAAGGGGGTAGATAATGTGATTTTTCAAGCATTTCCCCTGAAACTAAACACTGTCCCGGTGTTATTAACAAGCATGAGACAGAATCAATAGTTCCCATCTATTCCCCAGTGTTCACTCTGTGACAATGTCTGACCTAGTATTTATTTCTAATATTCTTTAGTAAATAAACTCAATTGTACTTCTAACAGCGCTACTTTTTTTTGGCTGATAATAATTATTATGATAATACAAATATGGCTGTGTAATCATGATTAAAAGATAGAGAAATACAATTAATCAAGTTGATATAATTTGATATTATCGTCCATCTATCTTACATGAATATCATTTCCCCATGCTCTCCTTGATTATGTCATTTTTCAAGTATGCAGCAGCAGGCAGATGATTTTCCACAGATCGCCATATTTGTATCAGTGTTGATGAAAAAGGTAAACCCGCTTGTCTCTCTCGCTTTCCTGTGCACCTTGTTTGTGTGTGTGTACCTGATATTCCTTATGTTGTGGGGACCTAAATCTGTTTACACAGTCAGATTATGGGGACTTGTCTTCCTTAGGGGGACAAAAATCAAGTCACAATAACATGAATTACTACATTTAAAGGTGAAGACATGTTTTAAAGTTAAGCTGAGGTTAGATTTAGGTTAAGGTTTGGATTGGATATTGGACAGATAAAAATGTAAAATACGATACAATCCAAAATCCTATATATTGCATGCTTCACTATGTACAGACTATAAAAATGTAAAAAATGCATTTTAGCCCAGTCATGTTTGTGCTGTTTAGTTCTTCTTTATGGGGGACAATATTTGTTACACAGTTGTAGAATTACATCTTTGCAAATGTGTCATTAACGCCTTCATAGTTCATAAATAGTCTAAAATGACTGTATCGGTATAATATCACTGTCAGTACAGATTGATTTTGTGATATTGGTATCAGACACAATGTTCAATGCAATGTCCTCTGAAGTCATGGAAGCCATTGTGTGCATGTGTGTGTGAGACAAAGAGTGAGACAGAGGCCATGACTGGATGTTTTTTACTTAGTGAGCTCGAGACAGTAAGAAAAAGAGAGAATTAAACAAAACATAATAATAACTGGATGCAAAAAAAAAAGCCAAATGAAGAGAGGAATAGATGGGAAAGGGGAAGCCACTTTAATTCAAGCACCTTTTAATCATGGGTCTCACAATGGGAGAAGGTGATAACAAGGCAGAGTGAAGCTCCATCCTGTCGGCTCGAGTAACAGATTTATGGCTAGTGAAGGAGACTCTTCCCAACCATGTCAACAGCTCCAAGCTCCTGGCAACATGGATTACACAGGGAAGGCTGCCGTCTATCAAAGTATGAATTTATCTGGGATTTAGACCTCCAGCCTGCTGTACACACAGGAAGCTGTGTGCCTCTGACCTTCATCAGCAACCTTAAAAGGACACTTCTCCCAGTGGCTGAAAGTAACAGTGTACTTTACTTGAGTTTTTCCTAAATTATGCTACTTTACTCTTCTATACTCCACATCTGCTTGAAAGCCTTAAAAGTAAAGATCTTACAATGTGGATAGTAAATAACAAGCTCTTACAACGCAAGAAAATACTGCACAGCTTCTAAGTTTAAACCAGTGGTTTCTGGCCTTTTTGTGTGTTACAGGTTGTTTTAATTACATTGCAAATGTAGATAAGTTATTGCAGCTTCACCAGATGACGGTTTGGTACTCACAATGGGAGACAAATTGAAAGATTAGAAAAACCTTGCTCTCCCATTAATCAGTTTTGAATTCTCAAATTTATCTTGTATCCCCGTTTATCAATTTGCTGATTATACATGATTCTTCAGTATTTAAATACTGTTGATATAATGTAAGGGAGGAAAACCCATATGATAATTCAGAAGTTTTACTTCTTCCTGACTGCCACCCTCAGATACTTCACATATTAGCCTGCCCACTTACAATAACTATTTAATTTTTTTTAGTAGAACTGGATTTCATTTCTTGTATCTAGATGTGAATTATGTAGCAATGTAAACAGAAGAAAACCATGTTATTAAATGATGGATTAGTGCATTTAGAAATCTGTCGGGTGAAATTGACTCCCTCTGTGGAGTTGTAACTTTATTCATTGTTACATTTATGCTTAATTTTTTGAAAAAATGATCAGATAAGATTTCAGTGATCCTCTCTCTCTCTACCTCTCCCGCAGTGTCAGCACAGCTCGAGGTGGTCCACTCCACTGCAAACAAACACATCCATGCCTTTGGGCAAAGCAACAGGCGCGACATTTCCTCTGCAATAATTTCACACCGTGTCCAAGCAAGTACTTTCATTTCTTACAAATGGAGCGCGTACCATGTTATTAAATGATGCATTAGTGCATTTAGAAATCTGTCGGGTGAAATTGACTCCCTCTGTGGAGTTGTAACTTTATTCATTGTTACATTTATGCTTAATTTTTTGAAAAAATGATCAGATAAGATTTCAGTGATCCTCTCTCTCTCTACCTCTCCCGCAGTGTCAGCACAGCTCGAGGTGGTCCACTCCACTGCAAACAAACACATCCATGCCTTTGGGCAAAGCAACAGGCGCGACATTTCCTCTGCAATAATTTCACACCGTGTCCAAGCAAGTACTTTCATTTCTTACAAATGGAGCGCGTGGCCTTTAAGCAACAAACTGAGGCATAATGATGGTTGTTGGGGTGAGTGGGGGTGTGATGGATGCTGGGGGCAGTGCTTCGGTCCTGCAGCTGCAGATCGTGACGATTATTGGATCGCCATAGGGCCTCTGCTGTGCTCTGGGTGCCATGTCCTGTGGTGGCGCAGGATGCTGAGGGAGAGCTCTTGTTTCATGCAGTACTTCCATTTTGACTGACATGGGGCTGTATGTTTCCTGACATTTCTGACTATCCTCAGGGCAAGTGTGTGTTTTGGTGGGCTGTCTGTGTGCATCTGACAACCATTAACATCCACTGCTTTTTCCCCCCATGTTTTCTCACTTCTCCTTCCCCCCACACAGGGGGTGTTTGTTTTTTTTTTTTTTCCTTGGTAATGTCAAATGGCTTTTATATGTTTTACAAGTGAACTCTATCAGCCAAACAAACCGGCAAAGTGGGAGAAAACAAAGTGCTTTCCCACATTTCACTTTTGTGATGTGTTGTATTGATCAAGAGATTTAAAGGTGGAAATGGTGGAAATACTCATCCATATGTACAGTGCACTTGAGGGATTTGTTGCATATTGTTTGTGTGGAAAGAGATGAAAGCAAATGCCAGACACACACACGCACACACACACGCCCAGTGTAATGAAGTGATAATTTCTTTTCTGTCCACTGTAAGGAAACTCATCTTGACTTTGATGGATTTGTCTGACTGAATAATATGATATTTCTTCACTAGCAGGAACTCAACTTGAAATGTCAGAATGCCCACTACCCCCTCCTGTGTCCCCTGTTTCTACTGTGTGATGGCGTGCAGGTTTGTGTGGACACATCTGTGGATCAGTACATTGGAGTGTCCTGTCTCCAAGGTAACAACAGGGTGGAAAGTCAGGTAACCACATCAGAAAAAATGCAGCGTTTTTTTCTTTGTATTCTCTTCTTTCTTCCTGTTCTCTTTGTTCTTTTATTATTGTTATTATTATTCTTGTGACAGCTTGTTTGACATTTTTCTTTCTAACACAGCACAGGCCATCGGTTCAGGTAATGTCCATCAAACCAGGTTTGATCAGGAGAAAAAACACTCTCAGCAAAGGTTTCCATTTCTTTTAGAGCCACTCTGTTAACTGTTCATGTGAAAACAATGAGATAGTCATTTTTTATTTATTTCCTTGCAGATTTGTGTTGGTTGCATTGCTTGTCTGTGAGCTCAGCTCTTCTTTCTCTACATTTAGTGTTGGTTTTACTTTTTGCTTTACGACCTAGTTTTGCAGGCTGGCCATCCCTGTATTATCAATATTCAGCCCAAGAACGCTGGTGGAACTGTGGGAAATTATGAAACATAAATCTCAAACTAGTTAGAAAGAAAGAGCTTGTTTGCACTAATACAAATTATCTCAGAAACACTGATTAACGGTGTTCTTTTGTCTAGTGGTTACACATAACTGCACTGCTTGGACTAAAGAAATCTGAGAAAGAGGGAAATGTAAAATACACAATTCTTACTTAACCTAGCTGTAGCCTTAATAAGTATAGCATGAAGACACTTTAGGACGATGCTCTCCTTATGTAAGATGTTGCCATGCTTCAAATCGAAGGGTTGTCAATAAACACAAACAGCATTTGGAATTTCAGTCTGGTTCCAGTAATCAAGGTCACTTTGTGAAATAGATTAGATAAGTACCAGGTAAAAAATAAATGCTGGATTTCAATTTTCCTTTTTTCCATATATATCACACATATGTTGTTTACAACCAGATGATCTTCTGCGACGAGTCCGTTGTGTACAAATTCAGCCAGAAACAGATATGATTAACTTATTTGAGGAAATGATAGCTTTGCATTACACATTCTGTATGGATTTCCTTCCCACTCAATGTCTGGCCTTGTAGCTACCGACATTTTAGAATGGTCTCCGTGCGGGGTGACAGATGATGGCTGCAGGTGTCACACGTTTCCAAACCTGAAATGAAAGGAGCAGGATTATGTGTGTGTTTACACATTTATGTTTTCCTGAGTCAGTGCATTGTTGTATAGGAATATCTGCAGAAAAGTGCATAGTTAATAGATTTACTTTTTTCTTTTACTTTTGTTATAGACCCCCCCACACACACACACACACACAGACATACATGACAGGTGCAAAGGCTAAATATCTGTCATTTTGGATGTCTCTTCCACCTTATACCGCCTACACTTTTCTTGTGTCATAAACGTTTGGAGCCCTACGAGGAACTTTGTGACACAGATCTAACCTGACAACTTGAAATAACAGTTCTACTGGTTCCCTTGGACACATTTACAGCGCTATGATGTTAAATGGAGTGTGCTGAAAACCAGTGAGAGGCCCAGGTGCACTCTGACACTGCGATGACTTCACCTCAACACCCCTGTCCTACAGCTATTAATACCACATTGCGTCAGCTGTCGTCTTTTCTCACTCTATCATGTTCAACCATGTTAATTTTCACCTGACGGCACCTGCCAGCATCTTTAGTGTCATCTCTTTGCCATGACTTGTCATGTTTTTTCCTCCCGTTTCCTTGTAAACCCGCTCGTCTTTGAAGATGTCTCAGTGTCAGGAATATGGGTTCCCACTTTACAATGCAAAAAAGGTAATCCAACTGCATATGAACTGCAATATATATATATATATATATATATATATATATATTTTATTTTATTTTTTTTCTGTTGATCTTTACAAATCTGCTTCATAAATGTCGAGGCCTGTGCTGCCCCCCTTCTTTTTACTTTTTTTCTACCCCTTCTCTTTTCATATCTCATTTGAGATCTTGTGTCACTGTCAGTGTAGCTGTAGATTTGAATTAACATTTGGCAATGCACATTTAAAATTAAACTATATATGCACAAAGTAGCATAAAAAAGGCAACCCTAAGTTTGAAATGCAACCCACACAGCTTTACTTTCTAGACTTTCTTATATCAGCTTGATACTACAGCATGGATCGGATCACGTCTTTTCTATCTGAGCCCGACCCAAGGCTGATGCTGTTGATGTAAGCTACGCTGTCTTACCCTGCCCGTGACACGCAACTGTCACTGCTTGTTTTCCCTGATAACAGAAAGATGCAGTGTAAATTACCCTCTATACGACCATAGACATGACATTTAATATGTGGTGCTACACACATGTACTCGGCCCAGTCAGTGTGACCAAACCTGATTTGAAAATGACAAAATATTTGTCCAGGCCCTACTAATCGGCTCATGTTAGATATCCATGCTATAGGAACGCAGAAGAAATAGGTTGATGTAAGGAAATTTGTTAAATACTTAAAGAAAAATGGCTCCTCACAAACCCCACACAGTAAATACAAGTAATACTTGGAAATGCCTTGTTTTAAAAAAAATAATAATTCAATTATAGATGAATTTTAGTGTGTGTGAATGCAATGAATGTGCAAAAAATGATGCGTTTATGAGACCATAATTACTCACAACAGCAATGGATTTGTGTGCCAAGTATTTCGTTATTGAACAAATGATGAATTGTGTCAGTTGGCTCATAGGAATTTGCCAAATTCCAGTCTTATTCATGTGTCATTAATTAATCAGCTTGTCTACCAACACCAGTATTTACATCTTCAGTTTAAATAGTTTTGTGTTTTAAATAGTTCATTAGTTTTGTGATTTCAGCTGACACTATGTTCGTTTGAAAAAAAACAAAATAAATATTATGTTACAGGCTTTTTTGTTACAGTATTTCTGTAATTGTAATACAAACTTGCTGCAGCTCAATTAAAAACCAGGTCCCTTGAACCGTTTTTTTTTTTTTTTTTTTTCCACACGTACATCTGTTACGAAGCCGAAAATACATGACCCGTGTGTACAGCCCATTTCTCATCAACTGAGCCATTGTGGTGGAACCCACCTCTCTGATTGCGTTCCCTTCATGCTGTACACATTTCTTTCATTTTCTCCAAAGCTCTCACCTATTCAGCCTTTTGTTTCAAAGCACCCACTTTAATTACTTTAGCAAGTGATGTGAGCTTCGCATGATGGCTTTCACTCAGGCCTTGCATTGGAGAATACGCCGAGAGATGATTTGTATTAATGATGGGTGGCAATGAGGGGGAGATGACAAAAGGAGGAAAATGACACGAGGCAGAAGGAGAGGAGGAGCTGTCAGGAGGAATGTGGCTGATGGGCTTCGGATCGCGTCTTAAATGAACCTCGTCCAGCCTTTTACCTTTCAACCCATTATTAATTGTTTATATGTCCACCTTAGTTATTTTTGCATGCTTGAGTTGGTTTCTGACAGCTGCACTGTCATATTTACCTGAAATATTAAGCAAAAAACATGACAAGGATGTTTCCCTTTTTTTTCATGACAAACATAGATTCAGTGATTCATGTTTTTCATTTACACAGACAGGTGGCAGATTTCCCATATCCACCCGTTTCACATTTCGCCACACTTGAGCGCAACACGCTTTAGCTGTAGGCATCACAAACTGTGAAGCAGCTCATCAAACGGCACCGATGCGGGTTCAGAGCATATTAACAGACATGAGGTGAGCTTGCTCATCTTCCTAGGCCCTCGGATGCTGTGGGCCTCCAACGGGAGCTAAGTGTTGATCAATGCAGCGAGTGCGCGAGGACAGAGGGAGGGGAGTGAAAACAGAGGAGAGAAAGGCCATTGCCATCGCTCTTCCATGACGCTGAGGATCTGGATCCGCTGGGCTCCCAGGCTAAATTAAAACAACTGCCGTCCCATTGATTCCAGCGTTGACAGGGACCATACATCACCCCACAGCCAGGGAGAAAGGAAGAGAAAGTAAAGAGAGAAATAAGTTTGGGGGGTAATAGAGAAGCAAAGAACACGTTCAAGAAAGAAAATGATCACCAAAATGAACAGGAGTAGAAAAGACATAAGAGGTGGGTGAAAGAGAGAAGCCAGGACAGGAGTGGTTGAAAAGAGCGAAGGAAGAGAGATGGAGCAAGAGATGAGCTGGCTCGCCAGATGTTGGCAACGGTCCACTGAAAAGTCCATTTATTTCCAACATAGTATTGACTAAGAAGTAAAGAGAACTTTTTGGTTGGGAACTAGATGA
This sequence comes from Brachirus orientalis, assembly GCA_016785285.1. NCBI lineage: Eukaryota > Metazoa > Chordata > Actinopteri > Pleuronectiformes > Soleidae > Brachirus > Brachirus orientalis. Next base: position 1,917,321 of record JAFBJR010000113.1, on the reverse strand, counting down.
AGAAGAGTCAGAAGAACAGCTGTAGTGACGTTTCAATAAATCCAAAGTGGTTAAGAAGTCAGTTGGGACAAGAATGGAAAAGAAAGGTAACCTACGTTTAGAATCTTTTGCTGTCTCTTCGGTCTATTCAGATGATTCAGGTTTTTATTATTTTCTCTCTAAGTCCTCGAAACTTAACGACCTGTCACCTACAAACAGACCCTCAGAAGCTTAATCTGTCTTTGACACGTTTTTCTCAATTCAGTTCATTCATCCTGCAAAGTCTGAGTAAGGAGGTGCTTCACTTACTGACTTGAAAATGACATTTAAATGTTGCTCTTCATCGTCAAGCCCTTCGATTAATAGTTTACATGGAAACCCAAAATGTCACACCTGTAGTTGCTACCAACTTTCTGTAAATTAATATTGATATTATTATTACAATTTTAATATTAAAAGTATTATAAAAGCTTTCTTTATGTACTTGTGATTGTAAATGTTATATGGTATTTTACTGAATTAAAGTTTATTTTCTCATCCGTAATCTCTGGCAGGTGATGCATTATTAAGTGGCTTGCCAACATAATTATGTTGTAAGCAGTGTGAAGGGTTTCTTGTATTTGAAGGCTACTTTGTTGGAGCTGAACTGAGTAGCAAAAGCTATAATATGCATGTTTCACATCTAATGCCAGAGTCAGGAGTGTGATGGCCTGTGAGTCAGTCGTAGAGTTTTTCTTTAGCTAATAATAGCTTGATGTCTTTGCACCAGAGGAGTGGTAGATCGGGAACACGTTGCAGCGTTGATTGACAGCGGTGAACTCTCACCCCTGACTTTGGCTTACTCTGATTGGTTACAAGGTCAAGGCTTGCTGCCAGTATGTTCAGTGAGTCTGGGGGACCTTGGTCAGTGCCTCCCCGCACTAAGATGCATTTGGACGAAGTCTCCTTGTACTGCTCGAGTCCTTAAACGGGTGTTATTTGGAAGCAAGAACACCCTGAGAGAAGATCAAAATGAACCACAGCACTCTGACTTTTTCCTCTTTCTGTAGTGTTTTTAGGTTCACACCGTGAAATACACTCACATGTGTGACAGCTACTAATGGGAAATAATTATCACATTCCAAACATGCATCGTTCGATTATTCAAAATCAAAATGTTTTCAACCTGATGGCATGTAACATCCCATATGGTCAGTTTGAAGAGGAATATGTGAGAAGAGAATGATCAAGTTAAGCCTAATGACGTGTATCACGATTTTAGAAGTAGGAGATGTGATTAGACATTTATTATTTATTTTTATTTTTTTTATTATTTATTTAGAAGAATAATTGAATCATTTGTCATTCTCTTGAACTAGTTTTTGCTTCAAAATATGTAGCAACATCACAACCATAGTTCTGAATTCACTGCATTAGGACCAACACAAATTACATTATACTGTATAATTGGCTCTTTTAAAAAGTATATGGAAATTGTACATTTATTAAATGTGCATTTTTTTATGCACAAATGCACAAATGCATTACTCAGCCATGTATGATATAAAAGAATACATTAACAGTCTCTCTACACATGTCATTTACATCTTAAAATTCTCCAGGTGGTTTAATTGAGGTAAAGGTCTGACATTTAAATTGGTATTAATTATGCAATTGCAAGGCATTACAGAAAGGCAAAACCAAGGTTCTACCACTTTACTTAAATTCAGAAACATTAAAATGGAACGCCCCAATCTAATAGATGGCACTTGAATTAATCAGCTCTTAAGAAGAGAAATATTTCTTATATAGCTTTCTCCATAGGTGATTTGGTTTAGTTGGACTTGGACAATCACAGTTGTATATGAGTTCTATTTAGCTGGCACATGTTAAATGTCATACTGTACATGGAATGAACAGCTTCCATTTCTCCGATTCACTCTTATGGTTATAGTTTTCCTCGTTAAACCAGTATTTTTAAAGATGGTGTACATCCTGTCACCTGTGTGATAGTTGAACAATAATGTTGAGCGAACACGTGTATAATTCTTTCTCACTGTAGGTAATAGTTAAGTCATTGCAGCCAATTAATTCAGATCTTGTGTTTTGGAGCTACTGTATTTCAACTACAAAAGTAAGAAACTCTTGCTTTAAGCAACACGTTACTTGGCCAGGTTATGTGCTTATTTTTTTAAATAAGTAATTATTTGACAAATAGTTCTAATAAATTGAAAGAGTAATATAACATATTTCAAGTAACGTGTTCATGCGCTCATGTGATGGATCTTGCAATATGTCTTTGCACATTTTGCAAGAAAATGTGTCTTCTTGCAAACCTGAGGGTATGAATACTTAAACATACACACATGCATTTGGCCATGCAGACACAGCAAGAGAGATATTTTCAGTGAAAAGTTTAATTCTGGTTACAACATACCCCCAGAGTTTTTTTTTTTCTCATATGCTAGCAGGACTATTTGTGCCAAAATGGATGAAATATTCATATAATCTGGGGAGTAAAAAAAAAGACAAATTATATAATATCTTTGATGATTTACTGAGCAATTGGCATTTTGCTGACATGTCTGCTTACTGCTACTGTAACCAGACTAATATAACACTCCGGGTCATTCCCAATTTACCTTGATAATTAATCTGTACTTTGTTTTAAATTATGTATTGTTATATATATGTGTGTGTGTTAACATGTGCTGTGCATATAGTAGGGTCAGTAGGTTGTAGTTTTTCCCTTCTTCAGTTCCCTAAAAATGGTGCCTGGTCTTACTCTAGAGCAGTGATTCTCAAACTTCTATCACCTGAGAAAATACTGACTTCTCAAAGTAGTCATTTTTTCCAGTATTAAAATACAGTGGTGTAAATAGGCTGAGCAAAGACAGCTACTAACCATGGCCCCAGCCAATCTCCTCATTGAACTTACTGTAGATGTAACCCCTATGTGGACATTCAACACGCATCTTAAAGTAATAGAGGCAAGAGAGGGGTTACACTCACTCCACTGATGGTACAACACTCTGGAACAGTACATTGGCAAAACTGGGAAAAGCAGATTGTTTTATAATGGTAATACACAGATTTAATCAGACAAATGTGGACAATCTTTTATATATTCTAGCGACAATTGTAAAAAATTAAATTTACATAAATAATGTCCCTAAAGATTTCACCACTAAGCATTAGAGTTTGAATATTATATGCTTTAAAATACTCTTATATCGAGAATGCGAATTTTTTGCATATTATATATATTGATTTCTCTTGTTGCATGTTTTGTATTGTAAGCAATTTAATTTGCCTCAGTGGCACAATTTCAGTATGATTTTGCTTTACCACTTGATTAGCATCAAGCCTCCCGTAACTCATGTCATTTGTTTCAATGTTGCCCTGAAAATTTTTAATATACAGTAAAATTGTCTGCACACTGGATTTTACAGCAATAATGTCTGAGTGTACAGTGGCAAATGTATCAGTTTTTAAACACCTGTCCCTCTTGTGCACTTTGTGCAGCAAATCCATCCTCATCTCCTTTCCTCCTCCCCCGTGCTTCTCTTCTCTTTCCTCCCACAGTTTTGCCTCTATCATCTTCAGTCCTCTCAGCTTGCATCTCAGCAGCAAAGTCGGTGCATGTTTCCCTTTTCATCCATCCCTCCTCCTTCTTGCTTGTAGTTGTTTATATCACATGACTGCTATCCAGCTTTTCTTCACTTTTGATTTTGTCTTTTTACTTCAGCTTTTAAGAGGCAAAGTCCTATCACTGGTTCATTTATCACAGTATTTTTATTTTACCCTTTGAACTCCCCAGAATCTTTGCACGATGGCTGCAATTCTCACTTTTGCATCTCCATGTGCGTATGAACGTCCTCAAACTGACATTCATCAAGACATTTCAAGATAAATTTTGCTCTGCATATCTGATATATACATCTGTTTCACTATTTTGCATTCCTTGTACTTTCTCTTTGATGGTGACATTAATGTTTTTTTGGTTAGGATAAACCTAAAGATAATTGAAAACTATTTTGTTTGGTTTCTTTAAATGATTAATGCATTATTGGTATAGAGATTTGTGTTGCCAGATTTGATAATTGCTGTTACAACGTAATATGATATGACAATTATGATAATATGACAAGGCAAACATAAACAGAAATGAGCAGTTATTGAAGTATTGCTCAACGGGTGTTTGACAAACATGAAAAACCCACAGCACAATTTGAGGACATAAGACCCAGCTTCTTCTACGCGTTGTATTTCAAGAGGAACATTTTATTGTCGACTGTTATGATTATGATGCAGTAAATCATGCTAAATGGGAGAATCTCAAACTCAAGAAAACATATGTATCCATCAGTGAGTCAAATGCAGCACCAGTTCCACAGATGTGAGAATATCTTGGTCAAGCATTTCAGTGTCAGTGACTCGTGTGGATATTGTCTGTATTCAGTCGTAGTCAGTAGTTTAATTGAAAGTGATATAGCCACATTGTATCAGAAAAATCATATCAGTGAATCAGACTGATATTGTCTTCGAGTGTGATGTGTGGAGCTGTTTGGTTGGCTTTCAGCACTGGACTAATGCCAACCTGTCCTGTGAATCCCCCTGAATGAAGTCTAGTCTGTCCTCTGAGCAAGTCTACCTCACTGTCAACTCATGGCAAGATAAATTTATCTCACTGGGTTTACAATTACCACTCACACAATTAAGTGGTTGAAACATACTGAAGCTACACAGAGAAATAGATGGACACCGACCAGGATAGATACACATTGTCCAAGTACACAGACAAGCAAAACAATCTGTACCAAATCTGTTTCTGCTTGTATGTGGAACAAAGTCTCTTTTGTGCTAACCTGAGCATTAGGAAATTAAAAAAGAATGCCTTTTTCCCCAATGCAAACCCACTGCACATGTTATCCATGCACGTTGCAGAAAAGCTTTTGATTTTGTTCCAAGGCCTGTGGAAATATTCTTATTGAATCCAGTGGCACACAACGCAAACAAGTCTCAAAATAAGAGCAACATCCTAACATGAAAACCAACAAATTACCTAATAGCTTCATTTTAAGTGCTTTTAAGCTCTTAGTTGTTTGTGGAAAATTATAATTTATTTCAACTTAATTAAATCCATTGTTTTACAAGAAAAAAAAAAACATTGTGGATGCATTTGATTGACATTTCATAGACTCAACAACAAAGGTTAATCTGTACTGGATCATAAAAGGGGCAAAACACCCATCGTTAAAAGGATTCAGGCACGGAGCCAGCAGAGGCCCATTGCCTAAAAGCTGTGGGTTTTGAGAATCACTTCAGTCAGATTTATGATGCAATTTATATGTAATAAATTCAGAATTTTTACAGTGCAGAAACCTTTGAGCTGAGCAGGAATTTCTGTGTTTGCATACTGACCCGCATAGTGCCATGTATGGGGTTTTGCCGCGTTGTTTTCCTTTCAAGCTTCCCCCAAACTGGCTGAGGTAAGACAGTCTGCACAGAGTGAACATTAGCTGGGACACTTGTAACTAAGATGGATTTGTTGTTGGAGCTGTTACGATGCCTACTGTATTGGCAGTTTAGGCTTTAATCCAGCTATTGTAAGTTCAGGCTTAAACCTTTACTCCCGTGGCATTTTGCGGTTTGATGGAAATGGAAATGTGCCATTAGTCATAGCAGTGAAAGCTCGTCCAAGGCGCTTGGATGGCGCTTCAGGGTGAAACCTCCCCCAACACTCACACACCACCCTCCTTCCCCACCACCTGGCCCTGTTCTCTCTCAGAGACAGGCAATATGGTAATGAGGGGAATGAATAGTGAGTCTCTGGGAATAGTTTCCACTTCCCTGTGTGTGTGTTTGTCTGTGTGTGTCCAGCTGCTCTTTCGGCCACCGCGGCCATTACTGAGAGGTACCAAGCAGCAGAGCATGACACTCACCAGCTGGATGTGCACACACCTCCACTGAGAGACCAGGCCTGTGCCAATGAGACAAGAAGAAATTATGTGTTTGTGTGTGTGGTAGGAATGGGGGGGGGGGGGGGGGTAATGAGGGAGGGGGGTGGTAATGAGGGACAGAGGTGCCACAGCCAAGGAGACAGAGAACAGGAGAAATCCATCCTCAAGGTAAAATGAAACAGATTTAACACCGGGCGAATGACACTGACAAATTCACTAACATCTGTCCTTTACCCACACATATCAAGCACATAATTGCACTCACAAATATATTATCGTGACCTCAGTGTCAGATTGGGTGTACGAATCTAGGTGTGAGTGTGTACGTGTGTGTAGATGGCCAGTATCTGAAGCATCTAAGCCATGTGTCATAGGCGGGGGGGCGGGGGGGGGGATGGGGGGGAGTGTGTGGGGGGGGGGGGGGGGGGGGGGGGGGGGGGGGGGGGGGGGGGGAATGAGGGACAGAGGTGCCACAGCCAAGGAGACAGAGAACAGGAGAAATCCATCCTCAAGGTAAAATGAAACAGATTTAACACCGGGTGAATGACACTGACAAATTCACTAACATCTGTCCTTTACCCACACATATCAAGCACATAATTGCACTCACAAATATATTATCGTGACCTCAGTGTCAGATTGGGTGTACGAATCTAGGTGTGAGTGTGTACGTGTGTGTAGATGGCCAGTATCTGAAGCATCTAAGCCATGTGTCATATTGTCATGGTGACCGTCTGAAGAATCATAAATACAACTCAGATTTGCTGCAATGGGGAATGTCTAGCTGTGTGTTTGTCTGTGTGAGAATATGTGTGATATATCTCTTCATGTCCAGGTGTTATCTAAGCCCGAATAGGCGTTTTCTCTCACCCTCACTCTTTTCCCCTTCTTTCTTTGCATCTCATTCACTTCTATTCACATGCACCTTTACCAGCAATGAAAAAAAAACATTATGCATGGAGATATGGAGGGAGAATGAAGAGTAGGGTTGCAAAAAGATTACTCATATGCCAGAAGATAAATGTATTTTCTCTACTTGCCTCATTCCCTGCCCTCACTAACGGCTCTTCTCCCCTCATTTCAAATTCCTCGGTTCTCCCTCTCCGGCTTGCCACTGTCTGGCCGGCTGACACAAAACGATAGAACATTCTGTCATGGTGTTTGGAACACACTGAACATCACTTGTCAGCTGAGGGTTGACAATGGCTGGCATGGAGTGGACAGAACATGGGCTAAAGAGACATTCTACTTTAGACTACTTCTGTCTTTGTTTAAATCCCATCACAGGAAGACTGGAGTCTTCTTTTCTTGGCTCTGATTCAATCAGCATCTCACTCTGTGCTTCAAATGTTTTATACTCTACAAGGGGCCAGGGATGCTAATTCACTGAAGTCACAGCTATCAAGAAGCATCACATGCATCTACCTTTTTTTCTCTGGCTCTAAACTAACCTACAAAGATCTCACAGAAAAGCCACTTTGATTAATCGATTACAAGTATTTTTTCTTTTTGGGGGTAATACATTATCCATTAAAATCAGTTCAAAAACACAGCTTAAACTAATTCTGAATTTTTTTTAAATAAACAGTTTTACAAATAAACAGTTTTACATGGCCTTCAGATATCTGAAAAGTACAATACAGTAGGCACAGTTTGACAATTGAGAGTGAAGATACAATATAAGGGAATAATAGATTTGGCTGAAAAGTGCAATGCTTTCTGTGTTTGTAGTGGGTACCAATTGCTCTCTACATGTCTTGACTTTGAATTTGCACAATGGGTATGTTCAACAAATTTCAAGCAAGTTCAACTTTGCAGAAAAACTAAAACGTATAGTTAAAATGATCGGACTGCAACTGACCCCATTGCTTACATAAAGGTTGTTTAAGTGATCTATTGGCTGAAAGCAGTGACAGCCAAACCTATGGCTGGAAATAAACCAGCTGAAATGCAGAAGAATTCGGTTATATTCCAACTCACACTATTCATACTCACACTACTGAGTGCTGCTTAAAACATTAATTTTCATCTCATGATGCCCATGTGCTCAGTTTAATATTGCTGCTGCAGAGAGTTGCTTTGGTAAACTGTCATGTAGAAAATAAGTTTTTTTTTTTTTTTTTTTTTTTTTTTTTTTTTTTTTTTTGCCAGTAACATTAATGATATTTGTGGTCTGGAATAAGGGAGGGGAAAAGACATCCAAGACTCACTGATTATACATCTGCTTCTTCTTTCTCTACTTGTTTCTTTTTTCTTCTCACCAATTCCAAGGTTTCGATAAGTCACGGCGGTGGCTGCTGCTTGTGTCACCTGTGTCAGTTAGGAGTGGCCTATTTAGGGCACCTAATTCATCATGGCCTGAGAGCTTACATAAGGTACGTATAATTACCCCCAACACAAACAAGACCCTCTCAGTCCTTGTGATTTATGGTCGTGTCAAGGGAGAGGAGACATGGAGGCAACAAAGAGATAGGTGCGAGGTGGAGGAGGATGAGAGAAGAACGGAGGGAGGGGTAGAGGTGAAGTAGAGCAGTGTAGGTGGAAATGAAGAGGAGGATCTTCAAAAAAAAAAAAAGACAGGTAAAAGCATAACGGGAGATTTATTAGAGATTTATGAGTAGTGATGTGCCTCAACAACTCATCAGGTTAGACAATATTAACATTAGTTCTGCATGTCAAGTCAAAGATGTCCTCTCACTACCTTTTGTTTTTCATTTTTATCCCTCTCAACCCATTTACAAATAATCCTCAAGGCTCCACACAGCTCATATCAGTCATATCCACTTTGACTCTTGAAGAGGTGGCTTTGCAGCTGCTGGCAGGAAGACAGCTTCACCCATTGTTTTCCCAGATCCCTGCCTCCTCCCTGCATCCCCTCACTGTGGTGCTTATTTTAAAATGCATCACTGGCCTGTTTCAGCCGTGGCAGTTGTATTGTACGGCTGAAGGCCGATGAGATGGCTATACAAGTAAAAAAAATGGAAAAAAAAAGGGGGGGGGGGGGGGGGGAGGAGGGAGAGGAACGAGGAGACGAGAGCAACAATGAAAGATTTATGACATGCAGTGAGAGCAGGCGGCGGTTTTATCAGCCTATTATCAACCAAATCGTCCCCACTGAGATGTAGCACATATCTATTCAGTTCTGTGCTCTCACTGTTCCATATCCCTGCTCACTCTCCCTTCCAGACCAGTGCTCAACCCTGCTGCCATCACTGCACATTATCTGACTTTCCCAACCCTTATCATTCACTCTTTTACCTCTCCTTTAGTATTTAGTCACCTCACCTCTTCCTTCCTCCACGTCGCTCTGTCAGCTTTGTGTCCGTTGTTCAGTCAACCCTCGTTACTCTGTTTCTCGACAGCTCATTCTTGTCTCTCTGCCTTATTGCTTTCTCTGCCTCCCTTGTCTCCTGCATTCCCTCTGTCCCTCCCTCCCTTCTTTAACCGCCGGAGTATTTTTTGTCTACTTTGCTTACGCCACCTGTTTTCCCTCCCAACAGTCTGCCTGTATATCTGTCTGCTCTTTGTGACCTATGAAGGCTCTTAATCAATGGCAGTTCATTCTGCTTCCCTCTCCTTCTCCGGTTTGCCACGTTGTCCTCCCTTTCCTCTGCTCCAGTCTTTCTTAGCTCCACCCTCTAAGAGGTTAAAAAAAGGGCTCTAAAAGGTGAGCAGGTTAATGTTCTGGCAGTTTGAGATGCACTTCTGACATTTTAATCCGGCATCTGTTTTTATCACTGCTGATCTACGAAGTACTGGGTTGCATGAAAAAGTAATGGAGGAATGGAGAGAAGGGGGGAAATAAGGAGTAGGAAGAGGGAGCCCATGGGATGGTGCAGTGACCCAGAGATTCTGGACTGTGTATGAGGTGCAGCAGGGACTGAGGACCTGCAGTTGCAGAGCAGTTAATAACTGGAAGCATATGGTCATATCGCCCCCAAGTGGCAAGCAGCAGAACTCCTGGAGCAGGGACAAACTGCGGCAGTGCAAAAGACAAAATAACTGCATGTAGCCTTAACATCCTGAAGATGAAGTAGAAAAAGAATTCAAAAATACCTGTAATATCCTGCTATTACATCAGCAGGGCACCACAGAATGTTCTGTATTCTCCTCACCATCATTTATGACCTTTGAAAGGCATGGAGTCAATGCTGTATGCAGAGAGAGAGAGAGAGAGAGAGAGCGAAAGAGATGATTATGAAAGGAATGAACTGGAGGATGTCGTGTGAGAAAAATAGCAAGTGGCAGAGCAAAAGGCCAGGTGAGGACAAACCCACAGAGCGGTGGCAGAAAAACAGCTGAGGCATAGGTAGAAGGAAAAGCTTTGACACTGTTAAGTAACAGACACCGGCTTTCAGGAAAGTAAAGCAGCCAGGGAATCCAATAAAGAAGAAGAATCAGAACTCCAGAGGTTTGATGAAGAGAAACGGGAGGAATATGAGGGAAAATGGACAGAGAGTGATGACCCACATCAGACTTTGAAGAGAGTGATAGAGACCGAGAGGAAGGCAAGAAGAAAAGGGACGGAACACACGAGTGAGAGAGCAGATATGACAGAATAAGTAAGTGAATTAGAAGAAACTGGGCTATGGATAAGCTGGAGGGTGGAGGGATGTACCCATAATGTGGGGAGGGTGGTTGGATGGTGGGACTGCTACACTGCAGCCGGTACTTTCTCCTGAGTTTTATTTGATATGAATTCAATAAGCAGCAGCTGATCTCCGTGCCCTGGGTGTAATTACCCACAGAACAGCGGGGGCATTGTGAGCCTGCCACCGTCTAATCGGTCCCCTGCTCGCTTCCAGGTCAGCTCTGATCTTGCCTGAGAATGTCAATTATCGTTTTAAACGCCATGTGAAGAGCAGGGGAAGGAGAAGCACAGGGTTGGTTTTGAGAATGATGAAAAAATGAGTTCAGGAGGAAATATTAGCCCAACACCACAGCTTAAGAAAAAGAGCAGGGAGAGTGAGATGAGGCTACAGGATAGAATATGAATGTGTCCCTTCATTGTTCCATAGGAGATAAGAGGCAGGAGGGTGGAACATGCAGTATAATGTGTGCCACTTCACTTAATGGCCCATCATCTTGGACCTACTGTTGTATAAATGGTACACCAAAAGGTGAGGTGAGGCAGCGGTGGAAGGGACAACACTCTGAGAGGAATTAATGCTGAGTGATTTTTCACTGTGTGGATCACATCCAATGCTGCCATTCAGTCTCTTCAAGTGTTATAAAATAGCTGAGTTAGATAGCAAGACTGACACCACTGTTGTGTTTGTGTGCAGTAAATATGAAGCTACCATTAGTAGTTGGACAGTTTGGTTAACAAAATCATGTACAGTCTGACATCAAGGAGAAAATAGGAGAAACTCATGCTTTGACCACCAACAACAAATCCTCAACCCAAGTTACTGATACAGGCTTCACCCCAGTTTATTTGTCATAACCATGACCTTCAAGTGCCACCTTTAGTGCCAGGTGGTGAGAAGCTTTCAACTGAACTTTGTGTTATTTGTTAATGCTGTGGGATTTACCCCAGTAGTTTAGGTCTTTGAAGCTTTTCACCCTCTGACATGATTCAATGAGACAACACATCATAACACAGAGCTGTGTCCACCCTTACAATATTATTATGACTACAAGGGCTGCATTCATTTTTGTGACCCATGAAAAGCAGGGTGCATGCTGCTGGATGTTTGCTTTAATGTGTGTGCCGTTAGACTTGAAAGTTCACTATAGGTACTTTTAAACCTGTACACTTTGTGTTTTGTTAACTGTTGTTTTATATTATTATTATTAATATTATTATTATTATGGTTCTTATCAACTACATGCAGCTACCTTGCTTTTCTTAAATAATTGTCCCTAGTGGAACTAATACATTTGCTTGAATAGAATCCAAATTGGATCCATGGATCCAATTTGGATTCAAGATTTTTTTCAGATTGAGGAAATTTTCCAGATTCCTGCAATCCTTATAATATCCTGACTGTCCACATTGTGTTTGGAAGTCCTGCAACAAAATTTTACCATAATTCCCACTTCTCTGTTTGCATATAGGCAAACACCACTAGAATATACTCCTATTCCTGAATCCACCCAACCATCTATCCATCTCTCACCTCTCTCCCTGTGATTATGATTTAATGGCGCATCATGTAGATTTCATAACTTTGCCCTTGATTCTTTTTGTTATGCCTTTGTTGAGTTCTTAGTAGCAAGTAGAGTTCGCACGCATTCAATCTATCAAGGTTTACTACTCTTTGTCCTTTGACAAAGCACCTCTACTCTGCAGGGCCTGTCAGCTCTGACATTACCTTCCGACTGTTTTGCTTACACTAATTGCTTCCCTTGAGTTTATGACTACTGATGTACAATGAGATAATTCTTCTTCATGTTTGCACTGACAATGCATGCATCTGCTAAATATTGTTTATGTGGCCAGCTGCCAGGAAACTATTTCATAATGAAAACACATAATTGATAACCACATCTCATGATGTTGTGTCGTAAGACTGGAGAAAAACAGATCTTTGCACAGCATTTACTGCCTTAACAACAAACAGCAGCAGTGCATGTGCATTGAAAATTAGATTAGGCGTGATCCTGCTGTAATGTATGGCTGCATCCATCCATCCATCCATCGACGCTATCAATCAATCAGGTCATAAGAAACTCATTTATTCACCCTGTTTCTATGCCTTTCCTCCCACCCCTCTTTCCTCCTTTGGTGGGTGCCAGTGGGAGTGATCTGCCCTTGATCTGCTCACAGAACAAACAGCCTGGTAAACATCATGAAACATTTAGAGGAGGCAGAGCATCCCTTTCCCTAATTCACACTGGCAAGGCAGAGCTGCAAAAAACAGCTGCTCTCAAAGCTCACTCCAGCAGAGGGGTTTGAGTTAAAGTGTGTTTGCCTTGTGATGCACATGCCATCTTATATCTGGGAAATAGGACGTGTGCACAGATATTGTGCATGTAGGTGTGAGTATTTTTGATGTGCATGTGTGCATATGAGGAAATGCCCTTTTTATATCTAGGACTGCAAGTCATGGGGGGCCTTATCACACGGCACTGTAGAAGAAAATGGCACATTTGGGTAGATTAACACATTTGGCAAGTGCTTTGTAGGAAGGGAGGAAGAACAAATGATCGGATTAGAATCACAACTCACTCAGCTGGAAGTCTGAATCAATGCTTTTCACAAAACAAAACCCTTTTCACTGATTCCTTCTAACCCTTGCGCCGGGGACTGTGCTGTGTTCAACATTTGTAGTTATTTGTTAAACTGGATTGCCTTGTTGGCTGGGTAAACAGGACAAAGCTTCCTTGAATTCTCACCTGCATGTAAGTATTGACATTTATGATTTGTCATAGTTTGATGTCCCCATAGAGCCCCTCCTTTCGTTGTGTGTTGTGTATATAATTTCCAATGTGTTGTTGCTGGTCACACATAAAAGAATGTCCTTTTGTTTTAGTTTAAAATCAATTATTTGGTTGGAAATGCAGGTTTTCTAAAGACTTTTTTGCCACTCTTTCATATCTTTTCAATGTAAAATGTCCATTCAAATCAATGAATAATGAATTCAGGTTTGTAGCCTCTTACTAACCTTAATAAAATGTAGCAAGCAGAACAGCTTATTCAGTAATGTCATGCATAATTAGCTGCACTGTCTAGACCACCATCATGCTGTAATCTTTCAAGGCCTGACCTGCATTTCATTTCACTCCTGTTTTTTTCCCCCCTCTTATCTTTTGCTCATCTTCCTGACTGTGTTGCTTGTTTGGGTTTTGTGTTGCAAGCATAAAACCAAGAAAATCCCTTCTGATGTCAGGCTCAAAGCACACACAAATGCAGACTCACTTTGAGTGAGTGGATGAGCACTTGTAATGATAATAGCCCCCCTGTATCGTTCAGATTCCCATGAAGTGTGGCAAATTGTTTACGCAGTAAATGTGTGAAAATGTACATATGGGGATATGCATACATTATCAAGGCTGTAAAACATTCAGAATAATTGAAAGTACTTCAAGTAGTGAAAGCCACCTTCCAGTCTATGGCATTGCAGCAGTGGTGTGTGGGCTTCAGTGTAAGCCACAGCAAGGCAGCTACTTACACTACAATCAATGCTATGAAGCCACGTTAGGAGGGAATCGATCAGCTTATGGCTTGATGTCTAACGGTCTCTTTTTCTCTGTATTTCCCTTTTCCTGTGTCTTTTTCCTCTATCTGACTTTTTCTATTTGCACCCTCTCTGTTCTCTGCTTCTAATAGTGGGCATACCTTATCTGCAGGGGTGAAGAGGTCAGCACTAAACCCTCTGAGACTCATCATGATGAGGACAATGCGAGGGAAGAATAACAGCTTTTTAATGTCAGATGGTCTCAGCTGAATGGATCTGCCTGAGTGAGTTACGCTGACACGGAGAAGACTTCGAGTATCACCTGCTGACCTCACTTCTGCAGAGGGTCGGCTCTGCGACTGGCCTCTCCACAGCAAGGTCTGGCTAATCTAAACTAATTTCAAAAACCAGTGATGCATATGGAAGAGGTAGAGAGGGTGTAAGAGAATGTACACACAGGCAGATGCTCAAATGAACCATCTCCTGCTGCTACCACTTGTCTGCACTTCCTCAAGGATGGATTTTCTTTTTCATCCATATGTAGTGTTTCAGTATAGGACAATCATAAATTCCACTTGATGTAATAGAGGCAAATTAAATCAAATTGTATTAAATAGTAGTACTAAAATAGTACAAATAGTACTAAATCCCATTACACATGATCTCAAGGCACTTTAAGTAAGGCATATACCTTACATTATTAGAGAATAGGAGATGAGAAACCCAACTGTTCGCACAAAGAGCAAAGACTTGATGTCTGTGGAGTCAGAAAAAAAAAAAACTCACTTTCAACAAGAATAAATCCTTGGCAGTACTAGACTCAAAGATGTACAGCCAGCTGCCTCGATTGGTTAAGGTGAAAGGAAAAAAAAAGTGGGAAAGAGGGAATGTGGATTAACAAAAAAGGGAAGAACGGGAGACACGAGAGATCAGGAGCAGGTAACAGTGGAAAATAACTGAAAATGGGAACTATTACAGTCTAGCCAGGCAAAGTTTTATTTACAAGTTAAATGTTCAGCACAAATCAGATCAGCCTCTTTCTCCCTCTGTCATTCTTTCTCTCCCCAAAAGTTAGAAAAAGTACAAACTAGGGGACAGAAAGAAAAGAATGTCAATCTAGGTCTATAGAAACATAAGTGAGAGATTGTTCAGGTTCCCCTGAGCCAACCCTAACTATAAGCTTTATCCAAAAGGAAGGTTTTAAGTCTAGCATTAACTACAGAGTAGGTTTCCACAGAAGGAAAAACATGGTAACTGAAGGCTATGCCTCCAATTCTAGTCTTACAGGCTTTGCGAACCACAAGTAAGCCTGCATTTTGGGAACGAAGTGGTAAGCTCTGGACCAAAGTTTAGGACTTACAGACTGATTGACAGGCTGATATTGTTGTGTCACAGCAGGGTTAAAAAGGCTGCTAGGTTTGCTGCAGTATTACAAATGAACAAATCCCTTTAGCTTCCAGTGGAGATGGTGACAAATTATTTCTGCCAATGTATTTGAAGAAAACCAAAGGTTAAAGATGCAGCAAGGGCTGTTTAGTTTCAGATTTGGATCCTAAAGTCATGTTAAGTCATAGGGATTGCTTAGTTGAGAGGGCCCATGAGATTCCCTGACAAGTGCTACATATGCAATCTGTTGAGAGACATTAAAAACAGAATGCTTAGGTGATGAATCAGCCCCACTATGTCTCCCCAGGAGCATAAGTGCCCTCTTCACAGATTGAAATTTAGGAAAAACACATCACAAGATGAGAAAGTGATGGTAGTTCAGCAGATGTTCACACGAATGGAGAAGTAGTTGTCACATAAAGCAGATATTTTGGAGGTAAAGTGGGTGATCATGTGTTTTTGCTCACAACTCCTCTAAGAACCTTATAGAGTCAAGGCAGTGGTAGCAAGATGCCATTTGTTCCTAGATTGCATCCCTGCCCTGCAGGCTTCACTTGTCAGTCCTAGCGCACATTTATTCAACAATCTGTCACTTCTGCAAAACTATGAATTGCAAACATTATTACTTGTAAAAATTAAAGGAAAGTAAAAATAAATTTAGCTCGCTTGTCTGTCTAACCTACGTTCAAATCCAATCCGTTATGCCTTGACAGTCACAGCAGTCTAACAAAAAGAAAAGACACAGCAACATAATGTTTGGTTCTCTGACAACAATAAACAAATGTCAGAGAATGGGACTTACTTTGATGCAATTTAGCTCCTTCTGTACTTCTTTTACAACTTATTTTGATTTTCACTGCAGGTATAAAAGTAGAAGATACATAAAAGTGGCACATAGCTGTGACAGTAGACAAATGAGATATTTCTGTCAATACGGTCTGTGATTTAAACTACTGTACACTATGTGCACAGTAGGCAATTGTGTGTAGCTTTGTTCCACAGCTTTATAAACTGCATAGACAATAGAAATGTTGCTTTTGAGAAAGGATTGTCTTGAAAACCCCCAGCCCTAATATCCCCATGACTTTGCATTTCTAACTGTTGCCGGATCAGGATCCATTAGGAGAAAGTGGAGAAATTAGGTGAACTGACAGCAGTCTAATGCTGTGCCTTGGCAGCCCTGTTGATCATGCCAACAAGCCTGAAAAACAAACCTGCTTTAATGATATCTCCAAATTTTGAACATTTTGAACGTATTGTGTGTTGCAGTCAATTAGCCATGTCTTTGGTGGATTGCCGTTGAGATAATGAGCCTGGGAGGGACAGCACGAGTCCACTGATCCCTACGTTAATGAGCCAACAATTTCATTAAACCTGCCACCATCAGCTGTCAGTAGTATCCTGAACTTGTGGTGTGGTTCTTTTACCTAGCAGAGAGTTTGATTAGCTTAAAAGTCCTCTTTCATAGATCTAGAGATCTACAGTACTTGTTTTTCCTTCACCTTCTTGAAAAATCTGCTCCAATTACATGCTTCACTTACACATTTAACTTTTTAGCAGCCGTTCAAGAAACAAGTGAACGACTCTAAACCCGTCTGGGGTTAAAGGAGCATGAAGAACAGACAGGCTTATAGCAGAGGCACAGCAGAGGTGACAGCTGAGATACACAATGCTGACATTGCTTATATTGATTTGACTATAAACATCCACTGTGTTTGAATGTGCAAGGGTGTATGTGTGCAAGCATGCACCACATGATGCTTGCTGGTATTGATGCCATCATATACTTGCTGTGGTATATGTTGCACATGAGCTCTATGAGCAGCAGTAATTAGCTGCGGAGCCACTGGAGGACATGCTGATGCCTCCATTTCCTTTTTTTTTTTTTAATAGTGTCTTGTAAAACTCATCTTCATGCTAATGAAGTGTTACCTCTGCTGGGTGCATGGCAGTGTGTCCTTTTGCATGTGAACGTGTTCTGGTATTAAAGTAGGTGCATGTTTGGGATGTACCTGCACATTCTTACTTCTGGGATAAACTATGTGAGGTGATAAACAGAGATAAAAATCTCAGGCGATGCTAAATGGTAATATGTATTCCAGGTGTGTATCCAATCTCTTAAAGTGCAATTTTGCATTTGAAAGCAGATTGCATGTCTGCACAGCCCCTGAGCAATTAGAAGGCAAGTGTCAACAGCCAACCTTGGCCAAGTTTTAATACTCCTTTGGCCGTCACCAGCCCTTGAACTAACAACATCACTTGCTGAGGTCTTTGACAGAGCTGAGTGAATGTATGTGGGAGCCAAAAAGCTTGGCTCCCACATACAGCCTCAGAGTTAGGCCTACCATCAAAAAGTTATTACTCAGTAGCTCATTTCTTTATGAGAGTGAAACTGAATTAAATGAGAGCCCTAATTATTTATTATTATTCATAATAATTCACCTGGTCCCCAGAATTAACCAGACATAACTGTGGAGATGATAATCTGAAGAAAGTGTTGAATTTTTAATGTAAAAAAAAAAAAACACATTTGGCATGCAGGCTGTGAGTATCATGGTAGTTTTATGCTACATGTTTGGACAATCTGGCAGGAAGAACAATCCCTCTTCCAAAGTCGTTGAAGCAGTGGGCTCCCATAAACCTCTGAATAACGTGGCCTGGTGATCATGTGACTACACATGCATCTTGGCCTCCAAGTAAGAGGACTCACTCTTTCCAAACTCCAGTGGAAAACTACAGCTGCCGCTACTGTATTCTCTCCATTGCTCTCCACAACGTTTTGGTCTCACTCCTTCCTCGTGTGTGTGTGTCTGTGTGTGTCTTTGTGTCTGTCTCCCTCTCTTCTCTTTCTCATTAGCCTGTGTCAGCATAATTCCACAGACCCATACCCCTCCCCCTGCCTTCCGAACCTTTATTCTGGATGGAAAGACTGAGAGAAAGGACTGGGGGGAAATAAAGTGCTGTTGTTGGAATATGTGTCACTTGGCCAAGTAAGCTCCACATGGTTGTCATCATGACGCAGGATGTGGCAGACGTACTCCCTATTCATCTTGCTCCAGCCTCCTTTCCCATCTCCCTCAGTGACCATCTTTTGCTCTTTTCTTTATGGATTCTATTCCTTCTTTTTATTGTGCTCTATTTTGTGCTTCCTCCCTAATGTCACAACCGGCAAATTAGACTTTAGTAACGTATTACGACTGCTTGATCCAGTCTTAAATCGGAAGTGCATGGCAGTGTTGTAAGTTCAGTTGTTGCAGCGTTGGGAGTGTTTCAGCTTACTGCCTGGTAGTTTTAGTTTATTCCATGGCTTATTGCAGCAATAATGCACACCGGGAAACTGAGGAGCTTGACACACGCGCAAACACATACACTGTTTTATTTGTGCTAAGCTAAAGCCTTGGTTATATTACTGGTCAACAAGAGCCACTGTTGAATATTAAGCAATTTAGTGGTGCACAACAGTTTACCGAAGCTTTTAATGACAGTCTAAACAGGAGTCCTTCTCATTAATTCACTGGTGTGTGTTAGGTTATGTTTTGCATGACTACCCATTTACAAGCATTTGTGGCTTCGTCTTCCCTTATTGATTGACTGATTTATTTTGGCACTCATGCTTGAAATAGAATCCACTCCTTCATCTGTACTGAAGATGTGGGGAGTCACTTTGTGCACTGGCTCCATCTTCTCCTCAGTGTGTGTTTGTGTGTGTGTGTGTATCAGAATTGCACAGTGTATGTGAATGGGTTCACTGATTCAACTCAAAGGTGACTTTTAAAAAAAGAAAGACAAATTACACCTCTCTCTTTCATATTATACTTTTTTCTGTCTTCCCATGCATCTCATCTACTCTCCTTCTTTTACTGCTTCTGTGCCATCCTTCATCCTCTTAGGTGAGCATGGGAGCATGCAGTGGAAATAACTGAACCAATAAAGACACTGCCAGGATCTATTCACTCTCTGCCTTTCACATAGTTACTGAGGGAAAGAAGGAGTAACGAGAGATCCTGAAGAGGGCAATAGTGGATGGATACAAGAGAAAAGTCCACCCTTAATATGTCTATAGCCATGGATGAAGGAGGTAAAGGGAGGTGGGATGCAGAAACGACAGAATAGAATGAGGATTGCGAGTCTCGTTCTCATTCTTACTTTCTGTGACAAAAGTGCCCAGTCATGGTATTAACAATGGAAGGGGTTTCCAACAACTGCATAAACACGAAACTCCCTGGGATACACTGCCTGTGCTGCAACTTGTCTTTTAGCAGCAGAAAGCTCAACTGCAAGTCCACATCTATGATAAGGCTGGATATTCCTTCCACTTATATATAATGAAAGGCTCTGAAGATGGCTTAAACGTAGAAGATCCACTCAGTTTTTGAAAGTGTCCTGTTAACAAGTACGGAGCATGTGCTTTTAAAAAAGGGGGGGAAGAGTAGAGTTCTAGCTGAGCAGAAGGTGAGGCAAAACTTGTGACTGCTGACAGAATAAAGCTGGTTAGAGCAAGGCCTCGCATCTCGTAAATCATGGAACATTTTCAGACCACCATATGATGCTGCTTGACTAGCTCATTGATCCTCCTTTTCAGAGATGCTCCCCTGCTGAGAGCTGGAAAACAGCCATACCCACCCACTGTGCACAATGTGTGTGATTGTAATTGATCGCACCATTGCCAGCACACTCATATGCACACAGTATTTACACACACCAAGTCTGTAAAACTTAGACCAAATCAGGTCAGTCTTTGAACCCTTATGTCTCCTCTGTCAGTTTGTTTACCAACCACACAACAATGATTTGAGATGTGGCCACATTCATTGCAACCCCTTATTTCCTTAAGGCTCTGCATTTCATATTCTATGCTCTATTTTAGTCTAGCTTTTTGTTTTCTTTCTTTTTCTATTTTTCTGTATTGTTCTTTACTATTTTTTAGCACGTTATTTTCAATATAATTGGGTTTTTTCAACTTGTGTGTTTTAATATTTCCAATTTTTAACAGTTATTTTATTTATTTTTTGTAAAGCACATTCTGTTGCCCCATCAAAGGGCCCATGTTCAATTCCACCAACAGTCCTTTGCTGTGAACCCAACTACAGGAAGGCCATATCCAGTATACTCCTAGTGCTGGTCCCAAGCCCGGATAGATGGGAGGATTGCATCAAGAAGGGCATCTGGCGTAAATTGTCTGCGAAATCAAAAATATGGACAATTGCTCCACTGTGGCGAACCCTAAAAGGAAGAAGCCAAAAGCAGAAGACGACAGTGAGTTGCCCCATATGAAATGTACTATATAAATAAATTGCCTTGCCTTGACTTGCCTTTACTATGATATCATAGATGTTGCTCCTCCATGGCAATCAATCCTTTTCATAGTTTTTTGTTTCCCACCGTTTTTATGATGAAGCATTTATGATCATGTCTTTCGGGGTTGTCATCACAATTTAGTCCCACCAGGCATGGATATGAATAGCTCACACTCATATGAACTGGAGCATTTACATCAACTCTCACTGAGACTGTAGTCAACATGCTACTGCGTGGCCTGATTTTCTTGTTTGTGCAGAGGAGCTATTAAGAACTGGAGGAGAAGACAAATCTGTTACCCACAAGTAGCTCCAGGGAGGCTTCTGAACAGCATCCTTTTATGTATAAGAGAAATCCTCAAAATAATTGCATCTCTCTTGTCAGTCCTTTCTCTTTCCTACACTCACATACAGACACTTGAAGCACCTTTGAAGAAAAGTGATTGTGTGATTATTATACAAAATATATACATTGGTAAGTTTCAAACAGATCACTTGAAAGGAGAAAACTCTGCCTGAGAGATTTATCTCTGCATCTTAATCAATGACGTTTAATGATGATGATAAAGTGGATCAAGTAAATATCTATAAGGTAATGAAGTGTTTGAAATGCAGCAAAAAATGCGAGACAGGGATTTTGCTGGAGAAAGATATGTAATCAATGCTGCTAAAAACTGTACCTATACGGCAATTGACAGGTTTGTTCTTCCATGTCTGCGTAGATAGCAAGTTTGTAATTGATACATCATTTTATTTATGAGTGGGTTCAAAAAGAAGCAAGTTAAAAAATTCACTTGCCCAACTTTCATGATGTTGTTTAGAGTGAGGACAAATCCAAATGACAAACCATAGATGCCATAACTACACAACTGCACAAGTCAAGTGCAGGTTATGTGAAAACAAAACCATTTGATCAGGTTTCTCTTGAAAATGGGACCCGTGTCTCAAACCACAACTCAGATTTTGGGAAGGTAAGAGTAAGGGGTTTGCAACAAAATTGAATCTGATGAGGATAAAAAATGTTATATAGCAATGCATCCAGTAAGAGTCTTATACATGCATTTTCTGTTTGTATGCACTTTAATGCTCTTTCTCCTCTTCTCCTCAATGTAAAACTGTGTCTTGTGTGCAAGAGACATTTCACCTATGTCCTGAAGGCAACTTTATATGAAAAATCAGTGAGCATATGCAAACTTTACTTAGATGCGAACCAGCAAACTTGTTGCTGTGAGGTGACATTTCTCTTTTCTGATTATGTAACTGTATATACCAGAAAATGTGCTAAAGTGATAACAAAATGCACAGACACACCTAAATGGCCCTGTTTCCTGTAGGCTGTTAGCTCACAGGGGTCCCCAAAGGTTACAGAGTACAGCTGCAAAAGTCCCTAATGCAGCATAAAACCGTCTTACTCCTTTTATACAATCAAATCAAAGAAGCACCAGGTTGCTGTCACACCTGTCCACTTACCACAATTTGTAATACTTCTTTCTTTCCATAAGGTAGCGGTTAAAGCTGAAGGATAATTTAAAGATAACAGCTTGGAAGAGAGCCTGACCTTTTGACATATACATCTCCATGATGTGAGCACTCCTAAGCCCATATCAAACCCACAGCAGTAGTGATGCTTGCATAAATCAAACCAAAGTGATGTTTATTTGCCTCCTGAACTATTTACTTACTGACAGTAAAGGTGGGATTTATGCAGCTATTAAGACAAATGTTTCTGAATGGTCAGGGGCTGCAACTGAGCCCACTTTATGGATTGGAAGCAATAAAATCCAGTGATAAAACAATATGGAAGCTGTGGACCTGCACTTTAATCACAAGGTAAGTATGATAAGTAAGTTCATTAATTTTAATGGAGTAAATTCTTCTCAATAACACAGCGGGGGCCACCATAATTCATAGTTCTTGTCTACATACAGAGTCCCCAACCTTTAGTAAACTGTGGATTTAATAATGAAAAGTGAGGGAGGAGGTGGAGGAGAGGGTGATGGTGGGGGGGAAGCAGAAGAAGGTAAAGGCCTGGATGATTTTGGTGGAGATTACAGGCTTGCCCCAGGCGCGTTTTCCAACACTGAGGACTCCACATTTCACTGAGGGATCTCCCAGTGAGGGACAGAGGTAGAGAATGGAAGAGGGAAAAAAAGGGTGTGTGGAGTGTTGAAAAGAGAAGGAAACAAAGACAGACATGGGGGAGAGGTAAAGACAGAGAAAAAGTTAAGAAAAACCGAGAGACAAAAGCAGAGAACGCGAGGAAGAGGTGAAGGAGGGACATCTGGGATTTGGATTAGGCTGCAGAGGGAGAGAGAGAGTGAGAGAGAGAGAGGGGAGGGGAAAAGTTGGATACGGACAAACTTTTCTGCTTCTTTTCTCTCTCTGTGGAAGAAGTCTCCAAGATAAGAAAGTCACGGAGAGTGAAAAAACACAGTGGATTACATGTGATTGTTTTCGCGTCGGCGCGCAACTTTTCCAAACTGGTCCTTGGATACGTGCACGCACTAATTTTGCGGATTAATGTGGACGCACATTCTGTGGATATATCAGTAGTTGAAGGTAGGCTACTGCATGAACTTCATGGACGTGTGTGACCGCGTTGGTGTTTCTTGAGTCGGATGAACCAAAGAAAGACAGCGTTTAGCTTGTGAAGTAAAACTTTATTGTGAAACTTTTGCACTTTATTGTAGGGTATATGTTTATACAGTACATGGATGTTAAAACAACAATGGATATTGCATTAGGAACCTAAGTTCATTACTGTGCACAATAGGCATGCAGTCCCTATGGGATCATCATAGTACTACAGGATAAAGTAGTACTATCATTAATCAGATCACTCAGTAGCCTCTATATAAGATACTGTAATTAGTTTTTGTGATTTTGATGATGAAGAAAAACAAAACAACTTTTGAACTACTATAGTGCAGCTCCAGACAAAATTGATGCTGGTTTTCCTTTAAAACTTCAACTGTGCCATAATGTGGTTGAGTTGTTAGTATAAATCTTTGTGGCTTACATTTAATCCCTCTAGTATTTTAAAGTCTCTCGGCAGCATAGTGCTTTTTTTATCTGCTACATGCATATCATTTACCCAATGTAGTTTCTGAACACTGTGCTGATCTGAGATCAGTGATCTTAAAACTCTTTTCATTTTCCTTGGCAAAGATAAGAAAGTGCAGAAAGTGAAGAAAAACGCTTGGATGCCACAGACACATCTGCTTTCCTCATTAACCTCAGCCATCTCATTTTTGCTTGATTTTGCATCCTGTCTGCGCCCTCTCCCTCCTCCAAAGTCCCACAACTGGTTAAAAAATTCAACCCCCCCCAAAAAAAATTAAAAAAAACAAACATTTTTTTGAAAGATCTAAGTTTTGCATGTGTATTTGTAATAACCATAGACGTGCTTCTTTGTAGAATAGATAGACATTTCTCATCATTACATTTAATGTCCACAGTGACACTGACTCAGGGTCATTTTTTGGGTCATTTTAACAAGTGATATTCCATCCTGCAGTAGCAGGTATAGCCTGGTGAGTATTACAAACACATGTCCTTGACTTAACGTCATTTAACCTGCAGCAGGCTGCACATGTAAGGTGAAGATCCTTCCTTCCAGTTCCAGGCAGTGTTATAGGCCTGCAGCCACTATCATTCACAGTTTGCCTGCAGGCAAAGTGTGTCATCCATTTGACTCAGCGTTTCTCAGTTTGGCAGTGAAGTGGGCACTGGGCTTTCCAAATGTAAAGTCAAGCTGAAGACAACCAGTGCATCATTTGCCTCTCTGAAGGCTGACTCAACCATGCGTAGCCAGGGCCACAGGCCAACTAGCCCACGTAAGATAAACGGAACACACTTTACACCATTCCTGTGTCTAACTGGAAGGGGGCTTTCAATAATTTTCTGCTTAACATTATAAATACACTAGTGGATTGCAAAACTAGTACTAAACATGTCTCAGTGTTTAGTTTCATAGATGTTTGGATTCTAACTTTGCAAGTTTGCATTGCTCCTGGTCATTAAATGTGGAAGCCTCAGGCCAGGCAATGCTCCATCAGCTTCAGCCTGAAACTCATCTGAAGTCCCATTCGTTGAGTGTAGCTATACGTGTTGTTTGTACTATTGTGCTCTGATAATAATTGTTCCACTAAATTAGACTAGACTGTATCCTTTTGAAAATATCGCCATATTTTGGATCATTCATTCATTCGTTTTTAGTCCCTCAGGAGTTGTTGCTGCTAGTTGTTGCAGCATCCACTTGTTGTTTTTATATTTATAAATATTGATATTTTAGAAAAGACTATATCACATGAAACACTGAGACAAAGAAGAGGCAAAGAAAATAGAAAACGAAGGCAGTAATGCAACAAAATGGATGCCAATAACTGGCTTGTGCCACAAAGAAAGATATTTATTAGCTTGTCTTATTTAGTAGTAAATGAAATGTGTTTTGGTTTTTCTGTATTGAGTATGTGCGTGTATATTTCTCAAACTTTTTTTGTATTTAGTCTGTCTGAACCAATGAATATGTGTATGAATGAATGTATGCGCATGCTGCTGTGTCCACTCCAGCTTTCTGTATAAGTGCTGCATTGCAGTGCCAGTCCCTGCATGTCCACTACGAGTGAGAAAGCACTTTCTCTGTTGTTGGATTATTTTTGGATGACACCTGCCTGACTGATCAGGATATTGTTTTCACAGCGCAGCACCAAAACTACTCCGGAAGAGGGGACGGGATGTGTGTTTGTGATAGTGTGGGGTAAATTGGGAGCAGATACCCTGTGAGTGGGCTGTCAGTCAATCTTCATGCTGGGTGAGACTGCTGGAAAAGCAGTGACTCCCTCAAATATTGTGCTTTTTTGTCAGGTTCTCCCACATAAACTGAATCAATAATGTCCAAACAATGGGCTGCTGGTTGACTCTTTTGTGTCTTGCTGACAAAAGCATTTCTTTGGTCAAACCATGGGACATGTTTACATTTGTTATTATCTGAGTATGTTCCTCCACACCAACATTGGTGTTGTACTGTAAATGACGGCAATGATGATGAAATGTGTGACAACAGAAATTGCTGAGCTCTAAGTACAAATTGCCTTCATTGTAATGTAGGACAATATCAGTGCCTCTTTTGTCAATGCATTCAAGCCATAAAAAAAGTACTGGAAGCTGGTAACAACCAGATAATAGGTAAAAGGTCTGGACCCGGGAAGGAAAATGACTCTCAATCTTAAAGTGCAGTACACTGAAGAATGAAGGTTGTAATGTCATTGTTGATGTTAGTCACCACCACTCCCTGCCAGCTCATGTCGTCAGACATTTTGTGCTGGAAGACTTTCAAATCTGTCATTGTTTTCCTTCCTGTATTGGCCTTGTACTCAGTGACCTGGTCAGCCTGCTTTCTGGGCTTGTTGCCAGCACATTGGACAAGTCTACTGGCTGAAACTGTCTCACCTTTATTTGCTGTAGTCAGCTGAGTGGCCATGAAGCTGCAGATGGGGTGCAGAGAGAAGTGGGGAAATGAATACCTTCATAGTAACTCATATTAGGAAGCTGATTAAACTGTTTTGGATTATTGCCAGATAATAATAGCAATTTGTTGTTTTCCTTCAGCCTGTGTTCTCTGGGCTGTGATGCATAATGTATTATGTACTGTGTGAAGTTTCCTATTATTGTGATCATGTGGCATGAAGCCTATAATAAAAGCGTGAAGCAGCCAAAAGCTTTGATTAACCCTCCACTCATTAAACGCTTCTTCCTGTTTTGATCTTCTACCTCACAGCTGCTTTCACCTTAAATAAGTGCCCATGTTGTGTTATTGCACACTGAGAAACTGTACAATAAAAGATTACGCAGAAAAAAAAAAAGAATAGAATGAGATTGGCCTGTTAAAATGTAAGAAGAGTGAAAGGAACTACACCCTAAAAAGACGAATGTACTGTATGTATTCACAGTGTGTCCGGCTGTCGCTGATATTTCAGAACATAATTTAGAAACCCACAGTGTTTGGTCACAGTGCACTGCAGGCAGTCATGTTCGTGTAGTATTCACAGCGTGTCCTCGACTGGGCAGGGACACCACATTTTGTGCCCTCAGGAGAGTATGGGGATCGTTTCTCCTGGCAGACAGGACAGGTGTGTGTACAGACACAGTCTGCTTGCTTGCTTGCCTTCCTGCCTTGAGGGCCGCGCTGTACCTGTAAACACTGCAGAGTTATGGGGTCTTCACACATGCTGAGGGCAAGTCCAGGTCAGGTGGGATGAGTTTATACGAGTCGGCGTGGCCAGCGTGTATAATGTGCATGCATTCTTATCAGTGTGATTATGAATAAGGATAGCAGAGGGACAGCTGAGTCTGGATATTATAGTTATTTAGATGAGGCAAGCATAATATGTGCGTGTGCATGCATGTGTGTGTGTGTGCGTGCGTGTGCTTGTTGTTAAGCCACGTGGAAGCATCTTGTGCAACACAATAGCCCCATTGGAATAGTCTCCAGATGTGTTTGTGTATTTTTGGCCTCACTGTCTGTTTGACTCTGAACCAACCAGTGTGCATGTAATCCATGTGTGCAGTGCACATTGTTTTGTTGTCTTGCATTATGCAGAAGGTACTTGTTTGCAGAAGATTGTGAACTTTTTTTTTCCTTTTTGCTTAGGAATGGCATTGTTTCCAAGATTATGATTCTGTGCGTATGTACTGTATTCGGGTGTCCTTTACTACTCTGTATAGTATATCTCTCTGTCTCTCTATCTCTTTGTGTGTGTGTGTTGCAGTTGCCTTGTCAAAGGCAAAGCAGATGGACAGTGTAATGACTATGATCAGACTTTATAGAGTTACACTCCCTAATGAAGGACATTCTGGTTAATTCACGTTCCACTAACAAAGCCCACCTCACACCACATAATTAACACATCAATTATGACAGACTCATAAATATACATTGGAAAACAAGTATAATCCGCTGCTGTTGACTTTTTTTCATGAACATTTCTCTGTGTTCTGTTTTCATCAGGCTGGTGGCTGTGGTGAGGTATTTGTACGGAGGAGTGAAACCATGTGGCTTCTCTGCTCCTCTCTGACTCTCCTGGCCCTCAGCTTTGGATCGTGTGACTCTTTGACATCCGAACAAGGTGAGTCAGCCAATACCACCCAGCAGCTTTGAATTGTAAAAATATCTTTTTACCATTTTCAACACTGATTAAGCCTTGAAGTCGTCTTGAGTTCTTCAATTTCATTCTCAGTAACTATTTGTTTAACAAAAAATAATTTAGTAAATTTGCTACTAAAAACTTGCATTGCAGCATTATAATGCTTATAAATTACTTCTTCCCACTACAAAAGCTGTTAATACAAATCCTGGCATATGTTACACATGTACAACTGTTTCCTTCCATCATCTTTTGAAATCTACAAAAAAGTCACAAATTCTTGGATCAAAGACTTTTAAAAGTTACAGTGCCACTTTTTCAGATTTCCAAGCTGTTACATCTGACCAACTCATCACAGTCTGAAACCCATCTGTGTTTGATGGACTGTGTCCATCTGTGTGTGTGTGTGTGCACCCTGTATGTTGAGCCCAAGGTTACAACAAAAACAGAATAATTACAGCTTATGCCATGAAACATTTGGTGCTGGTAGCCATTGGTGGCTGTGTGGTTATGCTGTGGCAAAGAGGCATGTGTGTTTACTATGTGCGGTTGTGTTTCTCTTTGTGAACCATCAATCATACAAGCTTTTTTACTTTTGTATATAAGAAGCATGGTTTTTTTCTTATGTATGTGTACTTGTATGAGACTGAATGCATTATGAGAAGTGTGTCGTTGTAGGTTTGTGTGATAAAGAGAGAGAGAGACAGACAACCAATAAATCAAGAGTCATAGAAATAAAGAGGCATCTACTTTATTGTACTGTTTTAATTGTTCGTTTGTTGTCACACGCTAATCACACAGTCGGTGTGTTCACGGGGCTGAATCTGTTCTGTAGGGACCTTTGTCAAGGAATGGAAATCACTGTCTTCAAAGCCTCTCAGATGGGACTGAGTCAGCTTGCAGGTCCCTC
Organism: Brachirus orientalis; assembly: GCA_016785285.1. Classification (NCBI taxonomy): domain Eukaryota; kingdom Metazoa; phylum Chordata; class Actinopteri; order Pleuronectiformes; family Soleidae; genus Brachirus; species Brachirus orientalis. The sequence continues at coordinate 1,888,539 of JAFBJR010000113.1, read as the reverse complement.
GAGTCCTCTACACTTGGGTTGGAATATAGTGCAGCTATATTTTTTTTCTCAGCATACACTCCACCACACTATGACTATTTCTCTGACTCATCCAAATCCCTCCCTACTGGAAATTTGCTGACATTACGACATGAAAGCCGGTTTAAGTAAAATTAGTGATAAAGAGTCGACCTGGATAAATGCACTGCAGTTCTGCAGTGAAAAGAAACTCTGCTTTTAGTAAAGCATTGCTGATAAGAGTGTTTGTGCACAACAGAGTATATAGTCTGAAGTAATGAATTTAATGTATTGATATAATTTAACTTTTAGTGTGCTCTGTTTCTGTGCTGCTTTATTGCCAATGAATTGAAGTGAAAGTCATTCACACAGAAACAGAAATCGGAGAAGACAAGCAGTCTTCATCAGAAACAGATGTGAAGTCAGAATTTTTTCAGACCCCTTCACTTATTTGTGTTTTGTTATGTCACAGCCTTGTACTAGGTATACTGTGGGTATACTGTGGGTTTTTATTGAAAAACAGTTTTCTGCAGCCAAAAAAAGGTTGGTAAGTATAGTGAAACTGAAACATCTACATTACTATGTCATTCTTTTAAAAAAAGACAGAACGAAAAAGGATGTTCATTCATATGATCATTTCAGCTCCATATCAGAAGTCATTTGTGTCCATGCTAACACAGCTGTAAACATACTGTGTGGCCATTCAAGTAAAATGGACATGCAAGTGCTGGTGTAGCTCAACTCCTCTGCAGTAGTTTACTTTGTATTAGGACAATACTGGTGAAAAAGAAGGGATTTCTGTTATGAGACCAACGACAAGGTGAAACTGTGTTAATGGAACTTTTTGTTCAAGTACATTTCAGCTGAGGAATGTGGGTGATTGTGTCATTGTTTTCAAAGGTCCCCAATTCCCCAGTCTAAAATACAGCCTCTGTAGTAGTAGTGTCTTCATGACTCTAAAATGCTGGGGTTAGTGTGGATGACAGGCATATTCAGAGCACAGTTAATGTATTTTTAAATTAAAATGGAAATGGTTGGACATGAAGTTGTGATTTTCTGTATGGCTATTGAAATAGTGGAGCTGTAAGTGTGGTCACGTCTTGAGTAAACAATTTGAGACGGTATGGGATAGACCCTTTTGCTGATAGCTGATTTTATAAGAGCTGATGGACTACCTTCCTTCAGTGCATGACCGGGCTGGTTTGGAGTTTTTAAAGTTTGTGCTTGAGCGTCACTGGCAAAGAATGAACTGGAGCACAACAGTTAAACTAGTGCTTGCTTCAGGGATACTGCTTCATGAATGAACCTGTCTCATAATGACTTTGTCTTTCACAGAAAGGAACATGTAATGGAACAATCATCGGACCTGCTTTCAAATGCAAACAGCTTTAACATTTAAGAATGTAGTGTTGAGTCCCATCAGTGCATAGTGTTTCATGATTATGTTTGGTTTATTGGATTGCTTTTATTCGTCTAATGGTCATAGTTTTCTTTGCCAAATACATGTGCAGTTTGCACATAAACACACAGGATATCATGGGTGAGATCAAATTTCAGAATCTATGTTCAAAAGAGGTGAGACTTTTCCATGTTTTGCTTTCGTTGATTAGTTTGAAGAGTAAATGTGCATGATGGGTGTCTAGTTCATGTCTGTGAATGTTTATTGAATGTGGGCCAGATTCCTACAAGGGAAAAATGAGTGAGCTCACCAGTTTCCAAAGTGCAGCATTTTAAGTCTTTCCTCTTCCCTGCACTGCAGTTTTATCACTGGAAAACAACCAGGAATGTTCTCTGTTGTCTGTCTCATTTGCAAGAGTGGGCTAGTGAGACACACACCGTGTCTCCCTGTCTCATTCCATCCCTGTTTAATCACCCTTGCAGTTTGGCATCCCTCTCATTTAAATACTCAGCTAGTCTACAATGAAAAAATGTATTGAATCATCAGGCTAGCATGCCCCTCTCCTTCCCTAATGCTTAACAGCCCTGGCACTTAGAAGACTCCGCTTCTCGGTCTGCGTTTCCACTGATTAGCAGATCAGTCCAATTATGTTCGGCCTGCCCCATAGTAAAGCACATCGAGCAACAACAACACCTGCTGTCATCAAATGCCACATTATTGTAGATAATGCAAATGATTCCCATAACCCATTTGATGTTTCTTAAACATCATTTTCGCTGGGATGTTGCAGTTACAAGTTACGTGTCTGCATTCTGACATTCCCAGTCACATCATCCTAGTCTGTGTTCATCAGAAAGTAGTGTTTCATTTCTCTAAAGAGCTCAAACTTCCTGATTTTGTATGGTTTGGCAAGGTGGAGAGTTGGGGGAACATACAATGTCAGTGTTGTTTCATTACTTACCTTTGGCAAGACTCAAAGGTAAATAAATTATCCTAGAGGAAGTGAACCCAGCCAAGACCATCCTGTCTCTTCAAGGCTACATTCAGATAATAGCGGGATCCGGGAGTGACACTTATACTTTGAGCTAATTAGGTTGTCAACAAGCAAATGTGTTCTTTTGATCGCAGCTTGAGAGGAAATGGGGTTCAAGTTCTGCCACGTGTCCTCTGCCAAAGTGCATGAGTATACAACAGTCCACAACAATGTCATCCATCCACTCAGCTGCTGTATGTTCAAATAGCTTGGTTCTCTCCTGAGTATGAGCATATGTCTGACACTCAGGTTAACACAGCATTTAACCCTGTTTACAACCTAGTAAATGGACATTGTTGGTTAGTGTAATTTGATAAGTTTAGAAAAGACGTCCCTGCTCTCTTGACTTGCTTTTTTCCCCCTTCCCCCACTCCGAATTCTTCTGTCTTCTGTTGCCTCCAGCAAGGATATCTCTATTCCTGACAAAACCTTAATTTCAATTCTGTTGGATTGAAATTGAGCTGTGATGAAAAATGAAAAATAAAGGTGGGGAGGGAGAAAGTGTAAGCAGTGTTGAAGCGTTAGAACATACAAAGCTAAGACGGAGTCTGCATGGAGTGGACTTTGAGCTGAGTTTGCAAGTTTCAGTATGGACCACTCCAGTTGTGCAGTGTGAGCGTGTGAGAAAGAAAAAAGACGGGGGAAAAAATGATGTATCAGAGGGAAGGAGGGAGGGAGAGTATCATAGGCCTCTGATGAGTCTAAACTGGTGATTGATATCCTCTGTTCCCGCCAATGGATCCATTACCCTGTCCAGAAGTCATATTCAATTCTTGACATCTGCTTAACGTTTCATCTCAAGTCTCTCCGCTTCCTACAACACCGTTTTGACAACTCTGCTTCCATACTTAAATATGCGCTGTAGACAGCAGTGAAAGAATGACACACTGTGCAGACACATAGGCTGAAGTGTGCTGTGCTCTGTTTTCAAATGAAGACGAGTAAAAGCTGCAGGGTGTCAAGAGATGAGCTTGATAAGAGTTGATGCAGTGCTTAATGTGATTTAATTCTTTGTTGAGCTTGCCTCCGTGAAATTAAATTCCTTAAATTCCTAACATAATTAAAGTCAGTTGGAAATTATTGTTTAAGTAATTATATTAGGCACTTTCACCACATTTTGATGTGACTTCCAGCATGGTAGTTTCCAAGTTAGGACACAGACAGTGTTTGATCAAAGAGAAATTATTAACAGCTTTATCATGTTGAGTCTGTTAACTCTGATGTTTAAAATGCATGACAATTTAAATCTATGAGAATTATTTTTATGCAAACTGTATTCTGGGTTCCTTATTTTAATAGTCAATGTCAAAGTGAGAGTTAAACAGTTAATCAGTTTGTCAAGCAGCACATATTGAATTTTGAATAAATATCACATTATTAACATAGTTTTTTTCTATTTGTTTGGGTCGAAATATTTGATCAAGTATTTTGGGGTTTGTGTGGTAGATCATTTCTCCAGGCCAAATTATTGCTAAAGTAAACTTTAACAGCTGCTGCTATGTTGTGGACATTAATACTATCATGCTAATTCAGATTATTTTTGTCAGATTTTTCTATTAGTTAATCCACTAAAAAAGCCTTACATGGATAGGATATCCAATAGCAGCCTTATCCATGTAAGGAACAAGTGTGGCATAAAAAGGCTGCTATTGCCCTAATATCTTTTGAATTACAGAATTAACTGTATACGTACAAAATATTTCAGTTAGCGTCGTAACTGATGTTTTCTTTTCCGAGTTTAAAAAGGTATTTAAACTATATATTCCATGCTCCCCAGTGCTAAGAAAAAATGCAGAGATATGTATCCATAAAACTGAACGCTGAATCTGCTCGGGGTCGGTGGTCTTTGGCCCCAAAGAGATCAATTTATTGTGGATCACAGTGATTCGCAGCCACACATCCCCCCCCCCCCAACCAAGAAGACTGCTTTGACAGGCAACACTTTTCTTGTAACCTCCCTTGACAGAGTGAGAACATATCCATCAAACACAGGCCTCTGCGACAGACAGGCTTGGTGCTAGACAACCTGTCAAACTAAGGCTGTGTTCCTCACTGCATTGCTTTGCCCTATTTCATCTCACACTCTTTGTTTTACAGTATTTTTTTTTTTATTCTTTTCACCCCCGCAAACTCCCTTTTTCTTTCTTTCAGATCAATATTTCTGTTACTCTCAAATGTGTTTGAAGTTCCTGGCTGTCTCACACAAAATGTGTCCATTTCACCCAGCATTAAGTGTCAACAGTTACATTTGAGATAACTTCTCCAAAGATTTACAAGACAACTAAGGGTTTTGCTGTTTGCACTGCTGCCTTGAGGGTTTTTTTTTTTTTTTAATCATTTCATGACAAGTTGTGTCATCTATTTGTCTCTGCAGATGAACAATGCCCGTCCTTGCAAGTGGATGAGTGGAAATTTTCTCAGACAACCAGGCAAAATATCACAGGTAAAAAGACAAACTGGAGCAGGTACATCATTCTCTGGGCTTTACTTATGTGGGGGCTGATGAATGCCATTTGTTGACAGGTTTTAATCTGGTGAGGCAATTCTCCTTGCTCAAGAGTCCAGATGTCAAGAAGATCCGCAACCCGCGAGGGCAAGTCATCCTCCGCCTGGGTAAAACAGCACTCCTACGCCCCACTGAGTAAGTTTACGGTGCAGCTCTCCCACAGTGCATTCACAACTTATACGCATGTTTTACACAGCTTTTGGTTCTAAAGAATGAATTTCAGGAAGGGAAATAAAGTAACTTATCCACTTGATATTCAAGCTTTCTGCAGGCAAATATCAACAGGCTCTCTTTATTCATGCCATGTTTGAACAAAGAGACAAACAACAGCGATTGAACACCCTTTGGCTAATCAGCCTCTAAACCCTCACTCTGTGTTTCAGCACTGTCCACTCCACTGTTGTCTAAAAAGCAGACACTTGGCAGCAGCATGGACCAATCACTGATTACATTTCCAGGAATACCACTTCATTTCCCTCTCCACTGACACTGCCTTGTAAAACTAAACCGTACAACAGCCTTTTGGTTTTCCGCGTATGACCGCAGATGCTTATTGGAAATATAGCTCATAATTAAATAAAAAAAGGATGGCATATTTGCTTAAGCACAATCAGTGACCAGTGCTGCCTTAATTGGCATGCATACATTTAACAAAAGTCATCAAAGGGATTGAAGTGCCATGAAAGTCTGAGCTGGATCTGAACATGTTTCACATACAGCTGCAGAATCCAACAGAGCATGGCTTCCTTGCTAAACATGTTTTTTTGCCGGTGCAATTACACTCTGCTAGATTTTCATGTTGTTATTACACAGTCAGTGGGTGTCGATTGTGTTTACAGTCGTTTGACAAGTGCTTATTAAGGCTATGGTACTGGCTGTTTTTCCTGTCCTCTGTTTGTTGCAGTTTTTCCTTGTTCCCCTCTGGTGAATTACAGTATATGTGGTTTTTATCTAAAAGGCTTCTTCTTTCCACCCACCAATAAAACAGTTTTTCAGAACGTGCCAATTGGGTCAGAGTGGAGTATTTTATCACTCTGTCCAGTTCTGTGAGCTCCACTTCCATGAAGGTATGATGAATGTGTCTACAAAACTGTTGTTTTTTCGAGACAGTTTGTTCTAAGTGTGTCACATACTGTACATTGTTTGTCACAGGCTTAGTGAGTAGTTTGTATGAAAAGAGCGAAACAACAGGCAGTTAGTGTCTTTGGAAGTGAAGAGGTAAATCAAAGATTTTTTTTGTTTTGCTTCTGAGAGATGATGGGAACACCACTTTCAATATATTTCTCTCTGATGCTGGCTTGGGATTTTGTTAGGTGATTTTTATTTTCTTTGTTCAGTTTGATGCCATTAAGAGCTATGTTGTCATTTCTGTCAGTGAAGGCAACCACTTGAGAATAATCACTGTTGGTGCACAAGTCCTGACCACATTTTTGTTCAGCTCCCTCTCCATATAAGGAATACCATGCACTATAAACAAAATCTGATGAGACGTGTGCTTGTTTTTGCATTTGCATTCTCTCCTTTACCTACCTTTTTACCTCGTCAGAGAGAAGATAACATCTGAAGGGACAGTCGGAATTACTTAGTAATAATGTTCCTTTTCTGTGTTTATTTGCTTTAAATATTTCAGTTTTTTGTTCAAAGTACATATCACAGAAACATTTCAGGCATTTAGAAAAAACAAGAGGAGGTGGAGAACAGATGGGCGATTAATGGATTTAGTAGCGAGGGAAAATGAGAGTCAAAGGTTCAAATCCAGACAATAAATGAATGCATCCAAAGAAACCCTCAGGCATGTTTTGTCACTTTTTCTGTGTGTGTGCTCTGGCTTTTATTTTTGCCTTTCTGAGTCCAAGGATGTAAACTGTATTTCTGAAACTGCATGTTATGATACATAGCTCTCATCCACTACAAGCTTTCTGTGACTCAAGTAGCTTTTTAATTAATTTCCTGTGAGGTGGAATTAAGTGTTATATGTGTGGACAGTAATTGTAAAGCACTGTTTTCATTTATACAGTATTTGAAGTTAATCCATCCAGCTAATCTAAGCTTAGCCAGTGATAGGGAGATGACCCTACTACTACTACTACTACTACTTGCCCTTGACCTTTTTCCGTTGTCTGCCTTCTGTGTGAAATGATTGCCAGCAGAGCTGGTCAAATGCTTTTTAATGTTAGCAAAGTGTGATTTGATTGTTTTTGCTGTTTTTATTTAACAGCTGCAGTTTGCTGCATAAGTCCAATATTCCAACTAATCATGATAGAAGTGTAATGCATTACATATATGTAACACATGCATGCAAGTGAATAAAAAAAATCCATATTGAAGCATTTTGCTGCTGCTCTTATTCTGAGGTCAACAAAATTCCAAGTAACTAAACTAACTAATGAAACATAAAGGTGAGGGCTATGGTGCTTTTAACTGACCGTGGAGGATTAACAAAATAACAAAAAGGGAATGGAAAAAAAAGGTGGGATAAAAGAAAAGCCAAAGAGAGATACAGTAATGCTATTTTTAAATAATACAGAAAACAAATGGGACAGACACGTCAGTGAAGGCAGGGCTGTATTCTTTCTACGAAAATACAATGAGGGATGATTGTTAGTCTGACTAATGCTGAACTTATGGAGCTGCAAGCCTTTGTAAGCGGACACAAATACTGCTTTGGTCTATCATTTTGTAGAATTATTATCAACCTTTATTAACCAAGATAATGCTAATGTCTTTATTTAGCTTGTTTTCTGAGTCAGACATGGAAGCTAATTGACTATCTTTAGCAGCTCAGCTGCATTATTTGTGCAGATGAGAGCTGAGAGCAAACTTTGTTGCCATGTCAACGCATTGTTTGCTCTGTGGGCCATGTTGTGTAGATAACAAATGCATCAATATACCAGGTGGTGTGTTGGTCTAAAATTAAGGTCTGGTCAGGCACAATGTTGACACATTGCTATCTTGTGTCAGCAGAAAACCACTCCAACACCGACTTAAAAAACCTGGTCTAAAGTGAATTGTACAGTATTTTCATGTTTATGGAGCAGATCAATCTCTTTCAGCAAAGAATCGTCCCCTTCTGTAGTGTCTGTATTTACTGTTTACAGGTACAGGCACATCTGGCTTGTGAAGGGAATGACAAGCGATCCACTGATTGGCGTCACTGATGTTTTGCCCAAGTCACACTTAATTCAGACATAATTCAGACACTAAATATGACCCCTTTGTGCATTGCTTCTTGCCTTTCTCTTTGCACCAAGGTTACATTCTGTGTCAATGGCTAAATTGGAGTTTGCCCTCATGTGTTAACACAATGTGCTTTAGGCCATGCCCTTGAGATCATCTAATAAAGACAACAACATTAAGCAGGTGTCCAGTTAACCTATTTGCATGTTTTTTGTACTGTGGGAAGAAGCCGAGTACCTGGACAGAGAACCCATGCGTAAACTCTATACTGAAAAGCCTTGGGTCAAACCTTTGGCCTTCTTGCTGTGAAGAATCAGTGCTGGCCAACAATGCCATCCCACAGAGGAACACTGAAGAAAGTTGTATTGTCATACTGTGTATGATCATTGCCTAGCATCAGTTAGCATGCTAAACTAATTAGAGGGAACACATCATATTGTTGTTAGAGTTTACCTCAGAGTGCACCATGAAAGAAAATTAAAAATAAATAATAAATAAAAAATGAAAAAAAAAAAAATTATATTTGTAAAGTTCACTTTACAAAATGTTTACATACAGTATATGTTGTATTGTTTACAAAAAATCAAAGATAGCTGTTGGAAAAAAAAAAAAGTTGGAATGTGCAAAACATTTGGCCACTGTGTGGCTTCAAACTACTTCCTGTCTTATGTCAGCTGCCAGCTGTTTGAAATTCCTCTCTGACAGCGTATCATATAGGGTTAGAAAGAGTCTCCACTGGAGGCCACACAGTGAGAACTCAGTGAGTGTAAGAGTGCTAATGCACCTCTCCTGCTGATATTCCCAGAGATCTGCTTTTTCAACTTTACTCTCCTCCTCTCCCAAACTTCCCCTGGACCTTTTTGACTCTTACTTACTTTCTTCCTCCTTTCTTTCTTTTTTTTAAGAGACAAGCAGATGTAACTTTCTCTCAGAGTTTGGAGGGGATAGATCTAAATCTGTCAGGTGAATATTAAAGGATTTACAGTGTGTGGCTGTGTTCAGATCCAGCTCAGACTTTCATGGCACTTCAATCCCTTTGATGACTTTTGTTAAACTAAGGCCTTGTAGTCAAGGCCTTAGTTTGTTAGTGTTTCTGTGTCCTGTAGCTTGGCCACTAATCATCAGTAAAACAATAAGATTTAGAAACTTGTTTGTTTTGTCTTTCTCTTTTTCAAGCACACACTTTCTCTTTTCATGTTCACACTGTTTACCCACATACTTTAAAATGGATTAGTTCACGTCAAACTTTCAGGCATTCTCCTCCACTACCTCGACTCTCTGTGTTCCTTTGCTGTATTTATCTTAACCTCACTGCCTTATATATATTTATCTCTCTCTCTCTTTCTCCAGGTCCACTGGTTCATCGCTTTCTCCTTCTCACCTTTTCTTTCTCTCTCTTTGTTTTGACATCATGTAGTTGGCTATTTTCCCTCAGTGATAAATCACTGTCACCCCACTTCTTAGAGTGGGAAACCAGCTGCCGGCATCAGCATACAGTATATACATGTGTGTGTTGGTGTGTTACCACAAAGAACGAAAGAATGAGAGCAACAGAGATTCTTTAAAAGTGCTCACCAGCTCAACAAGCTTGCACACATTTTCACTGGGCTTGTTTGTGAACCTCTCATCTCTCGATGCATCACACATGCAGTGAATATTTGTGCGTCTGTTTATTTTTGTGCTTAGATATCCTTCACCAAAACTGAGGGATGCGGCTTGCCGGACCGTATCTGCTATGAAAATGAATGCCAGTGGGTTACACGCAGCGGGGGCTGCATTGCACTGCTGGCTGTTGTCACAAAATGGGGTGGAAAAAGAGAAATGACAAAAAAAAGAGAAAGGAATATTAGATACATAGAGAGAATATATCAATAGTCACACAGGAGGGTGACATAAAAAACAAGAAAATGTTTTTATAAAATCTTACTGTGCTTAAAGTGCTAAAAGCTTAATTAAATCTAATACTTTCTATGCTTTTAAAGTGGCACAGTACACACTGTGTAAATACATATTTACACCAGGACACAGAGTATGTGATTATATTCATTCTTTGTATGCCTCTGTACCTGGCAACAGTCCCACTGCCCCAAAGGCATCATGTTTTCAGTTTGTCTGGACTCACACATGAGCTGGTTAGTATTTAGTAGTGATTGGTTTAAGGCCGCCGCAATGTCAGTGTGGGTTATGTCTCAGGAACATCTTGAAGGAGTTTCTTCAACATTGGTACCATTGGTAGCTCAAGGTTCAAGGTTAAGGTCACATCGCAAAAACCAAAGTCAATGGGCACATGTAATATGAATAATTATAGTCAGGATAGAGGAGATACAGTAAAAATAAATAAATCAAGGGAATGGGTATTGCACTTTCACAGCGAGCTAACAAATGTTTATCCAATGATACCCAAGAAACTTTTACTGCTGTTTATGGGCTACACAAATTAGTCCTGGTTTCTACGTAAGTGCATTAGTAAGCAGTTAATGCATTCCTCTAAGATACAAAGGGAATCTTGCTTTGTTTGTTTGCAATTTAGTGTAAAGGGAGTGGTCAGTGGGTCTATCAGCCGCCTGTTGCTGCTGTAGATAACGGATGAGAGTGGTCAGAGTGATCTTATACCCTGCTGTTCTGGGTGAAAAAAATGAATCAAAAAGCAGGAGTCAGGTAATTATTCTTTGTGAGTAATCTCCTGACCCTTGTAAATATGTGTGTTTTTAGTGAGGTGTTTCCACATGGCCTTCCTGAAGAGTTCACCTTGAGCTTCACCTTAGCTTTGAAGAAGGCTGCCCTGAGGGACACCATCTACCTCTTCCAGATATCCGATCAGCAGGGATACCCTCAGGTGCACCTTACTCCTCGCTGTCTGCTTCATATGTATTTCTGCATCTTTTTCCTCAAGCCATCCACTGTCTTATTCCCTCATCCAATTTACTCTCTATCCTGGTCTCTCACCTTTTATTTATCACACTTTTTGTCTATTCATTCCTGCCACTGCCTCTCATCTCTCTTTTGCATAGTCATCCACTTTCCTCTTCGATTTCTTGTCTCTTCCGACACCTTTTCAATCCTCTCCCCCCTTTTCATTCCACACGTCCTTTGTCCTTACTTACTCTTCATCCAGTCTCTCTCTCTCTCTCTCTCTCTCTCTCTCACGTACAGACTGGGTTTCTCTGTCGCTCCTCCCTCAATCATCTTCTGCTCCGCTCTTTCATTCACCTTCATTATTATTCATGTGTGTTCAATGATGAAGCACTGGAATCCCACAAAGTCCCCATAATCACTTAAAGTCTGTGACCAGATTTAAATACTCAATGTGAATGATGGATGAAGCGCAAGCTGCCTCATTAAGAGTGATTGATTGGCTGTGCTGTGTATGTGTGCAATTAATATGTCTTTCCCTATACCTTATCTTCGCTGCTGTGTTCTACAGCTTTGTTAGGGGGTTGCAGTGCATACTTATTAATCTTTACCAAAGCCTGTTGGACAACTTGAGTGCATGTTCTTATGAATAAGCCTGAGCTAAATGTCCATCATTTTTGCATACTCATACATCACTTTTCTTCCCGAAATACAGCTCTCTGTTGACTTTAGTGGCTCAGATGGAACCCTGTCCCTGAGAGCCAAAGGGGTAGACCCTGATGCCGACCTGGTTAGCTGTGTTTTCTCGGGAGAGGGTGTGAAGGCCCTGATGGACCTGCGCTGGCATAAAGTGGCCCTCAGCCTACAACGAGGGACAGTCTCCCTCCACGTGGATTGCAGCTCTATTGAGACCAAACCCCTGGAGCCTCATGGAGTTGTGCTTACTGATGGACACACTATGCTGAGCGTTCGGGCCTCTGATGCTGGGCCTGTGCAGGTATTACAGTATTAATCATGATTGTAGTTTTATTTATACGGAAGCGTTACAAAGTACCCAACTGAGGGTACCCAAGGAAAAAGAATAAACAATATGATTAATAATTTGATGATTATACGCCCATATATGAAAACCAACAATTTAACCCAATTTATAATGAAAAGGCAATTAGATTAAAGTGAGGGGTAAGAAATGAAAAACTAAAAGCTCCTCAGTGCCTGTGATTCTTTTCTGCCTTGAAATGTGTGGACAGCTTGAGGCTAAAGCTTTTTTATTCTGGGCTTGAGGCAAGCAAGAGATTAATGGCTTGGGCCAGAGAGAAAAGATTTACTCTAAGTGAAATAACTGCTTCCTCAACATCTACAAAAATGATTTGTAAAAATAACATTGGCCTACTACTTACCTGTTTTTACAAATGATTAAACTTGACTGGGTGATCATGTCAAACAAAGAGTAACGGAGCAGCTTGCAGAGATCACAGAGAGAAGAGTATCAATGGTCAACGATGATGTTTTTTCAAAGCTATGAGGGTAGATACCTTTCCTTTTTTAAATGTTATGCAATTTCACAATAAAAACATAGTTTATTTGAAGTGGTTTTTCATGTATTTTATTATACCTGCAAGGCTTTGGCTGAAGTTCTTTGAAATCTGTGGTGTTTCTATATTCTCTGTTTTTGCTATTTTATATGTCTTCCATCATAAGTGTGGACCTTAACAGAGCAGGGACAGTGATATATACAGTGTTCTGTGAAATCTAGCTCCAAATAATGTACATTTGTTCTTGACAATAGAGGGGTTTTTGGTCAAATGTAAGTTTCGTAATGCACACTGGTCAGCCATTACAGTTAAAATGTCATTTACACTTTGATAATGTGCTGACTTTTAAGCTTAACAGAAGTGGTTTGAATTAACCAGATTCCCTTATTGAGACCTAAACCATAGTAAATGGTATTACAGTGCTTTGCTGCTTAATGTTATTTGGTATACCTTTGGCATATAGATATTTAATGGTATAGACCAGTGTTTCTTAAAGCTTTTATACCAAGTACCACCTGAGGAATAATATATATGATTATCACCAACGTTAAAATACAGTGGCGTAAATAGGCCGAGCAAAGTCAGCTACGGACATTTCACAGGAGGTAGATTTATTCCCAATCATCCTCCTCTTCCTCACATGTACTTCAGACAATGGTGAAATTAGATCAAAACTGAGCAAGAGTCAATGTGACACTTCCAGCACAGAAGACAGAGTGAAATGTTTTACAGTGAAGCAGTTTCTTTTGAAATAATGAATTTGTTCCATGTGCGATTTAATGTGCTCACATTTGTGTGAATGTGTTCATAGTTTTAGACAATAGGCAACTATTGGTCTCTAATAGGTCTCTAACTTGCAGTTTTTCTTTGAGTCAGTTTCATTAAGACCTTATTTATAAAAAAGTGCAAGTGGACTACCTGGCGGAATGAACCCAAAGAAAGCTCCCACTATTAACACAGAATAGACCAAGTATTATCCAGGCACTTACTTTTCTGTCGATAAAATTAAGAGGCCTGTTTAGAAAGCAGGTAGGGACTTTTTGTCACCACAGAGTGGAAGTGTTTATACATGCACGCCTGCATAAACACCTCCTGTTGATGCATTTTACTAATACTATGTATAAATGAGTAATTAATTGACTTTCAGACATGTTTACTGCCTCATTTAATCTTTGTTTACACTGTTTATTGAACAAGATTTTGAGGACATATGGAGGCCTCACAATCTCTTTTCATTTTTTCTCTCTCACTCTCTCTGTCTCTTTATTTTCAGATGGACATTCAGCAGGTGATGTTGTACTGTGACCCTTCCCTCGCCATTCAAGAGGCCTGCTGTGAGATTCCTGGGGCTCGGGTGAGATTCTGACAGCTTTTTTTTACTTCTTCTTCTTTTAGTTATTTGCTCCTTACATCGTAGGTTTTTTCTGATCAGCAATGTTGATTTGCCATAATTTATACTTGATGATCTATGGTGCACCTCTGTCCTGGGGTGGCAGTGTGTCTTCAGCTTTATTGACTTCAATTTCATCTCCTTGCAGTTGCCCTTGAGATACTCTTGTTGACTTGCATTCATTGCAATTACAGTATTACACATCAACTGCACCTGTGAATATGCGCATAATTGAAATAACTTCCTTTTACTTCTTTTTCGTCTCTTTTTTTTTGCTGCATTTTCTGAATCTATGCATTTGTTGACAGCAGATACAAACCTAAAATAGAAAACATGTTCACTTAATATAATTACAATATTACTTGTTTGTTTGTCAGGTAAAAATAGAGCATGGTGGTTCAGGTGTGGAATGAAATCCAAACAGCTGGTTGCAGGGTTTTATTTTTAAGCAAAAAAAGTATGTTTGTGCTCAGCCAACTATTTGTCCAAATCCTCCAGGGTGTCTGTGCTCATGTTTTTACATCTGAGCATGCATGTGTGTCTTCCTTATTACCTAATGATTTTATGTGTGGGATACAAATAGGAGGAAACACTCCCGCTGAAGTCTGTAGCATTCTCTGGAGGAAGCACTGCTTGCTGTAAAATATTTCTCTTGCTCAAGGGAGACATGTGCTGCGGGGCTCCCTTCAAGCTGCATTTAAATTTGAAATAAGGTGTGTGGGAGCATGCATGCATGGATATACACACCAACTTACATGGTCATGCACCCATGAAGGCTGGAGAATCTCAATGGAAACAACTAGCTTCGCCTATGTGGTCTGAACTCCACAGTATAAAGGAACATTTTGTTGTATGGGGGGGGGTTGGATTTTAAAGATTGAACACTGTCTCTGTTGTATTTTCTCTTGTTAAATCAGACTTACCAAAATGCTAACAGCTTTCTTTGTGCTGCACTGGAACAACCTTCTGACTGCTGGCACCTTTCCTTCGAGCTATAGTGCCCTGTGCGGTTGAACTAAAACTGCATACTGCATACATTAATGTGTATTCCTAGTTTCTCTACAGGCAGAGAACTGTATACACTGATCATTGTGACACTGCAAAATAGAGAATTTGACTGGTTTCATTAATTTCTTCATGGAAAAGAATACATTATGTGTTTCATGTCTGCACTACAGGCACCGTGGCTCTGTGGTCTGCCACATGACTAGTTCTGTGTTAGATCAACCAGCAATAAGGCAAAAAAACCCAATACATTGTACCCAAAGTACAATGATATGATCTAGCATTGAAAGCATCAAGGTGGTTTTTTTTACGATGTCTTCAATGATCTGTCTGCTTCATACTTACAGTGCCCTCCTGATGCACCCAAAAGTCGCCGTGCTGCTGAGAACGACCTGTTGGAAAACACATTTAACCAGGTGTGACACATATGACACACACACACACACACACAATGGAAGACAATTCTGTATTCTCACAGACAATGTAACAATGTAAAACACAGTGAATGTCACCACTATATCCATAAACGGAAACTATCGTATAAAATGCAATTTAAAATAAATTTGCAAACTGAGGGGAAAAACTTTTTCCGTTTCCGTCAGACGTAAAACAAACAGAAACAGACACACTCTCTTGAACAGCTTTGCTGGAGAGACAGCTTGAGATGCTCCTGCTGGCAAGCAAACACTGCAAGCACTTTTACTAAAAAGTATAGTGCATGTATAGTATAGTATTAAGTTGTTGGCCTCAGTGTGAGAAGGTTGTTTTCTCCTCGACTGAGTTTTTTGGTTGTTATGTTACTTCATCTAAGATAAGTTTGCTGTTTGCATTGTTTAAGTGTCAGTGGGCAGTTTTTTAGTGCTTTACAGATAGAGCTGTCCGCTACACAAGGAAACACTTTTTCCACAGATTTCTGCAGCGGTTTTTATGGTCACTTCAGCACCGGTACATGAAATTCTTTCAGCATAACATTAAACAGTTTACATCCGCTTGTTTCTTCATTCATATTAATGGGACCTGCAGCCAATTATCTATTCAGTAGAGTTGTTTCTCTTGTGGAGTGCCGGTGTTAACTTAGAGCTCCAGCAGACCTCAGGAAAAAGTAATCAATCCCAGAGACGTTTCCAGCCAGACAGTTACAATAACTCAAGAATGCCCCTCTCTCTCTCTCTCTCTCTCTCTCTCTCTCTCTCTCTCTCTCTCTCTCTCTCCTCTCTGCCTCTGCCTCTCCCTCAACCAGCACTCTTTCTTCTTCTCCTCTGCTATCACTTACTTGCAGACTGACTGTTTAATATAGGTATCAAGATGTGAAGTCCCATATGGTACCATGTTTTAGGCCTCGTCACGTCACCCGCTTCTTTGTTCTTACAGGTTTAACTAGACTGCAGATGTGTACCTGCAATGACTGATTTTCTCCCCATTTCTCTACATCCACTCTTTTTTCTGATGCTCACAAACCTACAGGCACATACAGTACATGAGCATGAATACAGGGCTTTCTATTTTTTATCCCTGTGTTAGCTATCTATAAATCCTCTGTGAAAAAAACCAAAATACCAGTGTG
Source organism: Brachirus orientalis (assembly GCA_016785285.1). Classification (NCBI taxonomy): domain Eukaryota; kingdom Metazoa; phylum Chordata; class Actinopteri; order Pleuronectiformes; family Soleidae; genus Brachirus; species Brachirus orientalis. Next base: position 1,872,080 of record JAFBJR010000113.1, on the reverse strand, counting down.
AGGATCAGATGTCATTGAGTCGTGACACCAGTCTTGTGGGTGACAGCACCATAAACTAAGCACACGTGGTGTGTACTACTCATGAAAAGAGTAAAGTATGCTTTAGTTTTACAGTGTGCAGAGGGGGGTAAATTTGGGTCAACTATTGATTATTATTTCTGTGAAAACACACACACACTTTACCACCCCCATGTTCTTCTATTCTTTACATGTGTCTGACCAACAACTACAGCCAAAGAGTCAGGTTGCCTGCAACCTTGTTCTTTACATTTGTATCCAAATGACACGTGGTTGGTGTAGGTATATATGTTTATGAAAATTACATTACTGAGGTGCACTCCTAGGGCCAGAAATATGAATATATGAATATAATTCTTGATTGAGATTGAAGACTTTTCTTCTGTGTTTTGAATATTCAAATATTTCAGCAAAATCACAACACAAATCAGAAATATTAACATATTTACTCTTTCATGCCAAAATGCTCACTTGTACTATCGTCTCTAAACATGCAGATTACTGTAACAGAATTTTTTGCAGGGCTCACGCTGTTGCCAAATGCCATCCTAGTTGTTCAAAATCCAGCAGCTTGAATTCTCTTAAGAGTTAGAACATGAGCAGATTTCTTGCCTCATTGCACTGCCTACCAATGTTTTCTTTTTAAACTGATTTAAAAATGTAACTGTTAGTTTTTAAATCTCTGAGGAGCCTTGTTCTATATCGACCTTCTCACCCCTCACACTCTTGCTGGTTCTGATAAAGCTGCAGACCAGCTGTTGCTCTCTGTCCCCCGTGCAAAGCTTGAGACAGAGGCAAAGAGAGCATTTGCTGTCAGGGCAAAAACTATGAAATGACATTCCCTTGGGAATCTGACAAGCTACTTGAGTATTCATAAAATGGCTTTAAAATCTTTGTATACATTTTGGGGGAAAATACCTATCCCTGATTAATATCACTGCTCTTTCTGTACAGTAGATATGAAGCGTTTGCCTCAGTTTGTCTTGGCTTATCACACAGTCTTGAAACAGGTCCACAAAGAGTTAACCTGGCTCTGTCTGAAGGTAACATCATCCACTTTTAAAGCTGAATTTTGTTTTCCTCAAGGAAACAAATCATAACAACAGATTGTGGTTTTATGTGTTTGACTTCTTGTTGGCCCAATGTAACCTCACGGAGTCTCTGCTTTTCAATTAAACAAATGAGACAGAGTGTTGATTAGTTAACTTTGGAAGTAGTTGGATTTTGTTATACTTCAGGCAGTGCCAAACTAGCTGATCCTTGTTTCCTGTTGCTGTGCCAAGTGAAGATGATTACCTGCTGTCTGTATATTTAACAGCCTGGTGTGAGATTGACATCACTATTAATTAAACACTCAAAACTTTCCCCAAAAAGGTTTAAAATATATATTTCATTCCACAGCGCAACAGTATCTCATTTAACTAATTTGTCTCATTTGTTCACTAAAGCAATGTTGTGCAAGATGTTCCATCAAACATACTGTAATTCTTTTACATGCCCTGTTTGTCTTTTTGTGTACATTTCCCTGAATTTTGGCTTGATTTTTCTGTACATAGAGTATTTGTAGAAGGTTTGCATTTTCTGCTTCACTTTATACTAAAGATCAGGCAGCTTGAACAAGGTTTGGTTGAACTTCATGACATCAGCGACTGCCATACCAGCTGGGCAGGGGTTTATTTGACTCATCTGGGCTACACTATTATACTCCAGTATCTGGTAATGTCAAACAATCTGCCTTTGTAGCATCCAGTAGAATCCGACACTGTGTTTGGGTCACAGTCGTCACTGTCCTCCTCGAGTATGACAAATCTCACCCAGACTGTTTCTTATCTTCTGACAGTGTAAATCTATTTTTTCTCTCTCTGGCTTTCAACCCAGCTCCCAGCCGAAAGGTCATCTTGTTGTCACAAGACCCAAAGGCTTCTTTGTGTTTCATTTCCCCTGGCCTCAATGTGTTTCTATAGTTGACTTGAACAAATAGTTTCCTTTTCAGCTTCTTAGTCCTTTTTCCATATTTTTTTTTTTTTTTTTTGCCTTGTCCATAACTCTGTACAGCTGGGTCAATGTCTTCATTTGCCTCAGGGCTCATTATTTACATTTCTGACCCTCTTTCAGCTATTTTCCCTCACTTAGAGTAAAAAAAAAATACATAAATAAAACAGTTAATAAAACAGTCACAGAAGATGCCATATGATGCAGATTTTATAGATACAAATGTCATTTCTGCTGTTTCTGGGTACCATCTTGTAGGAGATTTGGGTCATTTGATGCACAGAGCAGTGATTGGTGATATGTGATTTTGGAAAAGGCTTTCAAACCTAAGTTTAATTTAGTAATGTTTTTTGGCGGAAACATGCAGTAGGTTAAAGTGCTGTCAAAATAATAATAATGATAATAATAAAAAAATACTATTAATATAATATTTTCTGTGAATGGTCTTCAAAGCTATTGGTTTCAGTGTCAGAATATTAGCAGAGCCAGTCTTGGCCATGAAACTGTCAGTAGTAGTGTCTAAAAATAGATGGAAACCAGTTGTGCACCAGAGTGAAGCCGAAAGTGGACAAAATATTGAAGTCATGTTCAGATATAATTAAAAATTATTTTCTTTTCTTTTCTTTTCTTGTTACTACAGGAGATATTTACATCCAAGGATCTGGCAAAAAAAGTAAGGCTCACATTCCCCACAGTCCATGCATTTTATCCGACTGAGCTGAATTTCTATTGCGACTTGTGGGAAGGTGCATTGGCTTAGACCAGGAAAGTCACCTCAAAGCAAAAGAGGCCTGGGTTCAAAAAGCAAACGTTGTATGTTTGTTTCATGTTTGGAGCTGGTTCACTCCCCTAATCCAAAGACAGCACTGATTTAACTTTAATTTACAGGAATATACAGGTATGAGGCTAACAAGCATATAAATGGATAAAGAGAATTCCAGTATGCATGTACTAGAGATTTGAAAGGCAAGACAATATGCAGGCATAATGAATGCATGTACTGTATGCCAGTCTTTATATTGTGTTTATTTGTGTTGTGCATGGAGTTTAAAAGAAAAATAGTTTATCTTGATTTCTTCCTCCTCCCTCACATGTACCCAGCTTGCTGACTGACTGAGGACTGATTTACACCTCATTATATCCTGAGTCTCAATTGGGAGTTTCTGTTGCCTTTTAATTTTGGCATTCACATACAATAGGCATGTTCTGTTCATAAATAGAATACAAAACTCTAGACACTTCATTATGTTGCTCCTGTGTGTGTTTACTAATGCAGCTGGTCACCTCCCCTGACTTCCTCAAAGTAGGTTATTGCTGGGGTTCGGTGCACTGAGCTCTACTCTACCACTGGGGTGTAAAGAACTAAAAGGGACTTTTCTTCTGTGTTTTGAATTTAATTTGGCCAAATTGTATGGGCAACTTTTTTTTGTTTTGTTTTTGTTTCTTTACAATAGAAGGCAGCACGGTACCCACAGGAATCCATAATGCAACTTGCTATCTGGATTTTATGTGCTGCAACATTGACAGTTATGCCAGGCAAGACTATGCATTAACGCTATTATGGTAATAAATGATCTGAATAAGATTTGGTTTGTGCTGCACAATCTTAAACTTGAGTTAGAAATCAATTTTCATCACAGTGGTCTTGTCATGCTGCCTCAGCTATTCCTATATGGGTTGTTCCTGCTACATCAGTGGCTTTATGAGTTATGTAAGCCAAAATGCTCAGCTTTCAACAGAAAATGCTGTTCCAAAACTGAAATCCCAGTCTTTGTGCTATTTTTTTCATCATATATAATTGCAAGTCATGTCAGAAAGTGGCACTAATTCCTCACCGATTTGGAGACATATCACCCATGAGACTGTTAATTTATGTTTTTGCTGGCAGTATATTTTCATTAGCATGTGCCAGGCCTTGCCCTTGTTTTGTCGAAATTTGGCAGACAGAGAGACAATGTTAAAAATGAACTCAGCGGGACGTTTAATACCAAAAAGCATGTCTCACTGACAGGATGTTGGAACAAGAATTTTAGCCTTGATCTTCTTCAGTCTTTTGAGATACTTAAGCCGATAAAAGAGCATAGGTTGTTGGCATGCATCATGTAGAATTAGAGTCTCTGTATTTAAATGTTTGGTTCGAGAAAGTCTATTAACAGTATTTGAATGTTCAGATGTGACAGTGTTAACTATAGAATACTTTCCAGTTATACAAACTGATATTATTAAAGCTGAATAATAATAATGATGATGATAGTAATAATAATAATAATAAGAAGAAGGCAATAACGGCAAAGCTTAATGCCTGCAGAACTTTTTACCGTTTACATATTCATGTCACTCTCATATCTTTACCTAAAATGTTTCCTAAGATGAAAAAAGAGGAACTGATACTGCACGTCTGATCCCCAGCGTCAGGTTGGTTCAGTATCTAGGGGCACATAATGGAGCATTTAGCAAGTGAACAATGCACATATTGCTGCATTGCCCCAAGTGGCCAAAGATTCTAAAACCAGCAGCATTAATTGAACTGATAAATTATTGAACTGAACCTCTTAAGATCCCTCTCAAAAGAAACCTTAATTGGTTTGCCTGATTTGACAATGAACAAAAGGATATTCACTGTAAAGAAAATCCACTTGCTATTCACTGTTTTTGTTTATGATAAACAAACTAATCTTAATTGGGAGTTCTAATTACGGCAAAGTGGGCAAGTAATTGCGAAGATTTTTTCAGTGAGCTTCAGAAAGCACAGAGGAAGTGTGCCGCTGCTTTACAGCAATGTGTAAGAGAGGCAAAACAAAGACAAGGCCACTGAGGTTTTATGTGGAATTATATGAGGACTTGACTGAGCCTACGTTCAGAGATGAGCTTGGAAACAGTGACTCATCATTGCGGCAGGTTCAGCCCACCACTGACAGATTTGCTGCTTGTAAGAGGGACTGAGAAGAAAAGAGGGGAGACGACTCATTGTCTCTGTGCTGGTACTAACCCTTCATTGTTGTCTCAGCAAGTTCATAGCTACAACTTCAATATATGCATACTTCCTCCTGGTGTGTGAAAGCAATGCCCAGAGAAACACTGGGTGGGTGGCTTCGGCTTTAATTACTCGCTTCCACTAAAAATTCTTCAGTTATTTGTAATGGTTGTCCATGTTCGGTGTGCCGGTGTGTGTGTGTGCTTGCCGTCATGTGAAGAGCAGCTGGTCTGCTCACTCCTGTGCTGCGGGAATCAGACATTCCTATTGATCTCCATCTCCCATGGGAAATGTGTGTGTGTGTATGTGTGTTTGCGTGTGTGTTTGCGTGTGTGCCCACCTTTCATCCCTCTTTAACCACATACTGTAGCAGTACAGTTTAGATTTGTGTAACAGTGCCATCACCTGGTAACTGCAGATATTTACTTCTTCAAATCCACTTTTACTCAGACACATGATTCCTTCAGTGAATATTGAACAGTGCAGTAATGATTCTCTCCGTCTCTGTGTCTGTCTGTACTATGCTGGTTGTTTACTCCAAAAGGGAAGAAAATGTAAGGATCACTGATCTTTACTTCACCTGTTTCTGTTAGGACATGCTGTGACACCATGGCTTGTGTAACGGTGTGGTTGTGTGTGTGTGTTGCAGGTTGTAAATCTTGGGGGGGCTGCTGGGTTGAAAGGGGAAAAAGGTGACCGGGTGAGTATGAAGGACATGAGTATTTACTGTACTAAGGCTTTAGTATGTGTGTGTGTGTGTGGTAATATCAGTGGAATGTGAGATGTCGCTACATGTGCCCAGACATGCACAGCACTGAATACTAATACCTTTACACACACACGCGCGCACACACACGATATGATGCTGCTATAGTCTAATACAGAATGATTCTGGCTGTGGACCAATCCACCATCTTGCTGATATGCATTCTTCAAAACCCTTATTGTGTCCCTCACCGACAAGTAATCATTCATTTTTTTTTCCACCTCCCTCCATCTTAGGGTGATGACTGTTCTGGCAGCCTTTCAGGTCCAGTAAGTAACTTTTCCATTGCGTCTCATTCTCATGCTGTGCCTCGTTTTTACAGAAAAGTATTGTCTCCTTATTTGGCATGCAGTGTGCCAAAAAAGGGGTCTATGATTATACATTGCCAATCAAGTGTCTCTATAACCTCAGTGTACACAAGGACCCAAGGGCGAAAAGGGAGAGAAAGGCGAGCCGGTAAGTGCCAGTCCTCTGCTACAGGTTATAGCACAGCACACCAACACTGCTCACCCTTCAGCTATTTAGTTTGAACTCTATTCAAGGCCTAATTTTAAGCATACGTTCTCATAATAGTTATGCTTTGGAAATGAGGGTGTTCTTTGTGTGTATTCTTTCAACAGTAAGTCACTGTGTGTGCATCTCATTCACAAATGGTTTTTGCATCTGTATATATCATAGATTATTGTATGCAAAATATAATATCCCAGTGTTTCTGTAGTATGTGTGTGTGCATGAGTCAGGAGAGCATATGGGTCCTGCTGGTAGTCCATTTGGGTTGTTGACTGGTCACAGTGTTGTTCTCTGTGCTCCAGTGGTGTGTGTACGATGTTTCTTTGGAGCCAAATCATTGATCTGATTCTTGTCTCCATTTACTCTCTCCGCAGGCAGCACCTGCCAACTGGGGCGAAGCAGCAGGATACAAGGTGAAAGTTTTAAGAAATTTGGTGACCAACAGTGAAGATAAGGCCTTCTCACTGATTTTCTAATTACGTTGCTGCATTATTTTCACCTCTCTCTGTCTTTCTCTCCTTTCTTTCCTCTGGATCTTCGCAGGGAGAAAAGGGTCAGAAGGGAGAGATCGGTCCACAGGGTCTCACAGGCACTCCAGGAAATGATGTATGTGTGTAATGCATTCCTTTGCTCTCCTTTTTTTGTTTGGTTCACAGACTTTCTGTAATTAGAATCAGTAAAAGTGTTTCTCAGACATAATTTGCTGCAAGCTCAAGTCAAACCAGTTAGTGGATATTTACATTATGACAAATGTAACAGTGAGCAAGCACTGACAAACATGCAGACTTTTATTAGCCTTAGAGAGGATGTTTAGCAATCTTATAGGGTATTACTGTTAAATCTTGGGCCCCCCCCCCCCATAGCGTCAAGTCATCCTGTTAATGCCTGTTAGATTAGGCTAGAGCAACAAAGCTTGCACAATCAATGCTGCCTCATTGACTGTGCTCTGCGTCTCTCATGCAGGCAGACGCCTATTCAGGAAGACTTAAACCTTTTAATCTTCCCTGTTCAGCACAGTGATCCTGTAGGCACATGAAAAGTATGAAGAACGAATTACAACGCGTGTGTGTACTCTAAGATACTCCCCTGGTCTTGGACTTCTCACACACACTCACGTTTAACTATTCACCAGGCTAAGTGCTTGTTGTGGACAGATGGATTTGGTGGTGGATAGATTTTCTTAAGCCTCTCATCCATCTGACATTGTGAATATGAATGTACTTGTTGATGTGACTTGAATCGGGCAGGCTGGAAATATTGCATATGCACTGCTGAAGATAATGCATATTAGAAACCCACACAGTGCTCTCTCTTTCTGTTTCCAACGAGAACATGTAAAAAAAGAAAATAGGGTAATCAACAATGATCTTTGTCAAGATGAAGCTAATGCTGATGGTGTCACAAACTTATACTGATGCTGCCATTTTGTTGTGTCTGTCACATTTTCCCAGGGTCGAGCAGGGTCCATCTGTGTTGTCGGTCCCAAGGGACAGAAGGTCTGCCTGCATGTCTGAGAGTTTCTACCAACAAATGTCACATACAGTAGTTTTTACTGATCTGTATTAAACTTGTGTTGCAGGGTTCCCCAGGTATGGTAGGTCCTGAGGGGTTGGCTGGGGAACCAGGAAAGCCTGGACGCCCAGGTCTTCCAGGAATTGGAATACCAGGCCCACCGGTAAGTGTGATTTTTAATTAAAGAACTGTGGATGTAAAATAAAAAAAAGAAGGCGCCTATATGCACTTATTGGATTTGTGTCATTTCACTGATCACTTTAGTGTTCTCCACTCACACACAGTTTGAACAAAAAGGTAGTTTTATTAGACAGTGCTCTCAGAAATGCAGGGCAGGACTTGGCAGGACTCCTTCCTTTGGGCCAACTTTCACTGCCCTTCACAAGAAGCCTAAAAGCATTTTTCGAAAGGTGTTTCTGATGATTTATGTAATTGTTTTTCCCTCCTGTCAGGGTCCTCCTGGTGAACCGGGCGGTGCAAAAGGAGACAAGGTCAGTTAAAATTTTTGTCCTGTTTCTTTGAGCATGTGGAAATGTTTAGAATGAATTAACAAGTTAGCATTTATGCAGATATGTTATAATAATTAATCAGCATAGAGTAATGGATTAAGATTTGATTTAGTTAACAAAAACATGTGAGCCTGCTGCACACTGACAGTTGACCCATTTGCTATGAAATTCAAAAAAGTTGATCAATGTCTCTTTAATTTGTTTAATAGTACGTTCTTTGGAGTTGATGTGGATATGAGCTCATCTTAGCTGTGATTGAACCACTGATCAATCCAAGCATATTAACATAATAACTCTATGCAAGCTATATTGTTTTTAACTTAAGTTGAAGAATTGTATCATCAACTTAATCCCCTGCGGATTCAATAATTGTTCTGGTTCTTAGGCTTTGTGTCTAAAAACCCAAAACGAGAAACAAAGAGGAGACAGATGTTTTTCAAGGATGATTTTCAGGGTAAATATAAAAATATTCTAATGGTTCATACAGTGATTTTGTGTTAACAGGGAGAGGCAGGATCTCCAGGAGAAGATGGATTGCCAGGAGATCGTGTGAGAGACTTTTTTTAAAAACTGATTGATACGCTCTAATGTATTCATGCATTTGCAATTGACAGTATTCAATTAGTTGACACATCAGTCTTTGATTTGAGTTCTGCTGTTTTCACAGGGACCAAGAGGAACGCCTGGGTTTAAGGGAGAGAAGGTATGAACAATACCCTGTAAACACTTTCTTTAACTCTCTGGGCCCTGTTTAGATGATGCAAGGTGCATGTTCTAGAGTGTTTGGGCAAGCTTATTAGGGTGTGTCCAACTCCAACTTGGTTGTTTACACTGTGTGTAATCTTGGTGCAAGTGAGGCATGGGCCTAATATCAATTAAACCAGTCAGAGTGTGACCTGTGCCTGGTGCATTGCTATTTAATTGGCAGGAAACTGAAGAAGTGAACAATCCCCTGCTGACGAGATGGATAAGTGCAAAATAAATAAAAAACCAGAGCTGATTAAATAGAGAGGTTTAGAGTAGTAGTAGATGAGTCTTGTAACCTCGCTGTTGAGGATGAAATGTGCCCCTGTTATCTGTGTGCTTTTACACCTAGGAGGGGACAGCAGTCCCAGCAGCCAACAATCCCGCACTTATGAGTACATGGTCCTTGGATGGTGGATCCTTTGTCTACTGACCCTCTTTCCCACCAGTGACTCCATTAGCCTGTACATGATAAATAAATGCACCACTGCATCTAACCACTGCGCGGTTGGAAACTGTCAGAGACACAATGACGCAAGATAGGGCCATATATCTTCTTGTGTGTATGTGTGGTCTCTTATCATTGCAATTTGTGTCTTCAGGGTGACCCATGTGAAGTTTGCCCTGTGCTGGGTACAGACATGGGCAACACAGTGGCTCTGCAAGGCAAGCCTGGTCCCAAAGGAGAGCCTGGATTACCGGGGGCAGGAGAAAGAGGATTGCCTGTAAGTGCAGTAGTTTGAAAATGTTGTAAAGTTGTAATTTATTCTTCTGGCTTTCAGTCTTCATGATCCCACTGCATGTTTTATAAGGGAGTTGTAGAAACAAGTCTGAAATAGCAGATGACCTTGAGCAGATTTGTACACTGTGTGTATTTTATTTCCCTTATCAGTTTCAAGAAACAAATGTTATTTTTACCCTGTGGATGCATTTACCCTTGCACTTCTCGCAGTGATTCAGCATCTGAAGGAGCAAAAACTTGAAAAAGATTTTTTTTTGTTTCTCCTAGCTAATTTATATGTAACATAATCTTAACCTGTGTTTTACTTGTCTTGTGAGTTAGACCTCAGCATTCAGAACACTGCATGGTGCTTCTCTTCTTTTTCAATGTGCATCCTCCCACTTACCCCAGCAGGTGAAATGGGAATTATTTATGGGGGTAAAGGAATATAAATCTAAAGCCTTATGAGATTCTCGGTGCAACGATTTCCAATAGGGCCAGCATCCATCTGTCATACCTGGTTATAGCAGAAGGAGAAGAAGCTAGAGCAACAGAGAAGGGGGAAGTGAGATATGACCTCGCTCTAACAAAGCTGAACTAAACACCTTAACTTCTGGCTCATCTCAGTCTTCACTCTTTTTCTTTCTTTTATTTTACCAGGGGCCTTCAGGTGCAGATGGCAACCCGGGAGAGAAGGTATGAAGTTCCCCCTCATTCGTTTACAGCATGTGGTTCATTTGTATTCTGTGGAAGCAAAGCCTATACTCACACTTCATCTGCATTCCTACACATTCAGATGTGCTAACATCGGCAATGCAGTGCACTGTCTCCAAATGCAGTTGCAAGCAAACTCTCTGAGCTCTACCTCTCAAAATATAAATGAGTTCACACGCATCTTTAAAAAGGTCCAGCGCGTAATGTAGCAAGGGGCTTGCTTAATGGAGGCTGCCGTGCTGTGTAGCTGTGTAAGTAAAGCAGCCTATAGGCCAGCCAGAGCAGAACTTTACTACTCAAGCAAAGAACTGTGAGGTCCTTTCTGGTGTCCAGAAGCCACCATAGTTCCCTGACACATTTGGGAAAGAGAGGGGTGAGCAAAGAAGTCCTGCATTTGCAGTCTTGCCATTTGTCACATCTACTGTTGAGACTTCAGGGAGAACAGCCCTAAGCTTAGAGACAAATCACTGACCATCCAAGGAATTAGATTTCTATTACTTGGGAACTTATTAGTGTGGTAATAAAAGAAAAACAAAAATCATTTGGCAAGCCTGTCTTTGGGGCACAGCTCGCATGAGATGTGCATTGCCAATTTAAGAGACACTTTCTTATTTTAAATCACTCGGTGAAGTTCAGTTACTGAAGTGACCCCCTTGTTTCATGTCTGCAGGGTAGTGCAGGCAGCAAAGGAGCTGATGGTAAGCCGGTAAGTTCTGATTTACTTGTTTAAAACAGAATGTGTCACCTTATGTCCTGATTCTGTGATGTTGTTAAATGAAATGTGGGTGTGTGTGTGTGTACATGACAGGGAAAAACAGGACCAAGAGGACCCATTGGCAAAGAAGGACAGAAAGGTGCAAAGGTAGGAGAATATTTCAGTGTCAAAATTAGACTGAAGTGGTGTTTGGCTGTACTCTGTCCTTGATCCTCATGTTTTTAAAGTAAAATCTCCCAGTATTGTACTTTCTGTAAGTCAAGATTGTATTTAAGGATGTAGTGCTACATCACAGTACATAGTACATAAAACCACTTATAGGTGCATATTTATTGAAATATGTTTCATATTTTATTTTATTCTCTGCTGCTTTAATATTTCTTTAATTTTCCCACAGGGAGAGCAAGGGCTGCCTGGGTTTGGTCTACCTGGCCCAAGGGGTGAGAAGGTAAGCACAGACATATGTGATGCTGTTTGCATGCATTTGTTAAATTGTCATGCAAATCCACCTTCTTGACTCCCTGCTGCTTCTTAGGGAGAATGTGGCATGTGTCAGCCATATGAAGTTGGCAGTGGTCCTGCTGGTATCAAGATGCCAGATGGAACAAGTGTCAAGAAAGGCGAACCTGGCCCTCCAGGCCCACCTGGACCTCCAGGTCTTGGAGCTGATGGCAAACAGGTGTGAGTGCTCTGTAAGGAGACAGTAGTCATCATAGGATCCTATGAACCAGAATACATCATGCAATAGAAAGGCAGCTTTTAGAAAGTGGGATATTGCTTTATCCTAGAATCCCTAAAGTTATGATATGTTGACATTTTGCACTGAAATGTTACATATTTGGTCGAAGGGTTTAAAAATAATTACAAATGGTTGTTGGGCACACCAGCACTACAGAGTTCAAGCCTGGAAAAACAGAGTTTGAACTGTCAGGTGAGGAGAGGGCAGGTCCTCTCAATACTTTCTGTCTTTCCTTTAGGGGGCAGCATGTTGAAATTCAGGAGCAATATAGTCAAAGACATTTGAACCCCTTCTCCTTAAACTGTTATTGAATATTTTCTATTTGTGTTGAAGTTAAAAATTTTGACTCTATATCTGCTTTTTACTGAATGATTAAAACTACACATTTTCTTAAATTCACTGTTTTTACTCATTAATGCAGACTTGCTCTTTTAAAAAGCTGAGGGAGAAGCTTGAACTTGACGGCCTTAACATTGAATTCTCCTGTTGCTAATAAGCAAAAGTCAACAACAAAGAAGGGTCCTACAGTGTCTACACCCTTACAGCTATTACTGAATTATCTATATTCATCACAGTTAGTTACACAAACCACATTATACATATCCCACTAATCTAATGTAGCTTCTTGCTTTCCTATTTCATTCCCACAGTGAATCACATTAAACTGCAACCATATAAGTGCAAACTTTGTGATGCTGAGACATTCACCCTGAGGGAGAATCACCTTACAAAGCTTATTGTGCAAATAGGATATGCAGGTATTCTCCTGTTACCGCAGAATTGTTACTAAGTGGAATAAATCTCTCTTGGGTTCTGTCACCCCTTCCAATTACATGCTGCGTGCCTCTGTGGATAGCTTTATGTCAATAGTTATTTTACCTGAATGGAGAGAGGCTTGCTCAGTATAACTTACACATGACTGCACATTTATTAAACAGTGTTGTGTATGTGTGTGTTTCGTCGTGTACTTGTATGCATGTATGTGCATGTATTTATCATTTTCTTTTTTCTCTCACACAGGGCCCACCAGGTATTGATGGTGCAAAAGGAGAAAAGGTACATTTTCTGTTATATCTATTACCATATCTCTACTTCACAGTATGTAGTAGTTAAAAGGAGGAATTACAGTATTTACATGTATATTTAAATTTTGCACTTTGGCAGATGATTTTATCCAAAAGGACTTACAAGTGATCAACATTGTAAGGTTATTTTGAGTTACTTATTGTATGGCCTTAAGAGACCGTCAGACTTTCTTACCTAATTTGATGTCTGCTGGGAGAAAGAATATCCACAGAAAAATTTGCCTTGATGATTTATTCTAGGTCACCAAGTCTGTCTTTTGGAATGTTGGCATCACAGAAAAGAAGAAGAAGAAAAAGAAGAAAAGTCAAACAACAAATCTGATAATTATTACCCTGATATAACATCCACCATATCTTGTACTCCTCATTTAATTTTAATGGACACATATAAACCTAAAATACCTAGGAACACTAGTTTACATGTTATCTGGGAGGCTAATGGACTGCGTCTAACTGAACAAACCCTTTTTTAATAATACATTATTTACTTACTTCTATATTTGCTATCTAGTAGTCTATTTCTTCTTTACTCCCACCAACTGTCAATAAAAGGCATATCAAATCAACATTTAGATTGTGAATTATATTGCTCTCTTTGTTGCAATATTTATGTAAATAGGTGTAAAATACAACCATAATGGGATAACGAAAAATTAAAATGCAAAAAACCCACAACAAATCTATCAGCTATTTTTAATTTTAGTATTTTGGCTTTGAAAGAATCGTCTTGCCCTCAGTGCATTTAAATTTTTACCAGGGTGAACAAGGAGACAAAGGAGATAAGGGATTGGATGGAGCTTCTGGAGCCCCAGGACTGCCTGGAGAGCCTGGTCGGGATGGATTAATGGGCTTAAAGGGAGAGAAGGTACAGACTGCCTGAACTGAATAAGGTCAACGTTGCTTCACTTTATATTGCATCTCCCCACTGGTCTTTTTTAATTACTGGGTGTCTAAGTAGCAACATGAACTGCACAGCTTTCATCCCATTCCACAGACCATATGTGATAGAAACCTAGATCTAGGGTGCATCCACTAGGGGTTCTTAATTACAGGTGATACAAGATGCCACTGGTCACATGTTCGGACTAATGACGGTTTTCAGTGGTTAAAATGAGCGTTTGATTGTTCCATTTTTTTGTTTAATATTGCCAGGGTGAAGCTTGTACCAGCTGTCCTTCTCTGGTCACGACAGTGGGTGATGGTGTAGCTGTGCCAGGTCAAAAAGGAGAGAGAGGGGACCCTGGTCCTCCAGGAGAAGGGAAGCCTGGCAGAAATGTAGGGGATTTTTGTATTTATTTATCCACTTCTGCTTCTCTGTACCTAGAGAATTGCTGATGATCATGTCATCTGTTTTATTTTCAGGGAAAACCAGGTTTACCAGGTGTGCAGGGACCTGCTGGTCCCAAAGGAAACAAGGTGTCAATTGTCTATTTTTTTTGTGTGTTACCATTTTTATAAATATAGGCAAATGATTATTTCCAAGCACACAAAGATTTTAAAACCTATGTTTTCTTATTCCCCCTGCAGGGAGAAGCTGGAGTTCCAGGAGTCGGCATCCGAGGACCTCAAGTAAGGCTGGCATGTGTTTAAAAAACATGTGGATCATTAAAGAAGTTTAATGTAAACAAGTGATGCAGCTCTGTAACATTCAGAAGACACACAGCTCCGAGGAGAAGGCAGCCCAGCAGTGATTTCATTAATGTTCACCATATTCTCCTTTGATCCTGGAGGTTGATCTAACCATAGAACCACAATCCATTTGGAAATTATTCTCTCTCAAAACCTGTTATTCAATGGACTACTCTAACCGGGAAAACTGTCCCTTCTCCACTCTCTGCTTTCCTCTTCATCTGAACCTGCTTTTTTGTCATGTTCTTTTTTATTCATGCCACAGGGTGAAGAGGGACCAAGAGGGCGACCAGGGCTTGACGTGAGTTTCACACATATTTCTGAAGTCCTGCAATTCAAAACGACCTATTTCTTATTCAATCTATATTTTTATTTTTTTTTTATAGGGAGCTACAGGAGCCACAGGATCACCTGGCCCTGCAGGGGGAAAGGTAGCACAAAATAAACTCATTGGTGCAATATGCAAATCAACACAAAGAAGCTTTGATACTTATTGAGTTTTACTGGTCTCAGGGCTCCAAAGGAGATGTCGGGCTTCCAGGACCGCAGGGACCTCCAGGCTTTGGAGAAGCAGGGCCCCCGGTAGCATGCAACTGCATGTTTTTCCATGTGAAACTAATTTTAAGCTTTTATACTGTCAAACACTGTTTCCTATTTTACATTTTGACCCGCAGGGTAAAGACGGAGCCCCCGGCTTTAACGGAGAGCCAGGAACTGATGGCAGACCTGTGAGTTCTTTTGTTTTTCTAATTACTTAAGTGTGTATTTCCTTTGCATGTTTCCATACATATACATCAGTAGATGTGAGTGAAATATAAGTAGCAAATAGCAAAATTTCTTTCAGCATCTTTGGGAGTTGTCCTTGATTTAGGGATCATTTGTAACCAAGGTTGTCTGCCTCGATCCACAGCAGAGGCAATGTCTGCTCCTGTCTCATCCTCTGTCCCCTAATCTACACTTAGGGCTTTCTACTGGAACAACACAGCAAGAGTAACAAGATGTTTGTTTGTGTGTGTGTGTGTGTGTGTGTGTGTGTGGGTGTGTGTGCGTGTGTGTCTCGTTCTTGCAGGGACTTGATGGAGCTAAAGGGGACAAGGTAAGTCTACCATTTTGTTTGGATGAAGGGCTCTGGAAGGGTTTGAATATAAGGGGGTGGAACAGATGGTAATCACAAGAGATGGTTCAACAGACACCCCCCCCCATCCCCCACTTTGCCTTGTGAGCACACGCATACGCGTGTTGGCACACAGATGTACACACTGGCCTTGCGGCATGGAAAGAGAAGCAATGGAGGTGACAAGTGTACTGTTGCTGGCAGGCGAGAGGAGTTTCAGAGGCCTTAAGAGAGAGTGCATGAGACTATTAATTACTGCATTCATCAGAGCCACCAGCCGAGACTGTCACTGAGAGGGTGGGCGAGAAGTGGTGGAGGCATGTAAAGGTAGGGTGGGAGTACAAGATGTGGGACATGCTTAGAAGGAACAACAGGAAAAGGTTGAGAAAGCTGAGAGAGAGTTGCAGAAGGGGCAAGATGAAGAGAGTTCTCAGAGCTATAGCTGTTCTGCGAGAATTCCCACACAGTATTCTTTAAAGACCTGACTTAGATGTAAGAGGAAAATGATGAGAGCAGGTATTTTAAGTGTGGGCGCCTCTCTTGTTACAGATTTTAGATGAATTACATCACATTCTCATCATAGTACCATGACTTCAAATGTTCCCTAACTCTTTCGGGACCATTTCATGTAATGTTACGTTTTATGTTCACAAAGTAATGTAAAAGACGTTCACAGTATTTGACCCCCCCTGCAGTTTCGTTGAATAAGATTTCCAGATTCAGCACAGATGAACGTGATAAGAGTGGGAGTGTAGATTTCAAACTGTCCGCCTTAGCTTTTTTTTTTATGACTCTTTTCTTTGATGTGTATTTCAGGGTGAACCTGGAGAGTGCAACTGCATATTCCCACACTTGGGTACAGGTGGACCTGTGAGTACACACCCTGACAAAGAAACACAACAATAAAACATTTGTTTGACTCTAAACTTCCCACTGTGTGCTTTCTATGCTGTAAATTGTCTTTGTGCAAGGATTAGTGCTCCTCTGATTTTGACTGCTTCTGCCTTCCAGGGAGCTCCAGGAACACCATTAAATGCGTGGCAGCCCGGTCCGCAGGTCTGATCTATCAACCAGTGGCCCTCTTTCATTTCTCTTTTTGCCTTGTTTTATTATTGTTTTTAATGAAAATCATTATTTGATTTTGAGTGTTTAAATTTCTTTATTTATTTCAGGGCCCACCAGGACCTCCTGGCCCCCCTGGGCCTCCTGGGCCTCAGGGTGTTACTGGAATCCAAGGACCCCAGGTAACAGAAATATGAATGAGTGGCAAGTGTCTCTTCAGTTCAATTCAGGCTGCTACTTCAACAGCCTGAATTGAACAAGCTACTTTTAATGTAGACTTCCAGCTTGGAGGTATTTGGGTTGTGACATGCTTTGCATCTTTAGGTGTCCATGATGTGCATGTAGAAAATTGACTTGCATTATATCTGTGTAGATGTAGCTCAGTCTCAAATAAGCCAAAAATAAATAAATAAATAAATAACTAGTGCTTCAAGCTTTAACCCATGTGGCTGTTGGTACTGTCTGTCCAGATATGAGTGATTATTTGGAGGTCTGTCTTTAAATTTTAAATAGCTGTGTAAAAATCCAACACATATCTAAAGTCCTGTGTATAGATTTATGATGTTTGTGATTAAGGCAGACCTTCAAATAAAGTGCTGATGTGCTTGAGGAGACAAAGGTGCGAGTAAGAGATTAGATGAGGTGATGGTTAACCTGGATGGCTGATGGCACTTTGTAATAATCACAGAATTATATACAGCTGGTCCATTTTGGCTCTGCACATTTGATTCTTCCTTGAGTGTTGGTGGACATGGGAGTGGCTAGCTCTTGATTGGCAACAAAGAAGTTCAACCTCAGTTCCTTCTTTCAGGGTATCCCCGGAAACGACGGGATACCGGGGAAACCGGGTTTGCCTGGATACATCGTAAGTAAAATTAGAGCGAAAAGGAGGAGTGGCAGCTCTCATCCTGGAGATATGAGGCCTAAATTATTAATAATTTAAAAGCTCAAATGAATGCCTGCACCTGGGATTGTTATTTATCTAAAAAAAGAAAGAATAGAAGCCCTATTTTTCCCTTGTATGCTTTATTACATTTGAGAATTCGATGTCAGAAATAATTGATATATTAATTCTATTAAATAATAATACAATTGTCTTATTGTGTTTTGAAAAATGTTATTATATCATTGTCATTATTTTACATACACGTATACCCCCACATCTGTAAAATCACAGTAAAGTTTGTACAAATGTTACAACCTCTGACATGAGGTTGAGGACAGATTAGATTTCACATATACTGGTATCCATTTATGAATAACTGATAACTGAGGGATAGAACATGAAACATGCATGTATTGTTACATATTCAGGCCTTCAGATTTGATTGCAGTATACTGTATCTTCCTTTAGCTTTAGGACAGTCAGTGCACGGCCAAAGTTGTACGATGGATCGATGGATTGTCAGTGGAGTTTGACTGTGTACAATATGGCATTTGGCATTTTGTCTTATTCAAGTCTGATCATGACATAATTTTATTAGAGTACCATGACAGCTGATCTGTAGTCAGAGCTCAAAGGGGAACTAAACCTTCAGCACAATAATTAAACCGCAGATTAATGCAGGAAAGAGATCTTGAAGTGGAGATTAAAGTCTCATTGATTCACATGGATCAGCTGTCAATCAATGTGGACACTTGAACGTACAGTGTAGTGATACACAGTAATGCCTGTGATAACTCAAAAAAAAAAAATATATATATATGTGGTGTGCTTGTTTATTTTTGGACTTTGGCCAATTTTCTGTCTGCTAACTCAGGTCACACTGTACTCAGCCACCAGGGGGCAGTCAAAACATTTTGGCATTAAGCCTATGGCTCAGACTGCTATGGAAAAGTTTGTGCCTTCTGTCACTCCACACATGGTGCAGACCTTGTTCGACCTTAGTGTTGCTCGATAAAACTTGTAATGCCTTGATATCACTGTGGATTCTCATTCATGTAAGTTGTAGCTCTCCAAAAGCCACAGAATCAGTGGAAACTGGACTTGTATAGATCTGAACACGTTTCACCTCAACATGTAAGAGGCTTCTTTAGCTTTGAAAGTTGGCAGTGAAACACAGGAATTTAGCCTTTGTGAAGTGTGGGTAGTGTTCATTGTAATTTGTGTGTCCTAAAAACAGCTGTCAGGCTGCCCTAAGGTGTAATAGAAGCTTACATTGTTAACTGTATTTTTACTGCCATTTTAGAGCTCCAAATAATGCCTCTTTCTTTTCATTCTTGCTTATACTATGGTATTATGTCACTCAAAGTGGCTTTGACAAAACCCTGCAACATCTCTGAAGCTCTTTAAGTGAACAATTTGTCGATGACTTTAAAGAGAGGCAGAATTGAATGGTGTCAAAATTATAGACCTTAAACTATGTCTTTTTGATTAAGTCTACTAATGCAAAGCAAATAGGAGGCAGCATTAAATAGCCTTTCTAGCCAATGGAACAATGTTTGAACAATGTCAAATGGATTTGTAATGACTTTGAAACCAAGCCAGGTACTTTTGACAGTCACTCTCAGTGGAGAGAGGTCCTACTGTTTTAATAGGGAGTGGACCGCCCTTCACAGTAAATATGATCGGACACGTGGAAAGAGCAGTTTTATTTCTGTGCTGTAAATGGGCAGCATCACTCTATTGTGGCATTACTCTTCTCATTTGTCTATGTGCTTGCGTCTATGTGTATGTGTCTGAGCACACAGAACCCGTTGTATCTGCCCGTCTGGCTTTCTCAGTGTGACGCCTGATGAATTTTAAATTCTCATGGTGCAGACCTGATCCCTTGTCACCATTTAATTATAATGGAGGAAATGAGAACTGAAGGTTTTTAATTTTCTTTATAGTGTTTGTGTGACTTTCTGTTTTCAAGGCATATTTGCTGTAGAGGCACTTCAATCAGGTTTTAGCGTATAGTGTCAACAGTGATCAAGTGGCTCTCGACGTTTATAGAGAAATATTCTTTTTTAAGATGGAATAATATTAGAGAGCAGCAGGAAATACAACATGTAACTAATCATACTTTGTAACTAGTGAGAGAATGTTATGTTTGAGACTTCTGTAATTAATGGGAAGAAACATAGCCGTTTATTAGTCTTGATCTTGTTGGAATGAGTGGACATTGAGAAATCCTGTAGCTCATTCAAGAAGTTTACTTCACTTCTATTTTCTTTATTTTAATTTATGTCCTATTTATGTCCTAATTATTTCCCTGCCCCTTTTGGTAGAATCCCACTGGACCACACCAGCTGCCTCAGGACTCCACTGGAGGAGATGGTGATGTAAGTTAAGCAGTGAAATCTTTTATCTTATATATTTAGAGCCAATCTTTTGCTTTTGTTTTGGAGGTTGTTCAGCTTGTTTGTTTGTTTGTTTTTTCTAAAACACAGGAAAACTGTGATGGGAGCTGTACCCCTGGGTCTCCCGGGGTGCCAGGCCTGGCTGGTGCCAAGGGTGAAAAGGGAGATCAGGGCAAGCCTGGTGTAACCCCCTTGGAAAACTGTGACAGGGTGAGACTCGGAGAGACTGCAACTTCCTTGTCAGAACATTTTCAGCTGCAATATACTGTATGATTCTCCCCCAAATCAATGTGGCTAATAGTGCAGACAGTGTTTGTTGTTGGTCTTTGATAGATGCACAGTGGCAGTTTCTTGTTTTGCATTGTATTTCAGTTGACATGGCTTTTGTGTGAGTAGTCAGTCTGATAAAATGTGGTGCCACTCGTGAAGCATCCCTTTGATTACACATTCTCTTCTCTGCTTTGCAGTGTTTGGATAAACTGGACAAGGAGCAGGCAACACAGCCTATGGTCAGCTGAGCTCATTGCCATATTCAGCAGAGACAAACATAAACATGTATTGTGAAAACGTATGGACAATTTCTGTGTTTTATTTCTTGACCTCATGGGTGCAGACAGGACCACCTGGACTTCCTGGAATGCCTGGATCACCAGGAGTAAAAGGGGATCAAGTAAGTATTATTCTCGCCCTACATCAGTAGGTAAATAACAGAAGACAATACAAGACAAGAAAGACCATAATGCACTGGGCTGATATAATTTGGTTGATATTCATACTATGCATTGGACAAAAACAAAAAGTAACAAACAAGAGAGAGAACAAACAGATGTAAAAACATGATGTATGTTACTTATATCATGCTTTTATCATAGCACATATAATACTGTATGTACTATATTGTAGCTTTGTGTCAGAAAAGATGATAAATGAAGCAGTCTCTGTAATTTGTAGATGCATTCTTAGAAAAAGACTGAGTGAGAAAAAGAGTGTAGTAGTAAAGGAAAAAGAAGAAACATTAAGAAAACAAAGAGAATCGGTGGAGGGGCAAAAGAATAATCTCTGTGTTTTCTCATGTGCAACCAGTAAGTCACAACAAGAAACTGGTGTATAGGCTTGTCCTATTTTTACTTAATACTCATTCTATAACATCAGTTATGGGATTTAAAAAGTATTTTTTTGTTTCAGTTATTTTACATGGTTCAGCAAAGTAAAAGAAAATCTGGCCATTGCGAAGTCTGTGTATCAAATAGTAACTACAGAGTTCCTGATTATCTGTATCCTTGTATTTTCACTTCAGGGTGCGCCAGGAGAGAGAGGCAAACCTGGAATACCAGGAAACATGGTAAGATTCTATCTGAATGTCGAGGTTGCTGTGGTTTCACTGAAAATGAAGATGACAAAGTTGTAATGTAAACTGTTACTTCAAAATGCTCATGTGCTCTTATGGACATACTCATTACAAGAGGATTTCAGGTGACACCTAAACTACCACCCTGCAAACTCTATCATCAGTAGAACAATGTATGAAAAACATTGCAATCAGAGTTTTACCATAGCTTGTTTTATTACTGTGAGGGAAAAGGTTAGATTGGGATTTAGTTCAGCACCACTGCATTTCTCTCTCTCTCTCAAACCTGAACACATGACGTGACTCTAGAGGGGCTTGTGTTGTTCACTGTCTGTGAGTCCACAGAGCCCCCTGCTGGCCTGAGTGACATTATTACACTTCTATGGACATGGCATTGACTTCTATTTATTTTTGAAAAAGGCTTACCCAGTTAATTCTCAACCCTTACCTTGACATAACCACAATTTAAATCTTAGCCCTAAACTTCACCACTTCTTCAGAAATTAGGTTCTGCCTCACAAGGACCAGGTTTAGGTCAACATAAGGACTACTGGTCCTGACAAGGTCAGTTTTTATGCCTTAAAAGTACTAAAAAGCAAATGAATACAAGCACACACACGCACACACACCCGCACACACACACACACACACAAACACTCAAGCTTTCCTCCAATACTTGGTGCAGTATTTAATTAAGTGGAATAAGTTGGATCCTACTTTAACAAGAGGTGTAAATTGGCTTTGTTTGTTTATCATGTCGCAGGTGTTCTTATTTCACTGTTTTCTGTGCACAGGGACCTCCTGGTTTCCCAGGTCCTCCAGGCCCATCTGGTTCACCTGTAAGTCTCATTCACACAATTGACTTCATTCACACACATTTTTCTTTTCTTTTAATCAGTAATGGATGATAGATGACCACTCAGATCCTTTACTCATATAAATGACATTATTATGTAAATGTGAGTTACAGGTCCTCTGTATGTTTTATTTTGCTAAGTATTTTAAAAGTAAAGGTACTAATACAGACAGAAATGCTCCCAATTTATATCATATTTATATTAGGCTATATTACAAAATTGATTTGTTATTGATGCATCAAAAATTAATTCTTGATGGGTCAAAGTGGAATTTGGTGTAACCCCCTTGGTGTAAGTATTGATATTAGGTATTAGGTATATTCATTCAAGTTCAAATAATCTCTTTTGACATCATACTGTTATTTATAAACCAATGTCACATGATCTACAGGGGGACTCTCTTACATGTAACTGCAAATAGCTCCTCCTAAACAGTGTACTTTTAAGGAGGTCATCAATACAAACTTTTGACATCTAGTGGATTAATGTTATTGTATCTCATATAAAAATTAAATAAAGTGGAATAAAAATAAAAATGTTATTTTCTGAAATTTAATGGCCTAGAAGTATAAAATGTTGATGTTACAGTTGGGTTTTGTTCAAATTGTAAATTTTAATGTTTCTACCTTTTTAATTGTTATTTTGTTTTTATGCAAATTGCACATTGAGTTGCCCTTGTGTATGAAATGTTTTATACAAATAAAGCTGTCTCGCCTTGCCTATTCTGCACTAGAGTAAATGTACTTCTTTTCTATTCTCCACCACTGTCAAATTTTAGCCATTGCTTATCTTTGCCCTTTTGCCTCCATCCTCCCTGTCGTTTTGCATGGGTCTTTAATGAATGTTATTTCAGATGAGGAAATTATTTGGTTGTCTCTTTTACCAGTTGTTCAATTACTTCCTTGTCTTGGTGATGGAGAGAGCGCCTGCAGTGCAGACAGAACCGCCTCCCCCTTCCCCCTCATACAGATTTATTGTTTCAGGAGCATAGAGTTGGTAAATGGATGAGCTGCATGAGCACTGCATGGAATCCATTTGCAGACTAGTAGCACTTTTGTTGCAGGTGTTATCTTCTGCAGGGTGCAGCACTGTGTTTGTTTGTACAATTTGTGATAAAAAAAAAAAAAAAACAAGGTGAGAATCATGAACCTGCTGTGGAATATATCACTCATACTGAGTAGTGTGAACTTACTCATGATGATCAACTACTAATTAGTTTCTCCTCAGTGTCTTCAATTAGTAGTTTCCTCAAACACTGCATTTCAAGGAAAATCCAGACACATGTCCATGTCTCACAGCAATAATTACTTTCGAACATGTTGTTGTTTATTATTTCAAAAGAAAACAGCAGCTTCCATTGACAGCATCATTGATTTCCTCTGACATTCTGTTGTTTTTGCTCATTTCAAATTTTTGTTCCTTTTATTTTCATTAAGCACTCGTCTGTCTTCCACTCACAACTCCTGTTGCTTGGCGACAGATTGCACGCACGCATGAATATTAATATTAACTTCAAATTAGCGGACTGTGAAATAAAGATTTTAGAATGTGGGATCAATCTGTCAGTGTATGCATGATAAAAGTGAAGTCTAAGGGAGAGAAAACGTGTGCCTGAATCTGGAGCTAAGTAACAGAAAAACATTGGAAAATCAAGATCCTTTTTAAAATTGCAATAAATTGAACTAGGAGAGAAGTGTTCGGCCTGTGGATACAACCGTCACCGAGCTAAATTACCATCCTGAAGCCTCATAGAGGTGGCGAGCAAAGGGTCAAAATCAAATGTAGACATTCCCTGAGGGACATGATCCGAGCCAGTTAGCCGCTTCCTCTCTCTGATATTGACTTGCCTTGTCCTTGGCTCATTTCTACCAGGGGGACGTCTCCTCTTGACATTCATATCACATCCTATCTTTCATTTTCTAATCATTCCTCACTCCCACCATCTTCAGGGTCAGCAGGGTGAGCGAGGGTCACCTGGCCTCTCCGGATTGAAGGGCGAGCAGGTAACTATCTGCCAGTCAATTTCCTTGAAATTATAACATGTAGAAAAATAATTGCTTTCCTTGTTTGATTGATTGTATGATCTTTACTTCAGGGCTCTCCAGGGACGCCAGGCTACCCAGGAAGCATGGGACCACCTGGACTGCCAGTAAGTTAACACTTGATGCCTCATTATAACAGTGGGATTGACAACATACCCATAGCTGTAACAGACGTATAGATGGTTACACTGACATGGGAGTTGACATTGATTCACTGGCTATTTTATCTGACAGGGACTAAAGGGTGAACGTGGGAGCACAGGAAGCAGTGGTCAGAAAGGAGAATCAGTAAGCAACTACTGTACTGACTCTGTTATGTAATACATTATGAATTCACAGCTTGTCTTTTATATTACTAACCAAAACATCCTTTCCTTCTGCAGGGTCTTCCTGGTAACCCTGGGTACCAAGGACCAGCTGGCTCACCGGTCAGTGCGTCATGAGATTTCTCTGCTCAGCAATATTTAGACTCTGGCTCCTTCATTTATCATAGCAAAGTCCAATAACTGTGTCACAGTTTTATCGTATCTGTATGTGTTCAGGGTATTAAAGGAGACACTGGACCAGCTGGAGCTCCCGGTAGCAAAGGCGAACCGGTATGAACAACACATATTGTACCTACACATGATATATAAACATAATAACAAATGCAAACACACGATAAATATTTATTTGATTCTCCTTTTATTTCAAGGGTTTCCAAGGACCACCAGGCTTCCCAGGACCACCTGTATGTACACGCTTTAGCTTCTCTGTGGCACACTGAGCTTCTTGAGTATGAGGAATGCTGTATATATGTATAGACTATATATAAGCATTTGGAGGGTAAGGTCTTGAAGTATGGTAGAAATAGCAATAAGCCACCTTGGGCAAAAAGAAGAACTGAGAAAAGAA
The DNA here is from genome assembly GCA_016785285.1 of Brachirus orientalis. Lineage (NCBI taxonomy): Eukaryota > Metazoa > Chordata > Actinopteri > Pleuronectiformes > Soleidae > Brachirus > Brachirus orientalis. The sequence continues at coordinate 1,846,850 of JAFBJR010000113.1, read as the reverse complement.
AGTTTGAATATAGGTATCTTTTCCAATAGCCCATGGCACCGTTTTTTTCAAATCATGTTCCTATTTTGGAGAAAACACACAATAAAGGCACATGAGTGGACAAAATGTGATTGACAGCTAGTGTAGTTGCGGGTTACATTGTGAATTTCTAGTTTCATAAACTAACAAAGTTTTGTCAAAGTTTTGTTTTGCAACCAGAAGACTTATTTTTTTAGTTCATATTTGTATGTCACTGTGTGTATTTTTAGGGTCCACCAGGTCTTTCTGGCAAGCCTGGCAGGGAGGGTCTCCCCGGGCTCAAAGGTGAAAGAGTGAGTACAAAACCACATGCTGTTTCTAAACTTTCTTTGCATTAAAAAAAATGTATATATATAATTTATTTGACTGTAAATTCACATTCTTTTAAAGGGCAGTGATGGTGCGCAAGGTTCCCAGGGACCAACAGGACCCCCAGGCTCACCAGGCTCCCCAGGATTGATGGCATGTCTATTTGATATCATTGCATTTCTTAGATTTGACCTGTTTTAACATGTATGAACTCTCTCTCTCTATATATATAATGTTTAGAATTCTCATCTGCACTGTTATATTTCCATTGAAAGGGCCCCCCTGGCATTGAAGGAATGGATGGAAAGGATGGTAAACCAGGGCTAAGGGTAAGTCACATCATTGGCATGCCCACACAAACAGAGAGAAATCCAAACACACCACATAGTAACACTGTTGTGAGTATAGTAAAAGTATAGTATAGTAAATGCCTATAAAAGCTGACCTTTAACTCTGACTATTTCTTTTGTTGTCAGGGAGAGATAGGCCCTCCAGGCCCTGCAGGACCAAGAGGAATCCCAGTGAGTTTCACCTCTAACATCTGCAAGGAATGATTTGATATTGTATCGATCCAACTGAGAAAATAAGACAAATTAGTCATGGGACAAGTACTAACCACAAAAAAATATGCTACTAGTGTCTTTTAACAGCATGTATAAAAAATACTGCACACTATTTCTCTCAATAGCCTCTTTATACAAGAAACCTGATAAAGTTAGGTACACAAGAAACCTGATAAAGTGGCAAAGTGCTTCAAGGCTCAACTTTTTGGTTCTGCATACACCGGTTATGATGAAGTGGTTATTTGAGTCATTAGATGATTTTCCATCAGCCTATTTATGCACATTTTTCTACTTCTGCATTTCACTGCACTGGCTTTGTGAAAGAAGCAAATATTACTATAATAATGAATTGAAGCAGCAACCAAACACCACCACGTATCAACAGCAGCTGGCGCTCTAATTTTATTTCACTGAATCTTTTAAAAAAAATTGGGTTAAAAATTCGCCAACATTTGAATTGAAAGCTAATTATTGTTACAAGTTATTATTGTCTTTCTATAATTTAGAGCCAGTGTGGTCATTCTCCACTGAAATCTGGTATTAGCAAGGCATTTTCACATGCAGAATTGCTGGTCACTGTATATTTTCTTCTATTTTTTTTACAATTTTTTTGTATACCCTACCGATGGTTGTATGTGGACTATCTCAGTCGATACGCATTTTTGAGATACTTAGCCCAGGATGTCAGGCACCAACAACCATGTTTGCACATGCCATGTTCAAAGTCACTTAAATCAACTTCACCATTCTGATCCTCAGTTTAAATTTCAGCAGATTGTTTGCTTAAACGCCCTGAGTTGCTGCCATGTGTTTGGCTAATTAGATATAGGTGTTAATAAGCAGTTAAACACATGTAGCTAATAAAGTGGCCGGAAGGTACGAGCCTTTATTTAGTTATGAGTCTAAACCTTTTTCTTCGGTAGTATATTCTTTTTGCCAAGCTATCAGAAATTACACCGGTGGTGCGACAATATGGGTGCTCTGTTTGCTTCAGTGCTAAAAAGCCAAGGCAGCGTAGTTGTTTGTTTTAATAAAAATTATATATATATATGGAAAGATGGATTTACAGCAGTGGGTGAGTTGTTTGTGCTCTTGATGTGTGTTTGTGATCAGCCTTGTTGTTGGATTAAGGCTTTGTGATTTCCCTCCCATATGTACAAATTGCTTTAGGCATCAGTCAGTGTCATTGTCACTGAGTCTTATTCATGTCATACATACTGTATCACTGGTGATGGGAATCCATCCATCTGAAACGTTTTGGCTTCCTATCTTCTCCAAACATCTTTCTAACTCTCAGTCTTGTGTATCAACACAGATGGTAATATTGACACACACATACACTCACAGAAAGAGAGAGAATGAACAAAGAGGTACCTTCCTTCCTCCATTTCTTTTTCTTTTTTTTTTTATATTTCTCTCTCCAGATCTCTATATCTCACTTTGTGTTGTGCCCAATAGCAGGCTTTCAGGATTTCAAAGATGTGTCTGCCTCTTCACTGGCAGCCTCAACTTGCCAAATTCTGATATGGTACCAATCTTATGATCTTTGATGTCTCTCCAGGGATTCAAAGGAAAAACTGGCCACATTGGCTTCCCTGGACAGAAGGTTAGCCAACAACCCTTTGCATTACTGCTACATTATGTCTTTCTGTTTGCCTTCATACTGTTGCTTGTCTCTAGAATCAAGATGAGAGTTATTATACAAGTCTGGGTTTTATTACCATATTGTTTGGGTTTCCACGTCCAAGTAGTGATGTGTTCATTACCTGCTCTCTCTTTAAACCTTTTCATCACTTTTTCATTCTGTCAGGGTGAAGCTGGCCCTTCAGGTCCACCTGGACCTCCAGGCAGACCAGGTCACGAGGTGAGTTTTTATCTCCTGTTGCATTCTTCTATTAATTATAGGTAATCTATATACACAAGCTAGACTATATGTATGTCAATATGTGACCTTTCCAGGGTGACCCCGGTACACCAGGAGCTCAAGGTAGACCTGGACCCCCAGGCCATGTTGTAAGTTCACTGCCTTGCTTATCGTGTGATATGTTGAAAGTTCCCATATAAGTGTGTTAAATTGTGTATGCGTATGTTACTTTACCCATCAGGGATCTACAGGCCCGGCTGGACCTCCTGGACCTCCTGGTCCATCAGGAGTGGTAAGAGAAATGCTCAGTTAATCAATTACATTTTTTTAACTATGCCACAAAGAAAACTGGTTGGTTTAGCAGCCAAAAGAATTTTTTTGCAATATTTTTGATTGTTGTGAGTAATTATAGGAGTCACACATACTTATAAAGAAAATAATGACCAAGGAATGAAGGAGGTAATAACTTCATGTATAAAGATTCACAATTTTAAATTAATAGCTCTTTTCCACCAAAATTACCAGGAACTTTTATTACCAAGAACTTATTTACCTGGTTAAATGTTCTTGCACCTCAAAGTTGACATACAGTCAAAACATTTAACACTCCGGCGGATTGCTTGATTGTTTTTGTTTCTCAAAATATGTTTCATGTTGATAAACAAGAATAAACCGTAAAACATTTACAGATGTGTGGAGGGGGTTGTAAAGGTGCTTCATTGAGATGGTGGGAGTGAAAATCCAGCTTCAAAATAGTTTTTACCGACATCACTGTGAGCTACATTACCCAGAGATGACAACAGCTGCAGGAACATGTGTGTGTGTGTTATACCCTCTCTGCTCACAGACATATGTACGTGATATTTTTCTCCTCCTCCTCATACTTTATTAGCTTTTTCTCATCGTGCTTGATGTGCATGAGAGGCTGCGTCGCATCGGAATCATTTGCTCCGTCAGGTGTGCAAAGACCTTTAGAACAATACATGCTTTCACATCAGTGTCTCCAAAAGTCTCAAATAACACAAGGAAAAGACACTAGATTTGTCGCTAGTTGCTTTTTTGAAAAAGAGTCGGTAGAGGGTCTGAATACTCGCTAAATATAGCGACACAGTCCCTACGTTCGCAACGTGGAAACAGCTGCAAGATGAAGAAGATTAACACAGCCCCATCCCTTCAAAGTTCCTGGTAATGTGAAAGTCCCTAGTCACGAGTAGGTACTAAATTTACTCGGTCAAATAATTTACCTGGGTAATATTTACCCAGGTAATTTTGGTGGAAATGCGCTGAGGGCCTAATGTACCTTAAAGTGTTCGGAGTATGATTACGTATCGACTAAATTTGTGCACGTGTGAGAGCATGTGAGGGATTTAATCAACAATTTGTGCTGCTGCCAAACCTCGAAGTGAATAAACCTCTAAAACCTCTTTCTAAAATCATTTTTCAGGGTATAAAAGGAGATAAGGGCCAGGATGGTGAGAGGGGACTCCCAGGAATGGGAGGACCTCCAGGACCTCCTGGGCACCCAGGACTTATGGTTAGTAAGACCATCCGTCTATTTCCAAATGAATGCCCCCAAACATAGACCATTTAAAGAAACATCATTCAAGTTGCTAGCATGCTGATAGATCTTATTTTCATCCCTCCTGTTTTGATTTTTGTCTTTTAGGGTGAGCCAGGTAGTGATGGTGCTGCTGGTAAAGATGTGAGTACTGTCTGTTTTAAGGGATTTAATCTCATTAAAGGATAATGGTGAGAGAGTAATGTGGCAATGCGTGTTTTTCATTCCTTGACGGATATTTCTGTGTTTCTTTTTACAGGGAACTCCTGGGCAGCCAGGAGAAAATGGGCAGACTGGTCAAAAGGTAAAAGCAGAGTATCATACAGTGGGTTTGTGTGTGTGTGCTTGTGTGGACAAGATGAGCATTAACAAGCCGTTACCTCCACAGACCATCTGAATTTAGGAAGAGTCCCCATTTTCTCCTGCTTTTAGCTCAGGGACAATCGCTCCTGTCGCTCTTCCATGCTGAACATGCCCCCTCTCCTCATTTCTGCATGCTCAGCACCTGCACTTAACACAGTCATCAGTTCAAAAACCCTCCAACCCCTCCCACTGACACCCTCCTTCATCCTCACCTCACTTCACCCTTTGCCAAAATGGCAGCCGGCCACCTGTGCACCGTCTGTGGCTGCACAGCCTGTTGGGTCTCTCCTCATACACAGCTTACAGTATCATAGGTGGATACAGTGATAAAGTTATTCTCCTACCTCTGGCATAATGCTATTAAGCATGAGGGGAGATGCTAGATGAGGCTATTTGTCACACTGACAGGACAGCATTGTCAGGGTTTTAGCTGCACAGAAGAGAACGGACGAAAGATGAGAATGGACTCCTCTAGTCTCCTCGGTTCTCCCTATTTCAAGAGCCAGCTGTCTATCTGTGACATGTAAACATTAGATGTGCATTATGGGTTGCTTTGTCCTCCATAAATCATTGTCACTAATGTAGCTGTGCTGTATTTTAAGGGTGTATTTACACAACCTGAATGATGGGCTCTGTCCGTGTTGTGGAAAGTGATACAGATGCAGCCAAAAGCTGTCTTTTTCTTTCTAAAATAGGGTTAATAAAGATCTTACAGTGTATAATAAATTGGCCATCAATAGTGGTATCTTGTCACCCAACCCTCAGCAAGAAAGGAATTATGCTTAATTTCAAAAATATTTATGTTTAATTAATTTAATTAATAATATAGGTATATCGTGAAGATACAATGGCCCACGTTTATCTACACCAAAAAAAGTGGCTGTATGCTCATTTCCACACAAAGATTGGCATTTATCAATATGGACGATGGGGTATGATCAAATCTCAGCTCAATATTTACTATTATTTGGCTCAGACACAGGTCTGTGCCATGTTATACTGGAGCAGAACCCCCCTACCCTCAACATCGCCTCAGTCTGGGTCAGTGACAGGCTTGGGTCTGACTCAAGCACAGCAAAGCGGTTGTTGGTGGCAATTTTGAGGTCCGATCAAGCAATAAGCTTTAATATTTGATGACCCTTTATTCAAAACTCGCAGCAGTGATTTCTCTCCACACTGTTGCATTCTGACTTCTGTTGATCCCATTTTTCAGGCTGACAAACCCAATCACCTTGTTATTTTGAAATTCCAACATTCGGATGCTTATTTTCAGCTTCTGATGCTTGTCTTCTTGGTTGTGTTCCACATCTCAGTGTTGTAAACGCAAGGGGTGAGCTCTCAAGACCGTAAATATAGGGGGGCGTGGTATTCAAATTATGATCATTTTCAGCCACCGCATTTATCAGAGGCTGACCGGACGTACACCACGTGTCATGAATCACACGTGAGACTTGGAGTAGGGTGACATTTTACACCTGAATTTGTACCAGTTTGATAAATGAGGGCCAGAGTGACTGATATGGTTGGTTGATAATGATGTTTAATTTTTGCTGCATTACTTCCTCCTTCCAAATTCTTCATCTGAAATCCCTGACTTACTTTCATTCACTTCTTTTAAACTTGTGTCTGTTTGTGTCCCAGGGTGAACCAGGAGCCCCAGGCCAGAGGGGATCTCCAGGCGAGAGAGGCCGCCCTGGACCTCCTGGGGGTGGCGCATACCATTCCAAGGATGCGCAGCCCATGATGGGACCAGTCGGACCTAGAGGGGAGAGGGGAAGCCCAGGCTCAGCAGGGGCCCCCGGGCTCCCTGGACCTCCAGGTTTACCAGGACATGACGTAAGACAGTTATTTCCTGTTATTTGTAACTTTTAATCATCTTAGTCAGTATAGTGGCTAAAGGCACTCACTGGCTCCATCTGCTCATGTAAATAATTAATTTTCTAATTATCAAGGTTGATTAATGTTCGCAATATTGTTTTTCTTCTTATTTCTCCTCTAACTTGTCACAGGCTGTAGTCAATTATGATGACATCAAAAGCTTCATCCGCCAGCAGGTCATCAAGATCTTTGATGGTAAGGATGTGTTTTACCTCTGTCTAGTTGTGTTAATCTTTCCTGTCCTTTTCCAACACTAGAGGAGTGTTTTCCCTTTAGATGTGTTTTTATGTTTCCACTGGGAAGACTACAGCTGTGATCACCAAGAAAACATTTGTTTCTTGTTGCATATTTCCGCCTCCCCAGAGAGAATGGCCTACTACATGTCTCGCATGCAGATGCCAGTGGAGATGGTGGCATCCCCAGGTCGGCCTGGGCCTCCAGGTAAAGATGGTTCTCCGGGTAATCCGGGGGCCCCGGGTGCACCTGGCCTCCCAGGACAGATTGGCAGACAAGGCCGAACTGGTCCCCAAGGGCCTCCAGGTGAGTCTTATCACCATGTCAACAGTGAGCGCTCAGTCCTACACAACCCTTTATCTTAGACCTACCTGTTTTTTGTGTGCGTACAGGCAGGGTCAGGGTAAGAGCTAATTGGCTCTGCACACAATGGTTCAAGTGTTAGGTGTTAGAACTATTGGAATTGTTTTCAGAGTCAAAATCATGGGTGCAAGATCACTTCTGGGTGTTACCGAAGAAAAAAAAAATCCACTGCTATGGTGATCTCTCACTTGACTGGACAGAGTGTAGGTTTAGAGAGTGGGCTAGTGTCTCAGTGGGACACACACAAAAAAACCCCAAAAAAAACGTTCAACGTTTTTGTAACTCACAAGAAAATATAATCCGATTTGAGCGATGATTCACCACCAGAATCCAAGATGAGAAAATACCAAAATGCGTATCTCAGTCTTGGATTCATGGAGGAAGACTGGCAGCGGGCAGTATGAAACCCTAATAAATTGAAGAGACACTTAGACTATACACTTCAGTCACATCAGTAAGCCACTTGAGTTTTTCAAGAGGAAACTTTGTGAATACCATAAGCAGGAAAAAAGCATGTGTAAACAACAATGCAGAACTTCCATCCTATAATGTCACATACAGAACTGCACGGTGCAAGAAACCACACGATTGCATGGAAGCTCATACTGCCCGCTGCTCTGGATATGGTATAATGATCTTTTTTAACAGTTTGTACAGTTTGCAATAAATTGTTCTGACAATAATTGCTATGTATAGCAGGCTCATTGCAGCCACTGACTCACAGTTAAAATATCCATCTTTGTTACCAAAAATCTGTTCTAAGTAAGTATTGTCCCAGGGAGCAATCTGGACTTTATTTGTATTGTTCAAGCAAAAAAAGTTGTTTTTAATTTGGACATCAAATTATTCAAAGAAAAGCTGTACTAATGGTTATAATATTAATGTTTCTTTCAGTAATTTTGTTGGGGTTAGGGGAAGTACAGAAATTTTTCCTTCCTCCAAAGAGCAGCCTGACAAAAAAAGTTTGAGAACCACTGCACTATGTTTTCATTTTTTTTCTTAGTTTATTTGTTAATTAATTGAATAAAGTCAGTCATCTTGGCTGTTTTTCATGCATTTTTGGACACAAAAGATGATGACATGTTGACATGTTAATGAATCTCTACAAATGTTCCCTCTGCTTGCAAAAAAACCATCAGAGACCACATATCCCTTTCTTGAATCTTCAGTTGCTAGGGGCAATTGACAAGGTGTAGGGGTAAAAATGAAAAATTGGACTGAGCCCATGTTTTGTTGTCAGCTGCGGCTAAAAGGTGTGACTTTCCCCTCTTAAGGACCACATGGACCGCGTGGAGAAAAAGGAGATAAGGGTGTGGGAGAGATGGGAGACGTAGGACCTCCAGGAGCACCAGGTAATGAAGCTCACTGGTCTATGAAGCCATACAGTGGCACATGGGTGCTTACTTACAGTAGGCCTATATAATATGGGATAGTAATATGGGAAGCCATTGGCAAGTGCTCTGTTTGCATTTCACAATATAGTTTTCATATTCAAACTCCACAATGTTTGAATTACCTGTTACAATTAATCTTCTCTGTCAGAGCCTTTTTCTGCTGTAATCATCTGCCTGTATTTCATTGTTTTGTGCATGCATGGTGTATCTGTTGTTAGAACCTAATGCTAATGTTAAATCACATAATTGATGCCAATTAGTCAAAAAGTTAGTGATTAGTAAAATTGCCCGCATAATGAAAGTATTTTTTTTTTTTTCAATTTAAATAAAATGAATAGGCTAGTAATCAGCCAAAATTAACATCTGAACTGCCTTAGTCATCATGCATTTCAAATAGCATTTTCTAAAGTAATGAATTAGGATCCACAATTTACAAGGAGCAGTTTATTTCATTTGTGGATGAAAACGCAGTCACACTCACATCAAATGATCTAAATGAAGATTGAATATTTGTTTCATATTTCTCAATTTCATCATCTTACCTATCAGTGAATGCTCTCGTTACTATTGTTTTTTAAATGTGTATAGTTCTAATTCCTCTCTAAATTACATGGCTAATAACCGACACTTAGCTCACAATTTACAGACGCCTTTAAAATAAACTTTCAAGGGAATAGTTTGACATAAGACAATATGTGAATGTTAATGTTGATGTTGATGTTGCTGTTGCGTCTGAGGGGCAAATATGAAGCCACAAGCAGGAGTCATGCACATTTAGAGACTGCTGGTTCATAAGGGTCACGCCGAAGAAACAGCTAGAATAATATTAACTAACATTTTGTCTCATTCACTTAAGTGTCAAGTCACATTTTGTGTGAAGAACTTTGGAAGGAACATTTACATGTATGTCAGCCCACCCCATCTTTTTTAGCACAATATCTCAATAGTAGGGAAGTTAGGTTGGATTTACTGATTATTATAGTTTGATGGACTAAAGTCAAGGTCACCTAAGAAAATTCTTTTTTGCCTTGTGAATGCAATATCTTTAAGAGTACTACAAGAGAATCCTTATAGAATGATTTATTGGTAGACATTGAAAATACAACCCATATTCATATCAGTAGGACACGGTCTTGCTTTACAGAGACCGGCATCTTGTGCAGCCATATTTCTACTGCAGCCTGAAAAGACAAAGCAGCCAAAGTGTGTGTTTTGCCTTTAGAAGCAGAGTCTTATTACACTAACAAAGTAAATTACACCTTTTCTGGTTTGAGAAGGCCACCTTAAGGTTTGTTAGAATCCACAACCTCAAAAGCTTGTTTTTAGCTTCTTGAACGTGCAATTTACTAAATTAGATTATAATATCACAAAAGTTGTGTTGACCACAGCCACACTGGTCACCAAGGATATATTTCACTTTCTGAATCGTTTTAACATAGTTTTTTCAAGGTCAAGTACCAAAGCAGTTATAGTACGATTTTATTGATATGTTTCTTTCTTTTATTATTCCAGGTGTCCCAGGTTCACCTGGTTATGGTAAGATGGGCCCTCCAGGTCCAGTTGGCCAGCAGGGTGTTCCTGGAATCCCAGGACCCCCTGGTCAGCCCGGTTCAAAGGGAAAGGATGGCCGGTGTAATCCTGCAGACTGTATGAGCCATCAAGTTGAGTACAGCCCCAAGGGCCCACCTATCAAGGGCCCCTGGTAGAGAGCATAGAAGAGGAGAAAGGGGGTTGACTGAAGCAAAAGAGACTATGGAAAAAGACAGGATGCTAAAGAACATGATCCAAAGTTACTGAATTTGATTAACTAATTGAGTCGCTGTTGTTGTTGAGTTGAATAGATTTACCCACACAGATTTTTACTGTAGTTCTGAGAACTAAAAATCCACTATTTGTTTAAAGGGCCCCACTGGAACTGAATAACAGAACACCAGCAGTACATTTTTATATTTTTTTCATTTTTGTATTTTTTTTCCCCATGAATGCCAATTTATTGTTGTATTACTGCCTCTTATTTCCTCACTGTGTTTAACTTCTTTTGTACACTTTTAAAAAACCCAGGGGAGGTGACAAGAATCACAATCTGTATTTCCTTCTTCTTGATTAATTCTGGCCTCCTCTGCTTTTTGTTTTTTCATCCCCTCTCTCTCTCTCTCTCTCTCTCTCTTCCTAAAGCTGTAGGAAGAGAATACACAATTACTGTAGCACTTTGCTCCCACCCCTCATATCTTTTCCCTTGTCACTGAATCCCATTTGGATAACATCCTATTCATTTCGTTGCATTTTCTGTCTCAGTGCCTGAGGTGTGATACATATTTGAATTTGACTCATAAGAGAACATCTCTAGAATTGTATTCCAGTTTTGGAGAAGAATAAGTCACAAACTTGCATTCATACTCCCTTTGACTGTTTTGTATATATTTATATTTATATATATAGTGGCTTTTGATACTTTTTCAAAAGATTTGATAAAAAAAGGGATACACATGTTCTAGGCGCTAGTTTTTCACTGTCAGTGGTTATATGGCAAAAAATGCCACAGGGATATTTTTCTAAGGTCTATACGTTTCCATAAAGGAATAATGTGCTCAGTAAAAGACAAAGTATTTATAAAAGCAAATTGCATTTACACAAGAAAGCATATTGGCTTTTGTAATTTCTGTTCTAAACTTAATTTTGTTCTTTTTAACTCCAGGCTTTGTGGAAATGTAGCCGTTGTTGAACATCTCATCTCATTTTATGTTCCAAAGTAGCTGTAATGACCATCTGTCAGCTTCACCAGGCACTTGTTTGAGAAGATAGGAGCGATAATTGAGCCCATTCACCACAGGTACTGTAATGCAGCATATTTACCGCGGTCACCAAACCCTACCATTCACACATGAGGGCAAAGAAATTGTTCATAAAAGCATTACAAATGGCTTTTGTGGTTTTAAATGGTGCTAAATTGGTGGGTTGGTATAATTTGCATCTCTGTCTCTGGTATTTTGAATCCTTAGTGCATCCTACCACATCCATAGTTTAAGCTAGGAGCTTTTTCAAAGAATCGTTCAGATCATGTGGTTTCCACTGTCAAGCTGTCTTGTAGCAAACACCTCTCAAATACTGTTCATTCATGGACAGATAAGAGAGTACAGTGAGTCCCTGGACACAGATAGGTAAAAGACACCCCGCCCCTACACAGTAGAACATCCAGACTAATGTCAGTTGTGTGCCTCTTTGTTCTTCTTTTATAATTCTTTGTTGTGTTTAATGCATTTTTAAGTTTCTCTATGGATGGTTTATGATTCTTATGTACTCAGTCTGCATAAATTTGTGGTCATTTGTTCCTCTTTATGGTGGAGTAACAAATGTTAACTGTCACTTCAAACGGAGGCTTTGGCCCAACGGCCTGCTGCCTTGTTATGCCCAGTAGGCCCGTTCTGCAGTGCATCTGTGGATCCATCAACTCAACCATCATCATCATTGGTCATTGTTGTTGCAAAAAAAAGTGTGTTACATATGTTGTTTTATGAAACTTTTGAGAAACAAAAACATAATTTTGAAAGCAATTGCATAAATGTGTTTTCTATTTTCTTTGGCAGAAACATGCACATATACTGCACATTAGAACATTTTCATTTATTAGTTTCATTAGTTTTGTGCTACCTGTGGCATTGGTGCTGCAATGATGTTGACAAAAGCCGAGTGTCTGCAGCTTTGGAAAAATGGGAGTTTATTTATATGCATGAATTTGTGTGATATAAAGTTTGGAAATGGAGAAATGAAAAGGAGCTAAAAAAAAAAAAAAAAAAAAGGGGTGAGTCAGACCACAAACATTCATTTGCATTCCCCAGATGATACAGAAGAACATTGGATTTTACAAAAGGTTCCTTTTTATTTGTTTGGGTTTACCTGAACAGCCAGACAAAACCCCTCTTTACAGATAGATATAAAGAACAATAAATATTTTTTGTTGATTAAAATGAATCAGTCGCTGACACCCTGTGGAAAGTTGACAGTGGCATACGAGGCACAATTGGACCAGTGACTGATTCATTCTGAGGGAAAGGTAATTTTTTTTCTGCAGGAACTTTTTATTACTCACTGAATTCATTAACACAGGATTTTTGTTGGTGCATATCGAAACCCATTCCTTTTCCTCTACATAATAATCAACACACATTTACAAAGATTTACAGCACTGCATTGTGGGAGATGGGAGTATCCATTGGGATATGTTGTTGCCAGGCAACAAGAGGAAGAGATAAAGCTAGTCGTTAGTTTCTAAAATGAGACTTGGGGAGAAAAGCAGGGATTGCAGGGGGGGAGGTAATGTACATGTGAGGTAAATCACTCAAGCTGACAGATAAAAATACTATATTTTACAAGACAGTACTGAGTGCGAATTTGGCTGTGATCATTTATTTTATTTTTTTTAAACTTTTAAGTCAGATGTGATGTTGTGTGACAAACTTCAAAACAAAATACTGCATATATAAAAGCATTTAAAGTGACCTTGGTGTAAAAGAGAAATGTCTTTTATGACATCTAGTTTTCAGATTCTCTCAGCTCAAACACACTGATGGGTGCAAAGAGATGCAAGATACATGTGTTCCTGTTCCACTACTTGAATGTTGTAAATGGGACTGACACCCTCCAAAAACACAAGAGAAAAGATGTGAGTGGCTGTGAGCTGCTGCTGTCATGGTGATCTATGGTGGTTAAGATCAAAGTTATGTCCCATCAGTCAAAATTTATGATTGTGAGTTTCAGGAAGAGGGACCCTGTACATCCAGTCACTATTACTGTCCCCCACCCTTCATTCCTGATATTATCCAACCGAGAAGAGTTGTGTCTCTCCTCCTCTTCTTCCTCTGTCTCTCTCTTCCTCTCTCCCTGGTGATGTTAGGAGCTGCTTAGGGAGAGATAAACCTCTAAACATTGGGTCCTTTGATTGTTCCTGCCTCCTGTAGTCTTGGCGAGGTATATGCAGATGCGGCCAGACACATTGCCGCCTCACAGTAGCCTGGCAGACCTGGTGCACCAGCTTTACCAGGGTGACCGGCCTCTCCAGCTAAACCCTGAGGTCCTCTCTCACCGGGCCTACCATCTCGAGCCACACCATCCACACCAGGAGGACCTGTGGATGGAGACGGTTTCATGGTTTTGTTTGTATTGTATTTTGTGTGTATTGCAAGGGTGTCTGACCACAGTTTGGATTAGTGTCCTTACACTTATTAGTTACCTTTGAAATTCTAATAGACTCTCATTCAAGAGCATCTGTTATATGACTGGAGTTAATGATGCAAGTCCTTGTATGGTGACCTTTGTTGAGCATATATTTGGGTGGTCTTATATTTTTACATGTTGTAGAATTCCATTGGCTGAGAGAAGATTCAGCTTTCACCCATATATATGTATTTTTTTAACTGACTTAGTCTTCTGGTTTTTTGGATGAGGCACAATAGTTTTATTTAACAATTACTTTGTTGGTTGCAAAAAGAACTCAGGCTCATTCTCCCACAGACTTTCCATTAGTCTTTTTCTCACTTGATTTATAATGTCAGTAAAATATGTTCCTGATCTTCATGGTCTCAGGCCTTCCTCAGTTGAATATGATGTCACTTTTGTAACTCATGTTTCATTTAGGAAAACAGATGATAAAGCATGGCACATTTGAGTGAACAACTGTATGATTCAGAGATGGTTGTGTCTAAAAGGAGAGGCTTCAAAACGAGTTCAGATTCCCATGGGTGACATCACTACCAGTTGTCACTTATTCTTACCTTGTATTCCTGGAGGTCCTGGTGGTCCTGGGTGAGGTTTACCAGGATCTCCCCTCTCTCCCTTTGCCCCTCTCTTTCCTGTGGAAGATGTCATATGTGAGGAGGTCTTAGTTTTTTGCTTTTTTGCTTTTTTTTGCTCGACTTTGAACTATATAATACTCTGTTTTTACCTTTAAGACCAGTGTTTCCAATCTGTCCCGGTGCTCCAATCATACCAGGAATGCCCCGTGCACCTGGCAAACCATGTGGGCCCTGAGGGCCAGATGCACCAGGAGGTCCAGGGGGCCCTGGAGGTCCCATTACACCCGCTCCACCGAGCACAGCCCTCTTGGCACTCACCGCCACTGCTGCTAGCCTCTCTGTAACCCAGGAGACATCATCGTTTCTGATTAAATTACTTCTGATGAAAGGCAACTGATTGCACAGGAGATGAAAGTAGATTCAGGAAATGAGCTAATCTAATCTAATCTCCCCTCCCATAGACATCAAAAGTGAATATTCAGGTGCTCACCCTGCAACATCTTCAACACCACTTCGATAATATGCTGGTCAGATGAATCACGGCCCTGAAAAAGGAGATTGAGCATTATTAAGAGGCAGCAACCAGCATATGTCAGTGTATATGTCCATTAGATGTTTTTACCCATGCTGAACTGACCATGTGGTTTAACTATTTCTCACTTTATTGGATATACAGCAATTTCTTCTTCAAAAAAAAAAAAGAAACTTACTGGTGGGCCCTGTATGCCAGGCATGCCAGGTACTCCTCGCTCTCCATGGAGTCCCCTAGGTCCAGGAAGTCCTGGTGGTCCCTGGTCCCCTGGTTTACCAGGATCTCCAGTGGGTCCATTGTATCCAGGGTCACCCCGAATTCCTTGCTGTGAGGAGAAGTACATTAAAGGGAGACAATGAAAGAGATGGTGTAAAAAAAGAAGGAAGCTAGTAAAGGAAGGAAGAAATGATATGGCATGGTCACGGAAGAGTCATGAGATTCCACACTATTTGATCCTCACCTGTCCTTTAGGCCCAGGTTCACCAGACAAACCCTGTCAAGGAAAAATATGTAGATTCATCATCACTCTCATCTATCATTTATGCCTTACAGACTGTCATTGAGCAATAATTCAAGAATGACTATTGTAAATGAATGTCTAAAAATGCAGCTCCAAAGAGCCAGCATGCACCGTTTCTTCACTTTCATGTAAATAGCTCATCTTCTATCTGTTATGGGGATTTGTATGCAACTTCAAAGACAGAATTCCTCTTCTTAACTTCTGTATGGTCATAAGGTTTTCTGCTATATATCACTCTACGCTGCTGCCATTAGAATCACAGGCTTTAATCTCATCTAAAGATGGAAAGTTTCACTTTATTCAGGTGCCTAAAAAACACAAAGTTTGAAAGAGCAACCAGGTTGGACTGTAATGAGTTTTACCTTTTCACCTTTCTCGCCAGCCAATCCCTCAACGCCGGGGTCACCCTACAAGTGACAGAGAGTGAAAGATGACAGAGTTGAGAGAAGAATGACTTAAGAAATAGTTTTAGTCAGCATGAAGCCAGTGTATGAGAAATATGTGGCTTTTTCTACATAATCCAATTTAAAAAAGAGCAAGATTTGTACTCACAACATCTCCCTTTGAGCCAGATTTTCCTTGGAAGCCCTGGAAAGAAAAGTCATATAAATCTTGATTCAAGCAAGTGGATCACAAAGTGAGACAGATGTGATTGCATCTCTAAAACAAGGAACACATGGAATGTTTATATACCTCATTTACCTCAATCAATGCTTCAACATTTCAACAGGTAACTGGTTTTAATGGTGTGGCTGATCAATGTGTACTGATGTATTCATATTGCCTGCCTTTTTCAGAGGTTTATGGAACTATTCATTTTTGGTTAAACAGTGCCCCCTATGTACTAGTCTGTGTAACTGAAGTCTTATCTTTATCTTTAAATATAGACAATGGTGCACAAGTGTGACAAATGAAAATATATTTGTTCATGCACATAATGCACACATTCACTGACCTTGTCTCCCTTGGTTCCACTAAGGCCCTGGGCACCTGGGACACCGATGGGCCCTCTCTCTCCTTTGCTGCCCTGTAAGTACATAGCAAATTATTTAGAACCACCACCTGAAACCAGCTTGTGCTGTTGACACATAGATTAAAAAGTACAATGCAACTTACAGGTTTGCCAGCAACTCCCTGTGGCCCAACTGGTCCCCGTTGGCCTCTGTCACCCTGTGGGATTCGGATAATCGAATAAGAAAATGTGCCTTAAAGCAGCAGTGTGTTTGTGTTTTGATGTTTTAGTTCTTAATTGTACCTTGGGCCCAGGTATTCCCTCCATACCAGGCTCGCCAGGAAGACCAGGTTCACCCTGAGATAAAGTACAATTACTCACCGCGCTGCCTAATATATTGTACAGTATGAAAGCCAAAATTAAATCATATTTAGTGTATATGATTACCAGTGGTCCAGGTGCACCCTGTGCACCAAAGTAACCTCGAGGTCCAGGCTCACCCTATCGAGGACAGTGTGGATAAGAGAAGGGGAATAATTAGATAGGGTTTAAAAACCAGGAAGAAAAAATATACATATAAAAGTGAAAGAGTTCAATATAACATGATGTGCTATGAGTTAAAAGGCTTACCTTATCTCCAGGTCCACCTTTAGCTCCAGGACTGCCAGGCAATCCCTACAGAGAGAAATGACAGGACTAGAATTACAATAAGTCAAAGTTGCTGCTATATTTTGTACTATGTAGCTGCAATGTTGCTGACTTTGAGTCAAGCTGCACATTTTACAATCTAGTAAAACTCTGTATGCTGTATTCTGACAGTATGGAGTGAACTTTATTCATTTTCCTTATACTGTAAATATGTAGGTATATTTGAAATGCATGACCTCTATGTTATAACCTGCAAATGCGTTTGGGCGATGGTTGTGGATAAATAATATGTTTGTGCAGTTAGTAGGTGGTAATATAGCTGTGCGTGTGTGTGTGTTCGAAAGAGAGAGATGGTATGCCATAGTTTTCCAAATGTCACTTGTACAAGGTCCTTAAAATTTAGCAAAAACCAAACAAAAAAACTGATTTGTACATGAGCATTAATTAGAGCTTAACAGCAAGGTAAACAGATGAAATTGAAATTATTATTATTATTATTATTATTACCATTTTGGCTATTAAACAGATGCAGAATTGCATTTTTACCTCCCAGTCTGGACCTAACTGCAATATCTCAAGAGCCAACCAGTGGGCCACGGCCCAAGCATTGGAAGCACTGCAGTTAGGCATAAAGCAGACTAAGTTACACTGTTTTTCCAGCCTTAGTGTCACTGCAATGACCACACAGGAAAGTGTGCATCTCATGCTCCATTAGTCCTTAGTCAGGATGATGCACAAACACACACACAAACGCACACTCGGTATATACACACTGCTCTGATTGTGATGAATTACTCGCAGTGGGAGGGAGAATGCTATTTCAAGGTGGTTTAAATTCTAAAAGAGTGTTGGTCACAGGGTCACTGTTTACCTGGATGAGTGCCCAGAAAACAAAATATACTAAAATTTACAGGCTGCTTTGCATCTCCTCCATCTGTGTTCTGGCTCGGCTGAACTAAAGAATAGAAAACATCGACTCCCTACATGGTTGACAATAGCCATTTGCAGATGGGTTCGTTTGCATGTGCCTTGAATGCCATTGCCGAACAATCCTCAAATTAAAAAAACCCACCTGCCGAGCACTAAACTGAGAGATCACTCACCGCTGCTCCCTGAGAACCAGGAGGACCAGGCATCCCAGCCTGGCCGGGGCTGCCCTGCAGAAAGCACAACAGCAGAATAATTACTTGCCATCTTTTACTATGATTGAAGTTACTCATCGTTATCGTGGCTGGCAGGCGTTACCTTGATTCCAGGAATACCAGGTGTGCCATCTTTCCCGTCAATGCCCGGCAGACCCTGAAAAAGCAGACAAATGAGTCAGTGGACTTTCTCTGGCACATTCTCCAGATGAAACTGTATAGCACACAAACAAAGGAGCTCTTGCTCACATTCTCTCCCTTTTTGCCAACTGCACCCTGTGGGCCCTGGATTCCTCGGCTGCCCTGTGGTGGATAAACAAATCAGCAAGTCTTCATGACCACCTGCACTCAATCTCTGAAAAAAATATTTAATTTCTTGTGCTGCTTCTTTGGCAATAGACTTCAAGGGACAACATAGACAGGGGTCACCTACTTTGTCTCCCTTGTCCCCTGGCTCTCCAGGGGGTCCCTGAGGTCCCTCCTCCCCCTGCAAACAACAAAGAGAGACTCAGAGGACTTGAGGAGGAACCGTGGGAATATGTTTTTATGTTACTATATATGTTTGTGTTTGCTCTTACAGGAGGCCCAGGAATTCCTACAGGTCCGCTGATGCCCTTGTATCCACGAGGCCCCTATGGGAAAACAGAAAAATGCCATCAATTATTTAAGATCAGAGAAGATGCTAAGTCAAGGTAGCCTACAACTCATTGTGATGAAGGGCTAATTAGTGCTTAACTCACTTATTGGAGCTACGCAAGAGCCGGCCACTCTTGCTTTGGCACGAAGCTGAGGCGCTAACTTGGCTAACGCAGCTAATGTTAACAGTAAGACGGATGGCTACAGCGGGTCATTAACTACGGATGGAGGCATTGTGGACCCAGACAACCACAACCAATTAGAGGGAAGGCAGAGATTTGTATTAGCATCATTTCCATATGCCCCCATTGCCAGTAATAGATTATATTTATACAGTGGGAGCAGGTTTGGCTGTACCTCTTTATCGGTGCCTGTCTTAGAATGAGAACAGCTGTGTACCCAAAGATAAAAAGGACAAAAAAAATCATATGTGAATATTTAAGAGAAAGGTGGTACTCACTGCCTCTCCTTTAGGACCCATCATTCCTGGATAACCCCTCAGCCCTATCGGACCCTGGGAAAGAAGCAAAAAAAACAGTGAGGTAAGCAAGACCACACTCAAAGGTCAGAACATTCAGTTCTGTCACTTTAAGAGGATACCATGTGATAGCAATACACTATATTTTTAAGTATTCCTAACTTTGCCAGGTGGTTAAAGATTGAATATTCAGCATACCGGAGGTCCTGGGATTCCCTGCTCCCCAGAGATGCCCAGTTCTCCCTTGGGTCCCTGGTGGAGAAGATAAAAAGGAGAGGCTGATCAGTTATTGTCATTCTCTCATGCTCTCTGTATCAATCTGGCAACCAATCTGGGTACATTAAAAACATTTTCATAAACTACAAAAAACTACAGTATTTTGTTTTTGTATCTGTTATGGTACTGGTTGCTTATGATGTCTCTTCCGTGTTGTTGCTTGCTGGTCCAAAACCTAGCATTATACTGGGTAAAAAAAATCAAATCTTATGATTAAGGTTTTCTTTCTGAGCTTAAGTTGAGTGATAGCTCTATCATGAGATAGATGCGTGAGATGTATATACGACAGACCACGTTATATTTGAATGACCCCTGCTTTCAGTTGTTATACTCAGCTAAAAGATATTCTAACATAAGCAAATTGCCTCTATGAGCTATATGCAAAAAAATATTTTGAAATCGTCTTATTAACCTACCATCATCACTGGTGTCATTTGCTGCTGGTACCACCATCATGTCATTTCTGTCCATGGTAAAATCCATCAAATACAACAACCAGATTGAGCTGGTCTGGATTTATTTTTCAGTACTGTAGTGATAAATGTGATATTCATCTTGTTCACTAATCTTGTGGGTCTTTTGCACCACAGAGTCATCAATAAAGCGATACTACAACAAAAACACAATTTATCTTTTCGGTGGTGCTTTAATCCTGACAGCTGGTGGAGATGTGAAAAGCTTGTGCCAACTGTCCTGAACATGAATAACAGAGAGCGCGCCATCATAGAGCATCATTGAGTCAGGGCAGGTCTTCTAAAATAGTCCCTGTGCTGATTGTTTAGAGAATCTAAGCACTGCCAGAAGACTGCTTGTGGGGGAAGATCAGAGGCTAATTCCAGGGGCTTGGTTAGCCACTCTCTTGAAGCCCACTGTGAGCTCATTAGCTCTGCTTAATACTCTGGGTGATAGGGTTATGTGAACCCTGACTCTCTCATCCTTGCCTCTATGTACCTGGATCTTCACCACCACTTTCGTCTACTGTAGCTGCTGAATACAGGGCCAGGGCCAGGCCTGACTAATCACAACCAGATTAGGGTCCGTCATGTACCTTGTGAGCCTTCATTAGAGCTAATCCTTGCCTTTGCTGGTGTTGGATGGCGTATGAATGTATAAGACTCTACAACATGTACTTAAGTATGGGTGTTTGAGTGCATCTGTGTATGCTTTCAAGCAGCGATTGTGCAGCTTACCATTTTTCCTATGCTGCCAGGCTCTCCAAGAACACCAGCACGCCCTTTGTGTCCCTGGCAGGCAATACCATGTCAATATGGTGTTCCAGCAATGTTGTAAATTAACTATTAAAAAACAAAGAGGCATACCTTGACTCCCTGCAGTCCCTGAGGCCCTTTTGGTCCTGCTGGGCAATTAAGAGGACACTATTATGGAGAGAGGAAAATAAGTAGATTATGAAAAGTGAAAACAGATTTGAAAGAGAGGAGATGCCATTGTATCTTACCTGGAAGTCTGCACTACCCTCTTCCCCTCCGATAAACTTCCCTGGAGGACCCTAGATAAACAGATAGATGTATCAGTTGATAGATGGGTCAAGAAAGTCCTCTGGTCACAGATGACAGACATGTTACATCTTCTGCCCAGAGATGAGCCAGCACTTTTGCGTTCTCACTTTCTCACTATGTGTCCTTCCATCTTTATCTCTGTGTGATGCAAAGATTGAGTTAGAAAGTAAAGTATCTCTGCAGGGGTTGATGTATTCCTGTTACAGTCAGATAAGACAGCCAACTGATCTAATGTAGGTTTATTTGCCCTAGGACAGCACTAAAGCTACACAAATACACCCCCATGGGCAGGGAACATCACTCTCAATGAAGACAAACCCCTTTCCCCATCTAGGAGTTACACCGCTGGGAAATAAACTTCAAGGTGTACCACTCAAAACTGTGAGTGATATCTCACCACCAAACTATTTCCAGCTATGAGAGGTATTTTGTTTTAATTATTAGAGAGTACCTTTAAAAACCCAACAACAAACATTTCAATTGCTGCTGGTTATGTAATAAAGATCACGCTCCAAAGAATTTGACAGTAAGAATTTACAATATAGTATGGTGCGATGATCACAATAAAAAGCCCCAGTTTTCCACCAACGAATATTATAGCATTATTTCTTGCATTTGAAAAACATACTTGCCTATTTTATTTATGGATTGTCATCAAAAATGTCCCTTTTTGTGTATAACTAGGAATAAAATGACTTCCTGTTGCTATATTGATAAAAGGATTCTATTAAATAAATAGCACTGGCCAATGCTAGATAATGCTATTTCCCCTACCTGAAATTCAAAACCTGAACATGAATCTGGGACATAATTATGTCAAAAAAAATCGGAAGTAACACTGTAAGACTTTGACCTTTAATTTGTAGATCATACAAAACCTGCCCAGGTTGAATATGTGTACTTCAATGGATTGGATTAAGTTTTTAATGTTGAAACACAAGATGCTGTTCTTGCAGTTTTATCTTCATGATCGTCTTTGATCTATCAGAAAACACTAAGAAAGATGACAGATAAATAAGATGCTTTCAAGGCAATCTGGCATGGTTGGACACTTACAGGTTTGCCAGGAGGTCCAGGAACACCTGGAGCCCCAGGTGGTCCCATGATCCCCTACACAGTGGACAGAAATGATTTTAAATGTAACACTGAAAAAGGCAAAGATTTGTGTAATGTCTGTATGACTGTATTACTGCTGGTGTCCTTACCTTTGGTCCGGTTGCTCCAATTTCACCAGGAAGACCAATTGGCCCAGGAACACCCTATAATGAGAAAATAGAAAAAACAGAGAGTACACACCCGGCATGTCACAAGATAATTTGCACATGTCACAGCATAGCCATTAAGTAAAAAAAAAACGTAACTGTATTATACCAAACAAGCTACTTACAGCCAGTCCCGGGAGGCCTATTCCCTGTGTGGATGGAATGGACAAGGGGTTAATTACAGTGTATCAACTGGAACCAATCAAAGTAGCAAATCATATTTTGTGAAAGCCAATTAATAATGGCAAATGTAACTCGGTTTCTGTGTGTACAGTGTCAGAGTTCAGAGAAAATGCTCTCAGGATGAAAACAAAGACATATAATCCAGTCAGTGTATTTGCTGTATCTTTTGCTTGGTAGTAATTACAAAACACAGTGTAAGCCTCCTTAGAGGCAGAACATCCCACAGGGCAGGGTCTTCTGTTGGTGCAACACAAGCCAATACAGAATATGAGCACATGCCTCCCATTGACAAACTGCTAATACTAAAGAATTTGACTCCTAAAGTTGAATACAAATATGACATAATGTGACTCTGGACTTACATACTAGATGCTATAGGATAAATGGACACAGAACACCACCTAGTGGTGTCTGATTGTATCTTATACAATATATATTACCTGCCCTTGCATTTGCTGGTCTGTTCAAAATCTGTTTCATAAGAAAACAACACTGGGAACTTTTTTCTTTTTCTGTAAGGCTGTGTAAAGAAATAAGGCTTATAACAGCTGGAGAAAGCAACTTCCATGTGTGAGTATAATGATCCTGAAAGGGGGCACATCTGTTCAGGCATTCATGCATGATGGGAAAAAGAGAAGGTGGTATGAGATGTTGCCTTATTAGACCAATTGGATTGCAATATGTCAAGGATTAGGCATCAAATGATGGTTAATCCAGCCAGCCATAGGTCAGTTCATAGGTACCATGTCAGCCTTATGAGATAACATGTAGCTTATTTGTCACCTAATGGCATTCAAACCTTTACTTCGTACTAATTTACACAGGTCTGCTGTGTGGACATAGTTTTGAGGACCTTTTTTTTTCTTATTATAGAAATTTTATATGCCACTCCACTGCATATACTATGATAAAAAAGCATAGAATCCTTATAAAACATTATGCATTACAGATTAAACCAGTGCTTTCCAAACTGTTCAGCTTGTGATGGTTTGGGAAATTATCTTTGTCCTGTAAATGTCTCAGATGGCCTTTTGAAATAATTGTTAGCAAAGCTACCAATATTAATAAATCTTTAGAAAAACAAGGAGTAGAAACATCTCTAAAGAATATCGAGCGTGGGGGATTAGGCTTTTGATGATCAACTCTGATTGTATTACATACAGAAAGAGTTGAACCTTTGTATCTTTCTTAAAAGATGGCACAGCGACATCTAGTTGAAACATCAAACTGTACAAACACTTTCCTGCCAACAACATTTTAGTCATATGGCAAAGACAGTATGGTATGATACACGCTTCAGCACACTTGTTTGAGATGAGCCTCAGAGCCTGGCTTCGCACCTGAAATCTCAATGTTCTCCTTATTAAAATCTGAACAATCATATCATCACATATCTTATCTCGTAGCAAACTACCTGATTGTGTTTGAAATTGTTTTTGAAAAATGTTGCTGATAATGATAAATGGGAGTTCATTTTAATTAATTTAACTTATAATGGCATGTTTGTACATTCTTAGTACTTATTTTCTTTAAATAAAGGATTTGACTACTCCCTCTACCTGTGTTTTAAGTGTAAGATATTCATAAAGAAACACTGTGTATGTGAATAACTAACTAATGAATTTACTCACCGGAGGGCCCGGCTCACCGCTTGGCCCAGGTTGACCCTGCAGACAACAGAGAACAGCAATATATAACACCAAAAGTTAACATGTTAGACTCCTACACAAATAAATGACGACAGCATCCTCAAGGTGTAGTGTTCAACTAAAAGTGAAACAATATTTCATTGGTAATATAACGAAATCTTCAAAGACACAGGAAATAGCATTCTCTTATAAGCAGGGGCCCAGTGTCATGCTGAACATCACTAGGGCAAGATAAAGAGGACATCACTGCTGTTGAAGGATTTATTCCACCCACAATAACAAATGCTAATGTTTAACTTCCAGGTTTTATCTGCAGAACAACAGCATAACAACATGTTCTGATAATGTCTCCAAGTGCTGGATTAGACACTTGCCTTAGGGCCGGGGCGTCCAATTGGACCTCGGTCACCCTTTGCTCCAATCAAACCCTGAAGACAAGCAGAAATAAAAAAACACTGGCAGATAAGCACGAACATGCATATAGAGGTCACAGGGAAAAGACGGCGGAGCTTGTTATCAGTTACCGCTGTGCTTTCCATTGGCAACATGTGACTTGAATTCACCTTGCGATAGGTAATCACTCTTTTGATCAAAGCTGACATTGTTCTCACAGGCAATTAGGAAACAAACCTGAGATTGACATTCCAGGGCGGATTACTGTCTAAATCCATGAGGAATGTGAGTGTGTTTACTTCTGCATGTGACACTGATGTACACTGATTACCTTCAGAGAAACTGCATTACAATTATTATCAGGGAAATCACTGCAAGGTCTCTTAGCCCATTCTTAATATTTCTGATCAGTGTATCTCACAATTGTCATAAACATGCAGAATATATCTTCTGCTAGGACACATTTTCCATCTCTAGGAGCAAATGCCGTTGCCAACAAGGACCTTGTGACACATAGAGATTGTGCTGTAAGTGGACCCTAAATTTCCCCAAATCAGGTCAAATGTATATTACATTATTTCACATGAAAACAGGGGATGTACTGGATTTGTAAATTCATCAGTGTGTATTGTTAAGAAGTGTTAAATCTGTCAAACACATTTTATTTATTTATTGATTTTTGTTGCACAATGGTTGAGTCATATCGTCATATTAATCCTGTGTGGATGAGATTACACTTTCTCTCTCCCCGCCACATTTAGCTGTCTTCCCATTAAGCCTTTTCTGGAAAATTTAATTTTGATTTTTATTTCTTATGCACTGTCATATTCATCTCTTGCTTCCTTGCACTCCCATATTTCATGCTCTCAAATTCCCTTTCTGTGTTTCACTTTGTCTCATTGTCTATATCACACATATCAGTCTGCTTACGTACATCAATGCCATTCTCTCCTGGCAATCCATCAGGACCTGGTTCTCCTGGTTCTCCCTTTTGTCCCTGTATTATCAAAAACACACTTTTGTCATATCAAAACCAAAGAAACATATATCAAATATGAAGGTTTTTGCAACTAAACATCTAATAAAATACACAATACAAACTTACAGGTGGACCAGGAGGCCCAGGAGGTCCTTTCTCCCCCTGCAGAGAAGGAGAGGAGATTTAACTCTTACCTTGCTATAATGACCATACAGTGTAATTATTTCTCAATCAGTTTAATGTAACACATACAGAAAATATGGGAAACGTGTATGCATTCTTAAAATAAGAAAAGAGAAACATCCTCTACAGGTTAAAGTGTCAAGTGGTTAGAGTGACCTACTTGAATAATAGCATGACTCTTAAAACTCATGGCAAGTAGAACCCTTTTTAATGTTACTAGTAAACATCTGTGTTTCACTGACACCTTGTTAATATATATATGTACATACTTTACACTTACTTTACATTATAAACAACAAAAGCTGGTGGTGCCCTGAGACTTTGGTACAGTACTGTATATTCAAACCTATTTAGTCAACTATACTAATGTTTGATTTTGTTTCAGATTATTTGTGAATTGTTTTGTCTGTGTCAGAGTGAATTCCCAATTAAATAAAGGTTAAAATGTCTAGCCTTAAACACTGATAACATAATGAGAAACTTGTGAACAACTTGTGGATATTTTTTTCAGAAATATGTTTCTAAAGATTTAGAAAGCAATTGTGATGTACTTAGTGGGTGGATGACAATGTTTAGTTGAAACTAAGCAACTCTATGTCTCTCTTTCTTTGCAATATGAAGTAATGTGCTAAAATATACCTGAGGCAACATGTTGACTCAGGTATATAGCACAAGTTCGAGATGATGCCGAGATGAAGTTGGGGCATAATATTTGAGATCATAGCCTGTATTTCAAACATAAGAGCTGATCAAATGTTCGCTGACATCTGATCTGACATCAAAATGATCTACAGCCTTACATTTACAGGATGTTTGTTACCTGGTCTACTGGGCCTGCAGCCTAAATTTCAACATATTTATTCAACCTGTGTGTAGTTAACTCTGAGAGTAACTAAAATGTATCACATTACTGGGACACAAGCTCAGGATTGAGCATAGGGTCCCTTCTCAAAGACCCCTCTCTCTGCTGGGAACAGAGGTCTTTTGTGCCAGTGTGTTTTCATATGCAGTGCCATCTGCTGGTAAGACTCCAGTCTTGCAGAGCAGCACAGAGTTTGGTATTTCTCAGGCACAAAGATGGTCTTTGTGACCAACCTGTCAGGCAAACCTGTGTGGATACTCACATCAATGCCATCTGACCCAGGAGTGCCAGATGGACCTGGTGGGCCGGGCTGGCCCTGAGGTCCAGGTGGGCCCCTCTAAGTCACAGAAAGAAAATATAATTTAGACTGATGTTATAATGTGCAAAAATATTATATGTATATGCATTAAAATACTATTTTCCTTTTCATTTAAATACAGAGGTAAATGAAATGCTTTTCATTAAACTGTATTTTAACCCCCCCCAAAAAATGAGCTACATCATTATATCCATTAGACAACATTTAGCATTGCACAGCAAATAGACCATATGCTGTAAATATTACTTAATGCCTACTTATTGGCAAGTAGTGTAGCAATAATGCATAAATAATTAAAGTTATATTAATGGTAAAACAACGTATAGTATATTAGTTCATTCTGGGCTATGTCACTAGGAATTTGGGTTAATATTGACTATAAAAAAAATAAAAGTGGGTAAGAACAAAAGACTGAGGAAGAATGTGGAAAGAGGGGGTCATGAGACTGGCACTGTTTACCCCCCACCCCACTTGACTGTCTCATCATCTTCTATTGAATATCATGTCAGTGGAACTGTCCATCCGGTAATAATCCAGTTTGGAATTATGCAAGAGTTCAATCAAAATTTAGAAAAAAAAAAAATAATAATCCTTTGGAGCGAGAAAAAAAAGTCAGAGGTCCAGTATAACATGTGAGTGTCTGTTTGAACAAGGGTTTTCACACCCAGTGGACAGTGTGTGCATATGTGCATGTTAAGCTCAGTGAATTTGTTATGGCTTTGTTAATGCTGCTTTACTTTGTTTGCTCCTGAGTAACTATTTAAAAAGGTTTCCCTCAACCTTTTCTTCAATGAAAGTCTTCCTAAAAACTAATAAGATGAAATGAAAACAACAACAAAAAAAGAAAATTCTCAGATTCAAGAGGAGCTCCTTTTGTAAGAAAAGATAAGAGTCCAAGCCCGATAAGAATGATAATCCACCAAAGATAGTCCAGTTTCATTTTTGTCTCCACAACGGCAAACACATTCCATATTAATCTTTTGGGGGATTGTTTTTATTATTTACCTGCATGCATTTTGATCAGCCTAACCAGGTCAAAGACAACAAACACCACCTGAAGACTCCCAGAGTTCGCTGGCTTCTTCAAGGGCCCTTACCCTCACAGAATCCCAACATACAGAAGCAAAGCCTTAAGATGAGCAGGTCTCATCCTCCACTCTCCACTCACCACTTGGGCCAGAGCCAGGCACAAGGTCTGCAGTATAACCCAGGTCTGCAGGAAGGCAGAGAGCGCAGCCATGGTCCCTCTCCCCCGTCTGTCTCTCCTCCGTTCACCAAATCCTCTCTTCTTGCTCCTCTTTCCGCTCCCTTACTCCTCTCCAGGCCGGCAGAGTGCGGAACTGGTGGAGCAAAACTGTCCGAGAGAAAAGGGGGAGTGGGGGGTGGTGGGGTTATGTGCACAGCCCTGAAAAATCTACACTTAGGAGTGGAAGGAGAGAGCAGAGAGTGGAGGAGGGTAGATGAAGGGATGAGGAGGGTGGGATGCAGAGTTGGGGAGGGACAGGGTAAAAAGAGAGAGGTGTTCAGAGGTGAACACCTCTCCGAGGACCCATCAACAGTGTGTGACACACAGAAACCCATTTTTACCCATTATAAATAATGAACACATGTACTTAGGTAAAGCAACAAGCTCCATCCACAACTTGCAGGGGTAGAACAGTGAATGAAACCTAAAAGATCATCCTTTCATCTCAGTCCTACTTTGCATATGTGTCTGAGTATTTATCTTCTTGTTTTTTTCCTGACACCAAAACTGTCTATACAGTATGTGTGTAAATATCAAACTCCACCCAGAAGGTTCCTGAATCAATCCAATCCAATCCAATCCAACTTTATTTATAAAGCACTTTAAAAACGACAACAGCTAAAGCAAAGTGCTGTACATTAGAGATAAATAAAATAAACTACTTAAAAATACTAAAAGATAGACAAAACAGTAAAACACTGTAGAGTGTAAATATGTACACACATATACAGTACATCCGTGCAACAGGTGAAATGGACGATACACACATACATATGCACACAAACATGCATGTATACATACATACATGCACACTGCATACATATACATAATATGTACACATATATACACTCACACAAACAACCATAAAATACTGTCTCATACTGGGTTGAAAACCAAAGAGTAAAAATGGGTCTTAATATGCTTTTTAAATACAGACAGAGAAGGGGCCTGTCTAATATGTAAAGGTCTGATATGCCCATTCAGAGCAAAAATCTAGGTTTCCTAGTTCCAGTGGTGGCACATACATGCAGTAGTTCCTGGGAAAGTACCTAGTGCTTGCAGTGGAAAGGCACCTTTAAATATTTTTGACACTCGTGAGAGCACTTGAAAGCTAAATATAAGATAAAAACATCCTATCCATATTTGTAGCTCATCTTCCATACGGGTTAGTACATTTCAGAGCGCCATACAGAAAAGGCATAGACAATATCACACAAAGTCACACATAAACAAAAAAAAAAATCAAATCCATTTTATCTATGCAGCCCAAATTCTCAAATCACGGTTTGCTCTAGGGTGAATTACAATCTGTAAATGCAGCAACATCCTATGTCCTTAGACATTTCATTTCAGGGGTCTTTATCTGTTTATCCTCAAATAAGGGTCTCAGGGGAGCTGCAGCAAATTCCAGCTGCCATAGGGTGAAAGCCATGGGAACACCCTGGACAAGACATGGGGAGAATATGCTAACTCCAAACAGAAAGGCCTTTAGCTGTGAGGCCAATGGTGCTGGCCACTACTCCATCATGTGGACCAACTGCTAACTTGTGAATTTTAAAATAGATTCAAATAACAGCAGCAAGAGCAAGAAAGTATAAAAATAAATAGAATTTCTGAGAGGAATACAAAAAAATGTATAGAAGAGGAGGGGGCAGTATGAATTTTATTAGAAAAGACTACAAATATTATCTACTTTTAATCTGTAGATACAGTGGAATCATAATTAAGAGACAGCCCTCTCCTCTTCTCTCCTCTCCTCTCCTCTCCTCTCCTCCTATACATGATTTGAAGGCCAATGCACAGTTCTACATCTCCTTCGTTTACTGACATCTAGTGGTAACTTTACATGCAGCAGGCTGCTTCCCACAGCAATAAAAGAGTGGCCTGCTGAGGCTCCATAAACAAAACTCATGGAAATGTGAGAAATGACCTTATAGTGACCCCTATTGTACAAACCTTGAATTACATTAAACAAAGCAATCCAATTTTCCCACTAGATGGCAGCAAATACACACCCATCCTTTGTGGCACTTGGTTGTTAGGACTGCTTTTGTTTGCAACATCTGGGGAAAGCACATTTGCTCTCCTCAGGGATGATGAAGACGGCAGTGAGAATGCAGAGTGGAGACGCATTCATTAGTAAATTGAGATTTATTTCACACAACAGGGAACTGCAGACCCCAATAAACAACAATTTAGAAGTGCAACTCAGTGGTGGCTTCTGTACTGTTCTTGTTTTGCACAGATTAATTCACATTTATCACACCAACTTGAAAATTATTATTGCTTTTAACACAAATTACCAAAGATGATTAATTATCAACTACTGTCTGGTGAACACTTATTTCCTATCATAAACAGAACAGTCAATAAATAAAAATTATAATATAGTGTGGGGCATTTCTCTTATTTTCTCCACTCATCTGTATTTTCTCAGTGAACACCCTTGTATTCAGGCCAGTCACATACGCAGTTATTATTGGAAAAAAAATGTGCTGTTAATGTTGCTTCCTAATTCATTATGCTCTTTTGAATGGTGAATTTCAAACGTGACACTGTCAGCAGAGTCCTGCAAATCCAAAGGACAAATTAGCACTGGCTTGTAATCATTATGAGTCATTTCCTTGAAGTAAGCAATATGAAGACGAGCTTGGAGTGTATTAATGCTGTGAGATGCACTGAGTAACTGATGAGCAAAATGTAAGGAGTGACATAAAGAGAGCCAAGTTTTTAGATTATAAAATGTGCAATGATTAAATTGTTACTGGCATTTTGTGAGTTCTTAGCATGCAAATATACTGTATTTTCTATAAGTATTATATAATACTGGTGGGTGTAGATGAGTTGTATGGTATGACTTGTAGCATATTTGCTGTTACTGATATTTAAAAAAATAACAAAACAGGAGCGAAACAGTTAAAATACAAATCTCCTCTGTTACACGGTAAATTTTACAATTAAGAAACTATAGAGCCAGTAGCTAATTTGACTAGGGAAGACATAATTATGTTACACTTTCCCCCCTTGAGTCAAAATTTAATTCTATATTAAACTAACATGCTGACACTTGGCTCTGGCTTCAAACGGAATAAACAGATACAGCAGAGGTAGAGATGTGGTGGCCTGGTTGATTTTGCCATGCAAACGAAACCAGTGAGCACTTTTCCAGAAATGTATGTAACTATGTCCTTAAGCAAGTCTGTTAGCTCGCCTTCAGTGAATACAATCTATCAAGCGGTTTTCCAGGCAACTCTCTGATTGACATCTCCTGTGCTTGGCTAAACAGTCTTACTCTATTGTTTCCTGAAAATCTGCCAGCATAGCGTGTTTCTCCATTTTCACGTCAACACCCCAGACTCAGAACTTTAAAACCACAAGAGCACATTGTGTTTTAGAGAAATTAGGGGATCAAATGCATGAAAATGCTTCTGGACCCAAAAACCCACTGATCTTCTCATGACTGAAAACTGAAAAAAAAAATCATCCTCCAGTTGTTGTCTTTCTCATTATAAATGATTCCCCAGCCCCCCCAAACTTTGAAAAACAGACAAGGAAAACACTGGCTTTCCTCAAATGCCCCCCCACCCCCAACACCTCTCTCTTCCCCTGCCCATGTTTAAAGTGTCAGAGGAAAATGAATTTACTTCATTCAAGCAATCACATCTTGTTTCACGAGTGGATGGCATATTTGCCACCAGAATTCACCTTAAAGTAGCCATGGCCTCTGCATAAATGCACGAAACAGAGCACAGCAAGTATACACACATATAGTATAGATACACACACTCATATGCATGCTTATGCATATAAGTTACGCCTAATTGAAACATTATGAGTGACCAGGGAGGCTTTGGCTCTTCACTGGTATTCAGCTCTCTGCTCTCACTTTTCCTGAGAAAACTCCATTTCACACAGACGCGTCTGCTCCCTTGCCTTTGCTTAGAAGTCTTTATCGACATCTATGTCAAAGATGGGAACACACACGCTCGCCATATGGACATGACAGACAGTGTAAATATTATTCTTGAGTGCAGGTGTGAGAAGTAGCGGTGAAGTGATAACAGGGGAGGTCATTAACTACGCTGCAGTGTTTGAGGGTGACCCTGAAGCCCACGGTATGTCAGGCCTTCCCCTGAATGATGCACCGTTTACAGTGAGAAAAGAGGGAGGAGAGCTACACACTGACAGGCTGATGATATACAGGCAGAGGATATAGTAAGTTTGGTATAAAACATATTCATAAGGGTGTTTCATAGTGATTCTCTTGGTGAGAAAAATCACTGTTCATTTGAAAGTTATAGCCTGTTCTAGCTTGTAAAAATACTGGGGAATTCAGTAGATGAGGACGTCTGATTTGAGATATATGCTGACATATTACCAGGTCTTCAAATTTCCATACCTCTTTCATTTGATCCAAATGAAAATGCTGAAAAGCTGCTGTATTACAGTGACTATTTTAAAGTGTCCCTTTAGGCCTCTCAAGTGGCAGGAGCTGAAACTGATGTGGTGGCGAGACCCACCGACACGGTGAGAACTGGCCCGGTGTCACAGGCTGACAAGTCGATGACGGCTGCGGAGGTTAAAAAACACGCCGTTTAGTGTTAGATGAGGGGCAACAAGGCATGGCACACACCGTATTTCTGACCGACGCCGTGAGAAGTGTGCTCCACTGCTGGCATCACGGTGTATAAGGAGAACTTTGACCCTTCAGAGCAAGCAACAGTTAAGCTTGGCCAAAGGACTGGAAGCAAAGTAAACCAATAGGTAAGAATAAAATCCACCTACTAACACAAGTGTAAAAGTCTGAATGTAACTACTTGTGTTGGCTCTTACTGTTTTAAAGCTGCTATAAACATATAACCCTAACCCTTAACCCATTTCTTATATGGGCTGTGGAGTGATCATAACTAGGAAAGGCTGCTGATTGGTGGAATGAATGCTTTATTGCCCTCAGTCTAGGGGACGAAGCATCATGGGAAAAACAGAAGTTACCCTCCTCAGGTAATGGTGTCAAAGTCTGCCCTAAAAAGTATCATTGTTTTGAGTTATTTTCTTGAAAGTAAGTGACTAAAGGGATCTTATCAGATCTAACACATAATTCCAAATGTGAAAAAAGTGAAGAGGCCACACTAGGTGACAGTGAGCTAACCTTAATTCCTCGCTGTCTATTATCCCACAAAATGTCGTCAGTGTGACATTTGATAGGATAAGATATTTTTAGTTTCACTGATCTTTAAACCTACTTTAATTAGATCTTAACTGCAAGACAATGAATCATAATTGAAGTGAGGCATCACAACAACATAAAAGGAAAAAAATCACTATTTGCTTAGGTGAAATTGAGATAATTCCCTGAATATAGCCTTTAAAAGGATTTGTAGTGTATATTGCATTTGTTTTCCTTTTATTAGCACACATGAGTGTTTTAGCATTTTAGCACACTCCTGGTGTTTTATATCCTTTGTTATAGTCTTGCCACTCCCATCACCTCACTTCCATCTGTGTGCATTTTAATAAAAGCTCTGATAACCTCACTGTTCACCACCTGCCCTACAGCAAAATCAGAAAGGACACGTACTTAAAAATACAGCTGGGAGAAAATAGAAAGAGGACTGTACACTCTATAAGGCCACTGTGGGAGAGATACATTCCTGTTTCCTCAGCCTCAGTGATAATAAACTTAAAAAAAAAAAACACAATTGCATTTGCATTTTCTGTCAGTGTGAGAGGATGAGAGTTAAACAATGAGGGAAATTTTACAAACACACACACACACACTGGAAGGATCTAAAAAGAAATAGATTAGAGAATGTGAACAAGAGAAGAACATGCATGGAAAAGCATATTGACTCTATGAAAAAAATCCATAGATGTAAATCAAAGTTAATATTTTCTAGAAAAGATTATCTAAATGACTGCAATAGGCAAACTCTATTTGTAACATTAAAATAATGCCTCACTCAAAATGCATTTAACATCACATTGTTTGAAATAATTCATGTCAAAACACACGATTACTCTTTTACATGTGGATGACAAGCACAAATTTAACAATGCCACATTAAAACAGTTAAAGAAAGGTATAAATACATTTCATGCCAGCTGCTACCATCAGCTCCTAATTGGATTAAGCAAAGAATAAATCTGATTCGTGTTAGAGCAGTAGGGACAAACATTTCTTCACTTTCTAACATCCATCGTTAGACTTTTAGTACATCTACCTCTGTACAAATCATTCCAGGGTGGTCCAGGTCATGGCTCAGTTGAACCATTAAACAATTCTGTGCAGAAAGAATACATACAGTACAACTTCCTGTCGGGGGGCCTACAGTGACAGATACAAGCAAACATATAATAAGATAAATTACAAGACATAGAACAGCTGCCAAAGAATATACACATCAACACTCCATTATAGACACTGACAATGAATATATAAATGTGAATATACTGTATTTACTTCTCAGCTCATGTCCCCACAACAACACTTCTGTCCAGCACATACACCAAATCCAACTATGCATTCACTTAATTACTGTAGATTTGAGATTAACTTTAAAGCTACACTAATCAGTTAATACCTGTGTAAAAGGTACAGCTCCTGGTGATAAACCCACAGAAAACCATCAACTGTTTTTGCAGTTATTATGTCTTACAGAGCATTTTAATATCTATCAGTGCTATGGTTTCGTTTTAAAGCCCATCACTTAATTTGCTATACCCTATAACTTTTCTCTTAACTGCAACTTTTGTCCTAAAAATGTCCCCGTAAAAACCAGTGAGCACTTTTTGTGCACAGCACTGAAATGCTTAAAAAGACAGAAGGAAGCTGGCGAACATATAGTGTAAACTTTCACTGCTTCAAAGTCAGATGTCATTACTCCAGATAAATACAGCTTAGTAGTTATGATGACAGGTTGAAGTTAATGTAGAGGATTACGTTGGAACGATTCTCATAGATCTAAAATAGACCGAACACAAAGTCACATTTGTTCCGTTATTGTTTGTTGCGCTACATCTGTTTTAAATGGCCTGAAATCTGTTTTTATTGTCTGTCAAAAACCAGTAGGAAAACATCAAATTAAATTTGATCAGACCAAATTCCAATCTACATGAACATGCACATTTAATCGAGCTTGCCAATTGTCTACAACCAACATTAGGCCTGGATGAGGACAGAAGGTTCTGTTTTATTCATCTGGACCTGCTACAACTACTCTAGTGCTTCTGTTCCAACTTTTAAATTAGAAAGGATTACTTTGTAATAAATGATGAAAAGCATGACTGGCAAACAGGGCATACTTGGAGACTTTTAAGCTGAAATATAAAATATTGTTTATAAAATCACCTGTCCCTACACAAAGAGACACAGTCACAGCAGGCTAAACAAATATACATTCTATTTTTTTGGGCTTTTCAGGGTGATGCCTATGATCCCATGCCGAAACCGTCTGACATGTAATTTCTAAGCAAAATCTTTTGAACTGGCTAGAAACCAACAATTCCCAAACAACACACACACACACGCACACACACACACACACACACACACAGACTGTTGAGTAACACCAGATGCTACATGGCCAGCTTAATATCATGCAGTACTTAGTTCTTGATGTTGACTTGTTCCTGTGGTGGGGATTAGTGGAAGCTGGGAAATGGTCTTCACAAATTGGTTGATGTTTTATCTCAGGAAAGATTTTACCACCTCCTTTTACCTACTTTACTCAAGCCTCACCGCATCTTTACCAAATAAATGCAGTGTGTTCCGGTTTTCTGGGCCCTCAGTGAGGGACATGGTGAGTCAGGATGAACATATGGCTTGCTGCGTCTCTTCTGTTTTACATCTTTATCCTCACAGATTTCCATGACACAGACCAGCTGCAACATTTCCATCATCCCCTCTTTTTCATTCAGACTACAATGCAAAGGATTCTCATCCCATCCCTCTGGAAGATCTTGTTCGATACAACTTGTTCATTTAAAACCCAAACCTGTTTGTGGCTTTGTGTCCTCTCATACCCTGGCCAACTTCCTTTTTTGTCCTTGGCGAACTCTTAAACTTTTCATTCCAGCTTGTCTCCATTTGCGTTATCTCTGACCATTCCCCTTTCCTGCCCCTAGTCCAACTTCATCCATCTCTTTATCTTCCGCACTTTCATTCCCGTCATTCCTCCTTCTTCTCTCAGTAACATGCAACAACCTTTGGTGCTCCCTTACCATGCATTTGTCACTGACATTTTGGACATGATGCTTTGCCATGGTTGATTGAAACCCTCTGTGACCAGTGATCCATATTTTTCAAAACTCTTCACTTTAATAGTTACATCCGAAGTGTAGTCCCTCCATTTTAAGACCTGGGGGGTTTTGGCTGAGGCTGAACGCTAAATGGTGAATGGTAATGTAGACCTGGGTATTGTCAGGTCATTAAACTGTGGTATACAACTTTACTGTAGCATTGTGGATTTTCTGTTTGGCATAAGAAACAAAAAATTAAATTAAAGTCACAGTGTAGTGGCTAGTACTGTTGCATGTTCATGTGTGGTGTGTATGATTGTTTGTCTCTATATATCCGTGCTGCAATGGACTGGTGACCTGTCCAGGGTGCCTTTCGCTTTATGTCAGCAGGGACTGAGTCGGGGAGAGCAGACATGAGTGGTTATCAGTATTGGCGAGATCTCAAGCTCTCCCTCATCACCATCAATCTGTCTAAATGACTCTGTGTCTGCCCTGTCTCTCCACCACTGCTGTTGTTTGTCCATTCCATCCACAAATTTGATCTCCCTCTGGTTCGCATAAACAGCTCTCTCCCTCTCTTCCTTGCTCTCATTAATGACATTGTTTTAAAACCCCTCATCTACATCCTTCTTCCCCATTTTCTATACCATCCTGCCATTTCTTTCCACTCTTCTCTCTGCCTCTCCCACTCATTCATGTGCATCTCTCCCTCTCCTTCACCCCTTGATGAGACTGCTCAGTGTCTAAGTGAGCCCTGCTGTGATGAATAGCCTAATGGCAACGGTTGAGGCATTAAAGCCATAATTCATGGGGACATAATGTTGCATGATTTCAGTGAGATCCACTTGAGATGTTCCTGTTGTCAGTGTCATCTGGGTTTAAGCACATGTCCACATTCAGTCCCTGTGTGTGCATTTTGTGTGGTCACGGACAAACATGTGATGTTATAAAATGGAGTTCTGGTTAAAGGTAGGTTTACAGTGTACAGTGCCCAGGCATTTATAAAATTTGTGCAATTTGGTGGGGTTTTCATTTATTTAAATGGCAGAAAGCTTTTTGGGCTACTTTAAAAGTTTTACAAAAATCGGTTTTAACGTGAAATAGTCAAGCAAATGGGCCTGAAAATGTAGTTGTTTTCACCATTTTTTGTCCCTCGCAACACATGCTGTCTCCCACAAACAACTCTATCAGCTCACTTCTGGCCACACACTAATGAGCTCTAATCAGTGACCAAAACCAAACACTCTAGGCTATACTATGTGTCCACACACACAAACAGAGGATACCCCCTGGGGTGAAAAAGTGGAAAACTGCACCCAGGTGCTGGCATCAGGAAAAGGAAATTGAGAAGTGAGTGTGTGAGGGGCCAAAGGTTAGGTTGCATGTGTTACACGTGAAACCTAATGTAAGTATGTACAAGCAAAAAGTGCACGAAGGGCTTCGTAGATTCACTATGTCAAACACAGTCAACAACGGCTCTATTATTTTGCAAAGTAGTGACTTGTGTCCATGCATGGCTGCAGCATGTATCTTGATGCTTCCATTGTCCTTATATATTATAGACCTAACTTTCAATAACATTTGGAGACCAAAGTCAAATGCTCCCTTTTTTTAGTTTAGATTTTTGAACTATCGTTACCTCAACAGACTCCTTGATACTCAACACACAACAAAGGTAGCGCGAGAACAGCTGGAACAAAAGCAGCTGCTTCCAATGTATTCTTCAACCGTCAAATGCTTAGCATGACCTAATCTTCATGCAAAACAAGAGAGGTGCCTCCTAATGGTGCCCACACATTCATTCGCTTGCTCATACTCTGCTGTTCAAAATCACATATGAAGCAGATTATGGGCCTTTACAGTTCAATTTCGTGTGTAGCCACTGCAAAATGATTTTTATGGGGGGGGGGGGGTGAATGGAAACAGACGTGAAAGGAGCAAACATGACATGAACTGTGATTGCATGAAGCAGATAATTTCCCTCTTGGTTTGCAGTTTAGGCTCTGTTGTGACAGGAGCATTTGATGTATATGTTTGAGCTCATTCATTGCCATCATCGCACTCCGATCGACTGAGCATTGCAATCAGTTCTTTTAAAATTCACCACAAGTCATCATTTGGCAGGAAGCAACAGTGGTAAAAACACATCACGGTGCTCATCTGCCTATTTTTCTAATTAAGTGTGCCCAGATTTCAAACGGGTTCTCAAACTGTGTTTTACAAGAGACAGCTTGCTATGAATAATTGTATCTGGGCTGTGTAACAGGCAGCTCTCACAGAGCAGACCGTACGTGTCACAGAAATGCAGGAATAGCAATTTAAATGGTGAAATTTATAAAGGGGGGTGATTCAAGACATTTTTTTCATTTAAGAGTAGTGAATCAGATGGGGAACGGATGTGAAAGGTCAATGAGAGATTTGGACCTCCTTTGCTTAATGTTTCTTTTTTACGAGGGCTGTTAAATTGACTATGCAGAGTAGTTGGCAGGACTGAACACACACAGAGAACCACATTCTCACAACCCTTCACATGTCTACTTTTAACATCTAACTAAAGACTGGCACTGGAAATGAGAATCTGTTATTACCTTAGTGCTCATTTGTCAACTTATTATTTTTTCTTTCTTAATCTACCCCAATCTTCTCCTTTATAAATTGCAGTCAGCTTGAGATCATGGTTACCAACTGATTTTTCTAACTAGAGAAAGCATTTTCTATTCAGTATTGCTTTGATTTATCTGTTTATCTGTCCGTTTTTCTATGCTGGTCAGGAGCTATATTGTCTTGTGAAAGAGGAACACTAGTAATTCTGTTTTTGGTCACCATGGAAACATGTACACAGTCATGTGTGTTTTTGTGACTTTTTTCATTTTCAAGGACCTTCAGCCTAAGTGATTTGACCCTCAAGCGAGTGGACACATTTGGAGTTTGATTTGGACATCTTGGGTGTCTTTAATGAACGCAGAGTACAGAAGGACTTTTCTCACTCTCCGGTTTGTTGAATGCGGTTCATTCAGGTTCATCTTATTTTCGGTTACCATTGGCGAAGCTTAACTTATTTTCTTTACAGAACAGCTCCCATGGGCTCTCTGTTGCCTGGATGCCTTTTCCTCCCACAAACAGCATGACGGAAGGCAGTAAAGCCATGCTAACATGATCATTGTTATCATCGGTATTATTAACCCACTGTGGACCGTCACAGGCCAGTCTGAGCCAGTGCACTTCTCACATTTCTCTCATTTACCAGTCTGAATAAACAGACCCTAAACAGATGGTCATTAGTGGCAGCTTGGGTAGGGTAAAGTGGATGAGGGTGTTAAGTGTTTCGGACGGGCTTTTAAAGAAGGAACTTTTAAGGAGAATCTGGGGCAGTTCTGGTCTCTCTCTTTCTCCTCTTTCCACCCGGCCCAAGAGGAAGGTTTAGATTGCTGTGTGGAGTGACGGGTCCCACTGCGCCAGGCTGCAGCACAGGGCGGATACTCTCAGCCTCTTCGCTAGAATAACATAACTGTCATGAATAGATTTAACATATAAACT
This sequence comes from Brachirus orientalis, assembly GCA_016785285.1. Lineage (NCBI taxonomy): Eukaryota > Metazoa > Chordata > Actinopteri > Pleuronectiformes > Soleidae > Brachirus > Brachirus orientalis. The sequence continues at coordinate 1,806,965 of JAFBJR010000113.1, read as the reverse complement.
GTCAGCGTCTATAAATAAAACTTATACAGCTGAAAAAAATAATTGATTTATTTATAATAATTCATTTTCTCACTGTTTATTGATCCTCTTTAGCACAAAACAATGGCTCACGCTTGTTTTCTACTATTTAATTTTCCTTTTTTTTTTTTTAGTTTTTTGTTTTGTTTTTGCCTCATGGGACAGGGTTCGGTGACAAGTGGTGCAGATGAGAAAGAAACCCAGTCACTCTACCCAGACCAGAGGGAGGGGAGGCTGAATGTCACCTTCAAATCTAGCAGGCAGATTGATTCACGGCCTTCAGGGACCAGCGGGAAATGCCTTAGCCTGACAAGAGACACTTAACTAAACAACCAGGCTTCCCCTGGGAAAGTGTTTCACTGCATCATGCTATGAATTATGGCCTCCAAGCAATTTCTTTTAACATCATACTTTGTTTTATATGGCAGAAAATGTGTTGATGTTTGAAACGTACAAATCAATAAACAAAGCACTTAGCAGTATATATTTAATGTTTCCTTTGAGTTTCTGGGACAAATTTATAATGTGAAGAAATATCAACACAGGCTTTTTCTGTGACATAATTCAAGATTTTAGTGCCATTTGCAGTACTTTCTTTACATCTTGTTCTAGTAATCCAGTGTATACAGTATGTAACAGTCATGATCTTATGATAGAGGATCAACATATTATTATTATTATTATTATTATTATTATTATTATTATTTTTATTTGTATATTTTAAATACTTTAACCAACAAGTCACAACATATATGAAATAAAACATTACATAACTTTACTGTGTGCATTATACACTGTTAAATCTTTGCTCCATTCATACACCCACATCTGCATGCACTGTGCCACCTTCAATTAATATGCAAATAAATAAACTCACAGCTTTGTGTCAAGCAGTGGTATTATGACTATAAGACCTGCTAGACTTGTAGCCCAGTGAAGTGCAAAGAAACTCTAATTAGCTTTTTGTGTACCAGCTACGTCAGTGTTTTTAAAAGGCTGCTCTGGGTCCCTGTTATACGGTGTTCGTGAGAGATATTTATCTATGGATTTTTTGTCTGATGGGGCCAGACTGAGATCAATGACATAGCCCTGCCTCTCTCCTCCCTCTAAAATAAGACACCTACACATTCACACAACACTATTCTCGCTCACACGATTCACAAACTGTGAGCACAAACCTCAAAGACAATTCGGGGTTCAAATGTATGCCCAATTACTCTTCATGAGGATCTGTGTTAAAGAACTTTGAGCTGTGATTTTGGCCTTCAAAATCTGATTGGGGACTTCAAACTGTGGAGGGCAGCATTGCACCTCTTGCTGTACAGCCTGCCAGAACTGATTGGAAGCAGAAGAAGAAGTCACTTCAGTATGCGGACTGGAGTAGTTGGGCAATGACCCATCTACATTCTGCTTAGTGGATGATATGCTTTAACTCCACAATGGTCCTTCATTCAACTTAGTAAATGCATGTGAAAATTCTATGATAATAATGCAGAAATACTGTGTGATGTGATGTGAAGTGTGATGTTCGGGTTCCCCCTTCCTGCTAAGGAAGGTTTGATGAAAGAATACTGGAGAGCGGTCAAAGTTTTGTAACACACTCTTAAATATCTTGGTAATATTTACCCTTGTGTTCTAAATCATTGTGCTCCTTAACTCATGCAAAGAGCCTTGAGATAATGAATTTTACAAATCGGCACTATACAAATTAAATTAAATTGGATTGATGGAATACCACAAAATAGTTCAATAGTACACAGTCTATTTCTGGACATACTAAGGCACTGTGATTGTTTAAACCATCTCCATAAATAATCACATCCATGCATCACTCTTCGACCTAATTCACTTTGTCGACCAAAATTGTCTAATACTATCTTTCTCTTTAATCTGTTCTTATATGAAAAACTGAGTGCAACAAAATATTGACGTGTTCTTTTTTTTTTTTTTTTCTCGTGTAAGAGGTCACAAGAAGAACAATGTTTAGTGTTGTCACGCTGGATTCAGTAAGCTTACATAAGTTTCATTTCAACAACACAAATCTCACTTTTATCTCTTCTTGCTAATGTATTTTTCTAGATTTTCATAATACCGGTACGTGACTGATTTTAAATGACATTTGACAATTACTCATTGCAAGAACTGATACTATGAGGAATTCGTCCCGCTGTGAAAAGTAGGTAGAAATCATTTAATTTGATCAGTGTGCTAGATTTGATGCATGCTGAATGCCTACACCGAAACACATTGTGATAGTGCTGCCTGTGACACCAGTATAATTATTATTATTATTGCAATGTGTTTTTCTTTTTATAAATGACAATCAGCCGTGACATGTATCCAAATGTGGGTGCTGTATATACAGTAGAATGCATGTGCATGGAGCGATGGGGCCACACACTGAGTTTTAAAGCTGCTGGGTCATTAGGTGTTCACAGAACAGTGGCAGTGTGGAATGCTTGGGAGATAAGGGCTATGGCTCTATGGTGCATAAAAAGTATATGCAAGCTTTAGATTTTTCATAGTGAACGCTTGTCTTTGAAGGGGATACTATAATAGGAATGAATAAAGCAAAACTAAGGAAGAACAGAGATGTTAAATTAGAATATACACATATATATATATATATATATTTCCTCTTTTGGAGTATTGATCATTTGATCACCGGAGGCAAACAAATAGCCTTTATGCTGAATGTATGACAGGGCAACTTGCTCTCTTGTTATCCTTGGATAGTGTTATTTAAATTTTTTAAGCCAGTGGTACTCTATCACTATTAGAGAACTGACAACAAGCAGGATGTACTGAAGGTGAGCTTCTTGTCCTGCTGTTCTACATCCATTCATACTATAATTTCATGAATGATCTTGATCACAGAAGAGCAATAATGTTGAGAGGGTCTTATGATGCATCAAGAAATAGGGGCAGTATGAACAGAACCATAAATCTGTCACAATTTTAAAAGATATTCAACAAGTGACTGGAGGGTTTATGCTAAAGTAAAGATTCTTCACAACAAAAAAAAAAGAATGCAATGTAGTAATGATCAACATGCAGCTGATCTGCCAAAAAAGATGAAAATGAGGTGGCATATACGGGATATACTGTATTTTAGGGAGTTAATAAGAAACACAGAGTATGTGACAAGGTGAGTGGAGACAAGAAGCATGCATGGTTTACACATCTGCTGACAGGAAATGAAGAAAGGCAGGAAGGACATGGTCAAAAATGACAGAAGAATAAGAATGAGTATGTAGATACAACTGGACCGAACGAATGAAAAAATATGAATGAGCGAAGTAAAACTCAAAACCGTGACAAACCGCATACAAGGAGGAAATGGAAAGTGATGGGGAAGCAGTTTTTTTTCCGACAAAGAATGCCAAGTATGGCAAGTCCAGAGACAAATCCTTGAAATTCGCAGAGACAGAGCAAACCACATGCAAACCTAAACATTTCACTTTAATGTAGTAAGATAAAGGTAAATATTTAAGGGGGATCAACTTGCATCCATTGTTTGTTCTAAATACTGGTGTAAAGTTCAACTTAGAATTTAGAGAATTTTATCAAAACTCTTGTTTTTATATACTATTTCTTAATTATTGTACTAACATTTTGAACCTGTAGAACATGGTTTGGCTAAACTGATCATGACAATAACTCAGCCGAGTGGGAGTGGGGGAGAGAGGGAGGATGGGCGGGACCAAAAATGTGTCAGACAAAGTTCTGAGTTTTTGCTCTTGCGGTTAGTGGTTCATATTTTAGTAGCTTCCTCTTCTAACCCCTGCAAACAGAAGTGTCATAGGAAGGAGGGAGAAAGTGGAAAAGGGGGAGGGAGGTTTAATGATTTGTGCCAAAGATGTGTGCTTCTTGTGTGTGTGTAGAGAAACACCTCTCTCTCTCTCTCTCTCTCTCTCTCTCTCTCTCTCTCTCTCTCTCTCTCTCTCTCTCTCTGCACTTTAAGAGTTTTGCCACTTTAGCCAACATCCTGAAACGGGCCACTCTCCTCTCCACCCCTCCTCCTCTCTCTCCTCCAGAGCTATGCATGGACTCCAGCAGAAGAAGGCAGTGAGGAGGGCAAGTTTTCAGAAGACAGATAAATGGTGGGAAGGAGATCTGCTGTCTTTTTTATTGGACTGAGTTGTGTGCACTGGCCGTGCGCTAGATTGACAATAGGAAGCAGCAGGATCAGGAACTGGGCTGAAGAAAACTTGTAGATGGAATGGCAAGAAGGACAATCTACCAAAAGAGGACAAGGAAAAGTGATAAATCAGAGTTGACAAGAGGAAATTGATAAGCAAGATTGAAGGGGAAACTTTAATTGTCTGCTCTGCCTGTTAGAGTAACCTCCTTCTCCATCTCTCCCTCTCCTTCCCCTGACATGGGCCGCCTGCTGGCCCTGATCCTCGCCTACCTGGCCTACGTGTTGGCCACCGTCATTGGCTCAGAGCGTCAACAGCACCGTGTGCAGCACGGCCCCTGCAGCTACACCTTTATCCTCCCCGAGGTAGAGCACTGCAAGCCCTTAAAGGACTTCCAGGTCAGCAACACCCTACAGAGAGACTCCCCGTCTGAGGCTGAGCCAGATTTGAACCAATCTAGGCAGGAAAAGGCCCAGAAGGAGAGGCCTTCCTGGCAAGAGAAGAAACTGGAGAGTCTGGAAAGTGCCATGGAGAATAATACCCAGTGGCTGCAAAAAGTAAGACCTATGAAACTGTAAACTAAAACTAAAACTAAAACCATTTTATCTTCTATCATCTAACTTGATAATGTTGAGATTTGCATTTCCTTTTGTTTCCCATAGACCTTATTTTAGCCTGCAGATCTTGTAACAAAATCGTATTGGGGAATTACACATTATTGTCACCGTAGTAAACTATTGGATAACATTTGACAGGCCTTCATTATTGATAAGCTCAGCGCTTTGCAGGGACTCCCTGGATACTTTCTGAATGCACAACTAGCTCCATGACAAGGTTGCTGTAGGAGTATTTATGTCTATATAAGACTACTGGGATATCAGAGCTGTTGCAATAGGAGCAAACACTAGATAAAATACATTTGCTCATATAAAGTGCTGCCAAACATACATCACACGGTCAAGCCTTCTAAATGAAAAACACCCACATAAAAGAAAGGAGTACACACAAACATGTACTTTTGACTCATGTTTTGGTTGATTTATAAGCTAATAATGCCAAAATCTCCAGACTTGAGTTAGTTTGAATAAATATATAACACAGTTGTTCCCGCAAAATAAGTGTTTATCTTTGAGGTACACATTGCTGCATTACTCTTGGGTGGGTTGATACTCCTTGCTGTTCAGCTCAGATTATGACTAACTTAAATGAAATGATTTGATTTAAAAGTGCTTTCACAATAGTGTTTTCATTTCTAAGGTCATCAGGGCAAAGAATCAGTGTAAGTCAAATCAGTGTCTGGGATCGACTGAATTATTCGCCACCCTTCTCCACCCGTCTATTCTTCTCTGCAACTCTCAGAATACGTGTGGAGGACACTAATCATAGGGCTGATTATCTGTGTGGAGTTGAATGTTTAGATTGGCCAACTGAAGACAAACACATCAATTATATTTAAGGATTTGAAAATGGGATTGTATTAACACCAATGCTCTTCCTATACTAGCCACAGTGATCCTGTGATTTTCTATACCTTCCCTTTCCCTCATTCTTTTCATTTTCCCTTTCACACTGTTCCTTTCTATCCATCCCCTTCACTTAGAACACATCTGGACCGTTCCACAGCTATCGGTTTGATGAATGTTTCTCATCTCACACCTCGACTCATCAACCATCAGATCTGTAACTCTTTGTCTGTCTTACTCATAGTCTCCTGGCACACAATTGGAAACACACAAGCTGTATGAAAACCCACACTCAATACCCCTGTGCACACTCTGTCTAATGTTAAATATGCAACCTAGCTTCCTTAAGAGGCATCCCAGGAGGCATCTCTTTATGTGTGTGATTCAGAGATGAAGAGAGAGACATAATGCTAGGGAGAGACTTTTTCTCCTGCACACAGTTTATCATCCACACAAAAAGGATTCATTATGCAATTCAAAGTCATCATATGTTGCACTTACCATGGGCCTATTCTCTCTAGTATGTCATTTTACTCTCATCACCAAAAATGTGACAAAACCCATCTTCATGTTTGCCAGATTCCTCCACAGAAGGTGTGGAATGAACCCCAAGATCTTACGTTTCAACAAGTCACTCCTAGAAGGTCAAAGTGATGCATAAATGAGTATACCGTCGGCAGGATTTCTACACAGGGTACACTTTCCAACCTTTGACCCTAGATGGGAAAGGCTTTTCAGCACCTTGTGGAGCTCATTAAGCCTATCTGCATAACTGTGAGCCATTCCTCCAAATGTAGGAGCACATACATACACACACACACAGTGCACAGAGGAATCTCCAATGGGATGAGCGCAACAGGGCTGTATTAATGTTATATTTTCAAGTGCTGTAACCCCCTGTGGCCCCATTCATCCGCTGTCTGGAGGGTTGGCAATAGGACTGTGAGCGTTTCCACCCTCATTTGTAACTATAGCTGAGAACCAATATGGAATATGGCACAACAATTAGGACATTATGATACAACTATGATTTCACAGCACTGATCCCTCTTTCGTCCCTTTAGACACGACATGAAAGAATCACAATACATCTCAAATGTCTCAAATGTGATTTATCTGCCAGCATAATGCAGTGTATAACAGCTGCAATTAATGCAATTAGCAGAGGGAGCTTGAGTGTACAAAGACCTCTGAATTGAGCTCCATTACAGAAGGCTGTAATAGGAACACTTTGTACAGGCAGAGTGTGGTGGCTTACATGAGGCTGATTAATATGCAAGGATCTTTGGTTCCTCCATTGCAGTTGGCTTTTAATTTGGTAATCTATTCATTACCCTCATTACAGAGGGATTTTTTTTCTGCTGTCTCAGTCATCCTAAAGAAGGCAAATATGAACGAAGGATTTACAGACCAAGAGTGAGAAAGAGGGAAAGTTTGAAAGTGAAAGAGAGGGTGTCAATGACAGAAGAAGGATTGAGAAAGTCAAGGAAAGAGAGAGAAATACTCCAAACTAGCAAACAATAGCTGATTCATCTGTATGTACTATCCTTAGGTGAGTATGTTTCATACTTTTTGAAATAGATTTCATTCTTGTGACAATGGATTAAAATAATCATATTCTTTTTGTGATGTATATTTGTATTTTTTTTCCTACAGCTTCTTATTAGCCGGATCATTTTTAATGCATTCTTCTCAGAGACCGAATTTTCCAGTCATGTAGTTTAATGAATGTAGTCTGATCTATTCTCCATAGAAAAGTCATAAATATTAATGTTCTCTGGTTCAATATTCTACTTTTATTATTGCAGAGGCAGGGGCTTATTGACCATTAAACACCATACAATATTCTATCGTTCACAGCAGGAAAAGCTGTTTTTTTTCTTACCTATACTTTTGCTCAAACATAAGAAAATCTATTAATTGGAGCAAGGTAGATGCCATCCCACATTTTACTGCTTTTGTAACATATTTTACCAATGCTTCTCTCTGTAAGCTTGTGATTCATTACAATGTGTATGCACTATCCCTGAAGTACACCAACCCTACTGAATATGCCATGATATTGCTGTTTTTCTGTATTCCAAACTTACATTATCTTAACAACAAATTGGGAATTTGTGTGTGCAAAACCAGATGGATGGATGGGCGGCAAAACACTGGCAGTGCTATGGGGCTAAAGAAAACTAACATACAGCTCACTCTAAGGTTGTTGCATCAAGTTGTCAGTTGTTAAAGAACATTATCAAGTAAAACATAGGTTTAATCTCAATTTGGCATGGTAAATAATATCCCCAGGGTCTGTTTGCTCTCTTTACAGCTGGAGAACTTCATCCAGGAGAATGTGCGATCTGGGATGGAGGAAATAAAGAGAACTGCAGTACACACCCAGACAGCGGCCATGCTTGAGATGGGAACCAACCTTCTCAGCCAATCAGCAGAGCAGACTCGCAAACTGACAGATGTCGAGACCCAGGTGAGCCCATCAGGAAGGATAGGAGGGAACCCAGGATAAAGAGCTTGCACTCAATCCAAAACTGCCTGGACCACACCTATGCATAAACAATCAATGTCACTGGCAAAACACATTGGTGAATAGCTAATTAAATGTAAATCTGATCTAACCCACTGAGAAGCCATGTCCAAAGGTGGTGGCAGCTGCTTTATAACAGCTGGTATTTGGTTGTGCAGACTCTGATTGAGGCAATGAAATCATCTAGATGCCTGACAACAAGCCAATTAAAACATAAAGCTCAGTAGCACGGCACAGATGTGTCTTCAATCATACCACAGACCTGTTTTTACAGACTGGGCTTGTTTTGGTCATATGCTTTCTTTTTCTCTTATCAAAGTTGCTATGAAACCACAACCTGAACAAATATCTGAGCTGCTTTGTTCAAGTTTTTGTTTTATCTGCAACTTCAAAAACATGTCACAGGTGCTAATGAGATTATTCTGGCTAATATGTTCATTCTAGGATCAAAAATGAGCATGATGGGCCTCATGATATTCAGACTTGTTGCAATGAATATCATCATGGGCCTCCTGATATTCAGTCAACATGTCTCATCACTCCCATTCTGATAAATGCGCATATTTGATATTAATCTTTTTTTTTTTCTTTTTTTTGGGAATCTGAAGGTGTTAAACCAGACGAGCCGCCTGGAGATCCAGCTGTTGGAGTACTCACTCTTCACCAACCGGCTGGAGAAACACATACTGCTTCAGACTCAGGAAATCTCGAGCCTTAGTGATAAAAACAGGTGAGCAGGCAAACTTCAAAAGATTATTCAAATACACTGTATGCACAGGAAATCTGTCAAAACAGTTATGCTGTGGTTCTGACACGCCATTGTATTGGTTTGTGTTGGAACAGAAGTTGGAGATTTTTTGTTTTTTTACAAGGTCATATTTCTCTCATGCTTTCAACAATGTGGGGTCAAGCTGTTTAGCCACTGATGTGATTGTTATAGCTTTCTAGAGATCATTAGTCTAGAACTATGCCTCATGATTGTGTTTTTCCTTAATCTTAGTGAACATTGAGGGTGCTATTTTCTTTGTCTGCCTAGCTGATCTCATTTCTTCCCTGATGCAAAATAAGCTGGTGTGGCTGAGGAACATAAAACACATCTCTTCCTGTGTACCACAATTTTTTTCTCAGGAAAAAAGCTAATGCACACAAAATAGTCATAAATTGTTTTTGTATATGTACACATACAAAACCAGTCTTTTTTGATAGAACAACTGAAACAATATGTTGAATGACTGAAAATGATGTCAGCGATGAGGCACTTAACCACAAAATAATGTGCATTGTGTAAATGAGTGTGTGTTTGCCAGTGGCCAGTCATAGGAGGGGTTTCCCATTCTTCTCTCTAGGAACACAAGGTCAGATTGAGGCCAGCGGGGAATAAGGACAGAGTGCTGGGCAGTGTAAAAGGGAGTGGGTGTTGTCTGTCTTTGGATGTGGTTGTTGATTATTCCATCCATCTGTACCAAATGTGACAGGAAGAGCACAGTGCCCCAGCCCCAACACCTGTTAGACATCAGGCCCTGCTTGGCCCTACTCTGCCCTTTGGCCCTCCTCCTTCAAGTTGGCTACATGCGTCTGACATGAATACATCTTCACAAGGGTAAACACCATGACAGGACGCATGAAATTAGAAAGGTCATAGCAGATTTGCAGCCAAACAGCTGTGGAATAAAAGTGAACTACATACTGCAATGTTTTTTTGTTTTTTTTTTCTTTTTTTTTGGGGGGGGGGATGCTGCTGAGGCCCTTAGGGCACAAAGTCTGTTTTTCAGCTGCTGCCAAAGTAAAAAGAGAGAGGCATGTTTGTTTTCATAAGAATTACATGTAAAATAGTACTGGCAGGGAGCGCAGCACGTAACACAGAGACAGCAGACTAATAGCAATATCTACTTTACAATACAAATAATAACACAAGATCATAAGCATAAAGGTTTGACTGCCCAGAATGGAATATGATCCTTAATAACACATTTATTCAGTCAAACCCCCTAATTGATAAAACACTGCTGTGCTGGTGTGTTGCTGTTGTTCTCTATGCTTTGACTGTTCTTCAAAGCAAAATACACACAATGGAAAACAATTTAGTTAGCTTTCTTTGCCAAATTTATCAAGCATTCCCCATAAGGAAAATATGAAATGGAAGTGATGTTAAAAATGATTTGGATTGATCCAGCCTTCCTTCCAGGCCAGATATGGAGTTACTACTTAAAGTGGAAGATTGAGGGTACACATTTAGTGTAGCAGCTGTGTACGCACAGGCCTGAAAAGTAGCTTGTTCAGTCTGGTTTGCTGGGTTGTTTCAATAAATAACCGCTGCAGAGTCATTAGTCAAAGCCATAAAGATCAGCCAGCCAGGGATTTATGATCTTCATTTGGAGTTGGGGATGTGGCATTCATGTACACACGCACACACACGTACACGCACCTATATACACACACTGATCAAGATAACATACAGGCCCATCTGTGAGGACTGCTGCAATACAGGTGTTTATATGATGTTAGCCCAATGAGACTGTCATGTTGATGTTCATTAGTCATCCTCATGTAAATGAAATGGTAAATGGATGGATTATCCGTCTTCACCTACTCTGCCCCATTACAATCCAATACGCATCTTAGCACTTAACATTATGTTTTATGATCTTTACTCTCTAAAGTGCACTGTAGAGATGAGAATGAGCAGAATATGAAAAAAGAATTTTTGCTCTCTGACAGTTTTCTGGAGCAGAGGCTCTTAGCCCTGGAGGCTCGGTATGGGAGGGAGCTACAGGGCTTGCAGAGTGAAAAGCAGCAGCTTCAAGAGCTTCTGGAGAGGCAGAGTCGACTGGTGGGTCAGCTCCAGGGTGAACTGGGCAGCTCCACACTTAACAGCACTTTGATTCAAAGACAGCAGGCTGTGCTCACAGACACTGTTCAGCAGCTGCTCACTATGGTCAGCCACTGCAATGGTAAGGAGACTTTCAATGAGCAAATTGTGCTGTCAATGTGATTTATTTGAAAAAAATGTAGAAATATGTAGAACAAAACATGTGTGTATCCTTATAAAGGAATAGCATTATATTGCATTGCAATAACTCATATTTCTTCAAGGCAGACCAGACATAACCTTTGACAAAAACTAGATATAAAGTATTTCAGTTAACAGGAAAGAAGGAATTTGTGACTTAACATAACAAGAATTTATTTTTTCAGCCTTTTACATCATTTAAATCGCACTACAAACATCAATGCGCAGAGCTTCATGCTATAAGAAATCTCACGTATGGGGTTGGGATTTGTGTGCCAAACCAATTAGGGCTGCTTCCTGAAAACACATGATTACCTGTTTTTGCAGAAGTCTCCAATATGCCCAAAGAGGATTCGCTGCATTTCAGGGACTGTGCAGAGATCCTACAATCCGGAGTGACAGAGAGTGGAATATATAGCATACACCTCCCCAATGCTACCCAGACTGTCAAGGTAGTAAGGCTTTAAAGGTCACTGGCCTTTTCTTGCAAATATCCCTTAACAGACTGTGACATTAAACTTTTTTTTTTTTTTTTTGGGGGGGGGGGGTCACATTTTATTCATTTGTTTGCTGTATTTAGCACAGGGATCAACTTCACAGATTTTGTCCAGTCTACATAATGGAAAGCTCACATGCGCACATGCACATGCACACATTACGATGATATTTAGAGGGCTTCAATTATTTTTCTGGACTGCAGTAAACAATATAAGGGCAATTCTGAGGTAATGGAATTTCTGGTTCAGAGGTTGATAGAAATGCCATGTTGGGTTTTAGAGAGCTGACATAATAAGCAACAGGAGCATTGTGCCCTGCAGGCATCACACTGAGTGGGAGTGCACCGCTGAATGCAAAAAGCCTAACAAGTACCTACACTGGCCTGAAGTAGCTAACTCAACCATGGCATCTACAAGAGGGATATCCTGTCTTTGAGTCACTGCTGGCACTCTTGGCTGGGATCTTCACTCTCAGAGCTAACTAGGAAAGAAAAAAGATAACAGCTGCATTACTTTCAATCCAGTTCGCTGGTTATCCCGAAATCCTACTGACTCTTTGTTCCACTGTTCTTCCTCTTTACTTCCTTTGGGCAAGGTACAGTAGCTACTTATTAGGCATGGGTTCCAACTAGAGCTAATATACATTTTCAGTGATGCAAGTTTGCGCTCCCTAAATTATTGCGGCTTTTAATCTGTGCCATCTAATCCCACTGTGGCTGACAAGCTTGGTGGCTGTGTGGAAATAGGGCAGATACAAATTGGCCTATTTTCAAAGCAGAGACTGGGCTTCCTCAATTGGACCAGAGACAAAAGGCATACACATTTAACTTTTGTGATTTATCCACGTTAGCCCACATCATCTAACTTTTAATTATTGTGGCTTTGAATAATAGAGATATTCAGCATCCTTTTTTTTTATTATTCCCTTAACCAATTTTGCATACTTTTGTTAGAACTATTCATTCAGGGGGCTTGTAAAGTTAAACCCATTATAGCACATTTAGAAATAAGTATTTAATCGTCAGAAAGACCCCTTGAAAATAAAATATCTTTTTAATACCTTATCCCCCCCCCCAACAATAATTCTTAAATTGTCCAAATTCTGTAATTTTATTATTGTGGGTTTTTCCTAAAGATCTGGTCTAAATCACAGTAAAGAGCACATTCAGGGAAATCACTTAAACTGAGAATCACATTTTAAAACACTGTTTGTGTATGCAGTGGGGTGCTTTTAAGGCTAAAATTGCCTGAGGATTATCACAGCATACTGTAGGTCTGCACAGTTTTCTGAGGTAAAAGTCCTGATTGCCATTTGACCTTGATTCAGCTTCGTTTTGATGGGAAAAGCCATTTCATTTTTAGCACAAAAGGGTCAGTTAAAATGTCACAACAGAGAAACCACTAAGGACTCTGTCCACAGCATCTGTGCTGCATGTACAGTGAGACGGGTTGGGGTGTTTGTTTGACTGATTAATTTAGGCAACCAGCAAAGCATATCTATTCAAGTTCATCAGTGTAGTTTGTAGACATTGTCAGTGAGTCTCCAATGTCATTTCAGTGACAAGATATATAATATAACATAATACTGATATAACCAGACAAGTCCAATACTGAGGTTTGGTAACTGTACACTGATTCAAGAAAGATCTCAATTACAATGGCTGCTTCAGCTACAAAAAGGTCATTCGCACTTGCTAAAAAACATCTAATCATTCACTGTCATTTAATCACAATGCACAAGAAAACTGGTATATGTCCAGCTTAACACCTTGAATTGTAAATATGTCCCTTAACAAATCTCTGTTACATCTACAATGCATTCCTACTTGTGCTTCCACACATACAGTGTTTGCTAATAGCAAAATGTGCAGCCAAGTAAAAAAAAAAATAGTTGTGTGTAACCAAAAGCGCAGCCTCCCCCTCAATCCACACTCAAAGGGGATGAAAGAACAAGCTGATATGTTAGTTTTTCCTTCCCACCTGGGTCATTTTATTTAATGTCACCCTTAAAATGTTGCCTACTTTCTCATTCCTGGGGCTTCTAGTGCATGCTTCAAATTATAGAGCAACTTTTACATTTTTTTTCCTTTTCCTTTTCCAAACCACTGTGATTCTTTTCACCCTTAGATTGTACCTCATTTTCTTTTTTATTTATTTTAGTTTGAAGTTTCTAAGAAAACACTTCTTAGAAACTTCTGTCAATGATATAATGACAGCACAGTATAATTATTTCTCAGTTTGTTGGAACATATCTAGAAAATACAGGAACCATGTATGTAGTTCTAAAATAACACATATTCTGAGAAAAAAAAATAATAAAAAAAATAAAATTAGATCCATTTACTGCTGTATTAACACTATTGTTGCATCGGTGCATCCCCAGTTGGACAGAACTTAACAAACCAAATCTCAAGACTCTTTACTATCATACAGTATGCAAGTGTTTTTCAAAATTTTTGTATAAGGGACCACACCATCCTAGTTTAAAAAAAAAATAAAAATAAAAAATAACAAGAGCAAATCTGTACATAATATATCATTTTTTGTATTTCTATAAATAAATTATACAGACTTCTATTACTATTATTATATTTAATAATATATTTATATTATTAGTGTAACACCTAATATTATTTTCCATTGGTAAATCAGACATTTTCAAGAGATAAATATTTGATAGATGACTTTGTTTAATTTAATGCATGTGTTATTCATTAAATCTTTTAAGAAAGTGTTATTCACCAAATTTATTTGGTGAGCCAAAAGGCATCTCCCATATAGTGTTCCCCTCCTAAACACCATTGGTTTTAACTGAACTTTCTTTCTCTAGATTTGTTCTGTTCTCCATGACTCTTCTGTTCACTCCCTCTTTTTCTCACCAAGGCTCTTCCAACTCTCTCTCGCGATTAAAATAAAATGTTGTAACTTTTGTATTAACGGGGGAAACTATGAGACAAGAGTCTGTGCATATAATGCATTGCATCTATTTTAAATCAAAGTTTTTACTGTACCTTATACATTTCACTGACTAACTTTACCTTGCTAAAGAATAATAATAATAATAATAATAATAATAATAATAATAATAATAATAATAAAGTTTTTTAAAAAAAAAATCTGTATAAGTCTGTGGTTCTTCTTCATGTGGGACCAGTGTGAAACACATGAGAGTGGCGCCCTAGTGCCCCCTATTGACAAACCACCACAGGTTGATTGTATAGTGACAACCCCACTGAGGAATCATCACCTGACTGTTCTCCTCACATGAGCGGAGCTGCTTCAACATCTTTCACAATATTGCTTTAGTTTGACAACTTGCAGCTCAAATGTCTGGTTACACTGATGCCATCACATTTTTGTTTGAAGTGATAAACTCACAGTGGAGCTTCAAGTTGCTCAAGAGGCAGATACTTCCCTCCCATCATCGAAAAGCAAAACTCCAAAGTTTGCTCTCTCATGTGGCTGTTACTTTAAATATAAAAGGAATCCTAATTTAAAATTTAAAAATATTTAATTACGGTCAAACTTTGTTTATCAACTACTTTTCATCCTCTTTGTTCAGTTCATAATTAATTTTTCTTTTTTATTCAAGGTGTTCTGTGATATGAAAACTAGAGGTGGTGGGTGGACGGTCCTGCAGCATCGGAACAACGGTTCAGTCAACTTTCAGCGTGGGTGGAGGGACTACAAAATGGTGGGTTCTTCAGTCAGTAGGATTAAGGTGTATCATTATAGGTATAAGTGGCATGGCTCAGTATTGTAGGACTGAACAGGAAGTTCTAATAACTATCCATGGGTGGTTTGGCATGGAGAGGCATGGGAGGTGCCTGGCCTGTGATCCCAGGTGACCTGTGGTTGTTGTAGTTGGCTGTTCTCATGTATTCTACCACCCCCTATGTTATTGCACCTGCTCTGTCTCTCTCTCTCTCTCTCCCTGTAGAACTCCCCACACATGCAATACATACATGATTAAACACACAAACACAAGAGCTGAAAAGACTGATACACACATGCACACAACTTAAGTTTTCGGTATTTTTGGACTTACATTTACAGTCTTTTTTTCTCATCACCAAAGATTTCTCAATATAATTACTATCCTGTTTGAGCAACAGACCAAAACAAATGCTTGAGAGGTTTTCTGACTGTGTTAAAATACACAGAGGACATATGAGCCAGGCTGTTTTGGGTTTTTGATTGAGCGCAGTAGCAAATTATGTCTCACCCACACCAAACACTCAGTTGACACAGCTTGCATTTCAGATAAAATGCAAAGAGGACGGAGGAAGAGAGTGACAACAACAGCTACAAAACCTCTATAAAGAACAATATTTTCACAAGTGGATTATAAATATTTGGTTCCAACTGGGTTGGGAGCATAGGCTTTCCAAATGACAGAAAACATACAATTTATACTAAAATGCTTCACTGCTCCAGACTACTTTTTTATAATTTCAGAGGTTGAGGTCAATGTTGATCAAAGGTTGCCTCCAGACACTGCAGATGAAATGATACACATGACTCTCAAAATTCATTCACTCTCACTTCCATGTACAACATGTAACAAAAGAGAGTCTAACAGCTGGAAAAAGTGGCCCTAGAGCCCTGGGGTAAACAAGGACAACATGTGACCCTCTATTCAAACAGACTAAGAATGATTCCGATCTGCAGATGGGGACTTGAGTTATTCACCATTTTGCTTTGATAATGCAATAATCCTAATGGTTATACCTATCAATTTATATCAGTCAAAGGGGGGGTATTTTATACTTGACAGGCCTCTGAGATTAATTTAATCGAAGCTACATTGCATCCCTCCTCTTAAGGAATCTCATTGTGTGTCTATATGATCTTCTTGGAATGACAACCTCCATTCCCACTGGAAACTATTGCTGGCAAAGCAATCAAATCCATGGTCGACATATCAATTTTCAATTCATGCTGCTACTTTCTTAATGAAATTGTGTCCGTATTACTGGCGCTTTTACCTGTAAATTAGTTTGAAATCATGTGGGGTCCTGACATTTCTCTGTTCTATTACTGGTGCTTTCGGTCTCATCATATATTAATTGCAAAATTATTGAAAAGGTGTTGGATCTCCATGAGCCTCAAAAACAGCTTGAATGCTTGTTGTCCCATATGTTTGCAGTGTTTGTGACGGGGGTGTCACTATTACATCCAAAGGGTGACCACACTGTGAGGACTTTAAGTGTCACTGACTACTGAAAAAAAGGAGCTAAAATATGACAACTGAAAATGTTGAAATTTGAGAGATTATTATTTTATGCTAGATGAATTAAGAATGTGAAATGAAGTTTCTTTTTTCTTTTGTTGTTCTCTAACAAATATTTTGAGTTTAAAAATTCAAAGTTGACCAGAATCTTGAATTCCAGGCTGACTGATTGCTGTTCATTTAGCAATAATGACTAATTACTGGGATTATATGTTTTTTTGTTTTTCATTAATCCAAACATTACATTTAAACATGTGATATTTGAGAATCGTTGTACTTTTCCAATTTCCAGTGTTGAGTCATGCCCTAAAACCAAAGTTACAGATATGGTCTTAGTTTCAAATCCAGGTGGAACAGTGAAGGAATATTATAGGTAAATTAATGTCTCAATTGACTGACCCTTTGGTTCAGGAGAGGAATATTAGTGAACTGTCTAGGGTAAAATGATAAATGTGAGTTTCTAAATTGAGGTCAGTTTTAAAAGTAACATGGCAGGTCTCTGGTAAAATCAGCCCCCTTGTTAGAATATTAACTGGTCTATTGTTTCACTGTCTTTGTATTTATTCCAGGGCTTTGGAGAGCTGTCTGGGGAACACTGGCTGGGAAATGATATCATCCACAAACTGACAAGCTCCCAGGAATACAGTCTACATGTCCATCTGAAAGACAGACAGGGGAATGAAGCCTTCTCACATTACGATCACTTCTACATTGATGGAGAGGACCGCAACTACAGGTAACCGCATATCATAACTTATTTTATTGAGTTATTTTATTCATAACCAAATTTGCCGTATTTTACTTGCAGCTATGTAAGCTTGGACCACATTTCACTGATTTCACATTTCACATTTAATTCTGATATCACCAGTTTTTTTTAACAAAACGTGACATACTGTACATTTATAGTCTCTATTTAAAGTCTTATTTTATCCAAAATTGAAGATGAATAGGACACTAATGAAAGCACTTTATGTAAGTGTGACATTTGGAGCCTTCTGTTGTGAAGGGTATAATTGTAACATAGTTAAACCTCTTTAGTAGCTGCCTTCCATTAGCTTGTAAAGCTCTTAACATCACGACAGATTAGAAACAGTTTGTATTCCTTTTTCTCCTCCTGTTTTCTAAGCTTGCTTGTCTGCGAGTAGCGACATTTAAGAACCACTTGGACCATTTTTAATAATGCCATTCAAAACGATGAGCTCAATGGAGGGCATGCAGCCACTTTCGTCTGTTGCCATTTTTTTTTCTTCTCCCATCACCCAGCTACCATTGCCTATGAAAAATTCCCCAAGGGAAGTCACATCCACTAGAGTATATGAAGAAAACTCTGCAATACCTGCTCCTGCCAGGAAATGACAACTGAAACAAAGCTCCAGTCACCCAGCAATCACTAACAAGATTATGTGTGGGTGTGCTGAAGCCATGCTTTCCCTCCAAAACAGACGTACGTAATAAAAATAAACCAGAATAGTTTAGTTTCAATTTCATATTAATTCACAGCGACCTACCCTTGAGACTGATGCCCTGAGAAATCACAATTCATAATTGTACGTGGGTGTGTGCTTTCCAACTTTCCTAATATTTCAGCAAATTGTATTTGCCTCAGTTTGTTCCACGTAATTAGTATGATGAAAGTCAATGATTGCAATTTTGCTGTAGGCTGCAATGTGTGAGGTGAAGCACCTGAGTGAATATAATCACCTCTGTAGCTGCTACCTCTGAGATCATGTTCTGTTTAACTATTTCAAGATGGACCAGCTTTACTATTACTGTGAACATGCTGGCTTCTTCACGAGGGTTTCTATTATAAATCCCATGTTTCATCTATGGCTCTATGAAGCCAGTCAGCCACAGCTATCCTGCTTCTCAGCTCGATCTAGTGTGCTCCCTGGAGCAACAATGAGGTCCTCACCTAAAACTCATTAATATTATTCGTACATTAATCATCAGCATGACAGACCACTTTCCCCATTTGAGTTAGCCAAGAATAGCTGTTTTTACAGTAAAATCAACGGTGTGCATTCCTTTTAATGTAACAGAATATTTTTTCATTAAAGGGATAAAATAACAATATGAAGACACAGTCACCTTGAAAATGATTAGCGTGTGGTTTGTGGTGTTGGTGGATGAGCTGAACCGATTCATCTGGAAGTCATAGTGAATGCATAATATTCTGGAGAGTGGGGGATAGTTAGTTCACATGTCACCATTTCCAATAGGATATCCTCTAACCTGTGGTTGCTGTCCTGTCTAATATGATGGTTTTCAATTTTCTTCTCATCACCAATCTGTCGTGAAACAATTCTCTAAGAAAATATACCCTCATGCAAAATTCCACTCACTCTCTCTACTATTCCATAATTATTCTTCATCCCTGATGCTCTCATTTTGAAACTCTGGTTTTGCTGCCTCTCATGGTGTGAACTTACAAATTCAACAGGATTCTTCAGTTAGGATTTTTCACAGACAGAGTGCCCCAGAATACAGAGGGTGAGGGGGAGGGGGACACACAACTCAAGGAAGAGCACAGTTCTTACTAGACAGAACGACAGGACAGTGGAGAAAGGCCAGACAGCAGGGCTGACCTCCATGTCCACCTTCTTCAAACCAGTAATGCCACACATAAGACAATTGGACATACACTGAAAACACTCCACTGCTCTGCTTTTGTAAGGTCGCTCTCAGACTGCTTGATTTGTTTCATGTAGGACAGCATGGAAGAAAATTAATTTGTAGCAAGAGGAGATGATACTTAATTTACTATAACAGTTGGTTTTGGTTAATGCTCATATACTAGGTAGGAGTTTTGTCCTAAAAACAAAACACTCTTCTTTATAAGAAAGATCCTGCCTTTTCCAAGATGTCAAATATGGATTCTCACAATCCACACAAAGTTGACTGTTGTTCACATTAAAAAGATCTACAAATGGTCTCAATGCAAAAAATAGACAAGGTTGAACCACCAACTCCTATATTCTGCCTCTCCCATTCCCTCAGCATCTCAGCTTTGAACTCAGATCTAATCTCAACACATTAGATGATTTCAAAGACACTGCTCAAAGAGTTTTCAGGCAGTAACCAATAACTGCCATTTGAAGCTACCAATCAGCAATGTTTCCCAACAGAGCTTTAAATAATATATAGAAGAGCCCGGGGCTGAGCATTTGTGCTAAAATTCTTTGCAATTTTTCTACCCTCTGAAACTAGCCTCCATGCCGAGGGTTTCAGTGGTACAGCTGGACGAACAAGCAGCCTCACCCACTCAGGCACCCAATTCAGCACCAAGGACAGAGACAACGACCACTGCACCTGCAAGTGTGCACAGCTTGCATCAGGGGGTGAACACTTTATTCCTCTTAATCCACCTCTCCTTATAACCTTTCTTGTTAAACATGTGTATCCATCTCCTTGTAAATGTCTTGAAGTGCATTTCATTTCTCCTCTGCATCAGTAAAAAGTTACCGCTGACTTACGCTGTAAGTCATGCTGTATGTTGGGATGGTACATTTCATGACCTCAGATTTAATTAATTCTGACTTTTCCCTTGACCTCTCTGGCACATTTACTCTTTTCCAGGTTGGTGGTTTGAGGCCTGTGGTCCATCAAACCTGAATGGCATATATTACCCCGCCACATCCAGTGTGGTTCGCTACAATGGCATTAAATGGTACTATTGGAAGGGTCCAAATCTGATGGCTACTATGACAACTATGATGGTGCGACCAGCAAGTTTCTGATGACTCATTCATGGTGTGGGATTCTGAAGCACATGTCACCTTCCATAAAGATAATGAACAATACTTACAAAGCAGTATATTTTGGGAGGACATTTAAATGAGGTTGGACAATTGGTTCTTTTGCAGCTTCTGGATATTGGAGGGGTACTTTTACAACTGCCTGTGGACATACACACACTCTCAGCAGAGGACAGTTCTGAGTGCGGAATTACATTAACAAAATCTCCTCACCAAGGTTTCCAGACTTTATTTTAATGTGACTGTTTAGCTGGAGGAGGTGGGACATAGTGGTATGTTGTGGTATCTTCTCAAAGATATACTGTATATACAGTAAAGAATAATTTACATTAATAGTTTACATGTCTGAATTACATAGACAGTTAATTGTACTGTTTACCTATTGTTTAGTAATTTACAATATAGTGTATATTTTAAAATATCAGTTTCACACTAAATGCTTCATTAACTCTGTATAAAACCTGTTTTTAACACTCTTTTTTTAAACGTTTTTTTCTTTTTACTTTAACTCTTCTGTGATTCCAACTGACTATATTCTGGTAAACTCTGAAGCATCACTGCTTATTTAAAACTGTAATTGAGTCCACAAACAATATATTATTAGATAACCTGACTTCACTGGTTTACCACTGTTTATAAAACAGCATGTCTCAGCTCTTATAAAACTTTATTTGTCAGAGATTTGCACACTGTGCACTTTCACTGGTATGATCTGCTTTAAAATGAAATATCTGGAATCTGGGAACAAAGCTTTTTTTTTTTTGTTACTTTGATAAAACAATATAGTCACACATAGTATTTTGTGCTCGTAACACGCAGTGCCAGGTGCTTGTTTCCTTGTAAGCTACATAAACATCAACAAAAATGCATATGCTGGAGTCAGACAAGGACTACCCTGCACCATTGATCTGATGAATTACCCAATAACACAGTGGTGCCCATTAAAAGCGTATGGGTTTTACCTCAGCAAACAGTGACCTGCATCTTCCACTACCCTGGAGACAGCAGCCACTGCTTACTGGAAGACATCACATGAGGACAACGGGTGGCCATGTGCACAACATCCACTAATTGTTGTCACTGTTTCACTGAAGGACAGAAAACATTTGGAGACCTCAAGCTGTTGGCTCAATACATCTCGATTCTTTGATTTGTAAATGCAAATACCGTACAATACACATACAGGAATGTACACAGGAATTTGATATGTATTGCTTATTCATGTCAGAATCACACATGTGCTTTCTGATTATGAAGAAATGTATACTAAACAAAACTGTGCATGGCTTTATTGAATTTCTGAAGGCTCCTCTGATTTACCACTCTAATAGGAAACATGCAGGCGCTGCTCCCGACAGTAAAACTACTCAAAGAGATAACAACGCTGCTACTGTGCCTGTCTATTTCTTAAATGTGTGAGTGTGTGTATAAATATATGATGCAATCATGCCAGAATCTGTGAGGAAACTGCAAATATTATTACAAGTGGATGGAGTGCCAGTGGCTATAAATATACAAAGCACCACTTGTGACTATAGACTTGAGCAGCATATTGTAAACGCATCTACACACATACAAACACACACTTACACACATGCTCTGCGTGCATGCTGTGACCCCATTGCTAAACAAGTTTATTACGACCTCCAAGAGCTGGACAGGCAATAGATCACAGCGGGGGAGGCCAGGGGTGAATCCATCAAAGCGACTTTAATAAAGACCACTTGATTTGGCCTGCTGGCTCAACAGATAAAATGGGTGTGATCAGGTCCATTGAAGCAGAACGGAGTCTGGGCCTCAATGCATCTCTACTTGTCCCTGTTTATTAGATGGGTTACTTGTAGGCAGAAAGAGAGAAGGACATTAAGAAAAGTGTTACAATGTACTCAATATATGACTGACTGATTTTTGTACACACCCTCACAGTGGGGAATAGTGTGGTAGATAATTTTTTGCTAATTTTATTTCCTGGAGACCATTGATGTCCTCATGCACAGTTCAACAATCTCATACTAAAGCTCATTTTTGGCTGGTCCATATCAATATACTCAAGTTGCTTGAAAAAAAAACATTACTCTAACCCACAAATCTTAATTTTGTAATATAGCAAGTTTTTCAGAGTTTAAATTGGATTTGTAGTCACTTAAAGGAAACCTTGGAAAACTTTCTTTTCGTCTCAAACTTAAGAAGCAGATCAATACTAATCTGATGGCAGTACTGTAAATATATTGAGTCAATGGAGCAAATTTGAAATGAACTTGGCATAAGCCCTGGATGAACAAACGCAATCAGTTGCAAAATGCAACTGATTAGTTATAGCAAATATATATATATATATGTATGTATGTGTGTATGTGTGTATGTATATACATACATATATATATATATTTATATGTTCTAGCACAATTGCAACAGATAAATGTATTTAAGGGTGAATGAAATGGCAGAAGAGGAGTTGGACAGGAAGAAATCCTTACATATATTGACCTGCTTTGTACATTAGCTGATGTGTGAGAGCCAGGTACCTCCTGCCCTGCTGGTGATTTAAAAGTCAGCGGAGGATTTATCATCTGACCCAGCCAGAGGGATGGATGCAGAAGAGAAAAATGTACAGACTGCAGGAGACAGAGCTCATAAGTCCTTGTCTCTCCCTACGTGTGCCCTAGTGTCTTTGATTCATAGGGGGTACGATGGCTGGCCAGGGCAAGGACCAGGTATGGTGTTTTGGCAGGAGCAGGAAAAGAGGAAGGGCCGGAAACTGATTTGTAATAGTCGACCTTGCTGCGTGGTATACTGTGTCAGCATGCAGCCCATTGAACAGCGTTCATCGAAAAAGTAATACTGTCCATATATTAGCCTGTCACATGAGATACATCAACAACTTGTGTAATGTCTCTTGAGTTACTCTTATAGAAAGAGAAAAGGCAAGCAGCAGTTGTCATGTTATGTTTAAAAAGGTTAAAAAAAAAATCCTGGGGGGGGGGGGGGGGGGGGGGGGGGCTGGGTGTGCCACTGCAGGCCACTTGGGGGCACTGGTGGCACAAAAACACATTCTTTTTTCTTTTCAATCTTGTCAAGAGATATGGTCTTTTCCTATACCTTGGGTCAGGTTTATATCAAAAATATTCATGAACCCACTTTCTGTCATGCCTTCCCTTCCCAGCAGTTGGCTAAGTGAAAGCTTCAGAGGAATTAAAGGTTAACTGTGGATGGGTAGGTGGAGGAGGGCAGGATTTAACATAACCAGTGACTTTGAAAAAGGTGAAAATGGGATGTTCAATAAAATAGTGTGTTACCTTTTAAGCTGCTCTTTAAAGAAAAGTGAAGTAGTGAGTAGACAGCTGCTTACTAACTTGTCTTGTTTTGCTTTAAAACAAACACAACTTATTGAGACGCTTATTGAGGTAGAATCCAATTAAACTGGAAAAAATGACTCCTAGGAAGCAATCTCCTTTTCTATTGTTATACCAGCTTGCAGGTTATCTCTCCCTGTCTCCCTTTCTCCTCCTCTTTATTTTCCACGGGAAAACAGCAAAAACAAAAAAGCACATCACTTTGCAAACAACATGATTTTCCCAGAGCGAGTGATGTGTACATAAATAAGACATAAGGCAGGGAGGCAGAGTTGAGGGGCTTCATTTGGAAGGGGCAAGATATAAGACAACTCTATTTGAATATGGAATTTTCATTGAATTCTGCATCCAAAAGTGTATCATAGATGGAGGAGGTCAGGGGAGTGTGGTAAGAGGCTTTCAGCAAGATTGACAGGCCAAAAATGTCAACTTACTTGGTGAAGGTGATGTGCAGACGGATGTCTGATGACATGCACAAGTGCAAGCACATCCAATTTAGCTTCCTCTCCAATCAGCTACAACTACAAGATAAAGCTAATTCCGTCTAGAGTCACAGTTTGTTCAGCAAATCCTGTCACGCAGCACCAGCCGAGTATCGCTTGAATCCTAAAGTGCACTCACAAACTGTTGTTGACCAACTTCACCTGTTTATCCCCACAGTCCTTTATCCCCCTACTCTGATGCTTCCAGCTGCATAATGTCCCATCAGATGCATTAATGTGTGCCCCCAAAATATCTGCAGGATCACTGAGATGCTCTCAAGTCGGCATGGGCCAAGATCCCTGCAGCAAATCTCCAGCAGCTAGCTGAGTCAATGCTCCAAGTAATTCAAGGTTGTTTCACAGACAAAGAGGAGGAAAAACAAATTTCTCTTACTGTCAACAGACCATAGGAAAAGACTAAACCAAACAATGTCTGTTTAGTCAAAGTTTGCAACAGCCACTGAGACAAAGTCAGTACGACGGACATGATTCTTCATTACAATAATATAATAAGTACTGGTTCTTTGCCCCTGCACTGCATAAGATTGCTTAAAGGCCCAATGCCAAGATGACACTTGGCAAATGTCTTCAAACCTCCTGATTGTTTTACAGTTCTGGGGTTAACTGAGTATTTCACCATTTTTTATGTAGCCCAAAAAAGTATTCATAGTTGTGATTTATTAAATGTTTTAATCATTTAAATTTTCATTTCAGTTCAGAAAAGGCTGAGATAAAACAGCAGACATATCTGTCAGATAGCATGGACTTATCGTGTGTTTTTATTGGATGAGTTTTTTATAAATATATAAAATCTACTTCTTTTTGGGTCCACACTGTCAGCCATGTTTTCAAAGAGAGCGAGCACGCCAGTTGTACTGGCCCCATTGTATTGGTCCAGCAAGGAGTCTGCACAGCTTAGTCAACACTGATGTCTCATATCTCATACAACTACACTTTATAAAACCTGAACCATCCCTTTAAGTGTAGCACTTCAGTAGTTCAGTAGTTGAGCTTGCTGTTGCCATTAGGTGAACTGAAAACAGAACTGAAAGTCTGCGGTCCCTTTGGCTAAAAAATTACAAATCTTTAAAGAGGACATTCACTAGAAAATCAAATTTCGGATGTTTTTTGGTGTCTCCCTGTGTCCTTCCCATATCTAAACATCACTAAAGTGTCACAATAAACACTTCAGCCACTTCAAAAGAAAGACAGTGGTTTTGAAAAGTTTAGTTACGTAACTAGCACATTTGCCGTGCAACAAATCCTCCCCCAACAGCTACTCCCAGTCATGAGTGTGAACATTCAACCTGAAGAAGAAGAAAAAGAAACACCGCGGAGCAGTCAGTCAGCTTGTAGCTGGCCTATTGCAAGCGAGTGGGAATTCTGGGGGGGCGGGCATTAGCTCAGAAACAGAGTGCCTGTTCAGAGGCTGGCAGAGAGCAGTAATAAACTGGCTTAATCTGAAGAGACTATGAGGTTTTTGACCATAAATATTATCTAAGTAGACATCAGTAATCTCAGTTTTTGGTTCAAAAAGACCATTCTATGTGACCTTTAAAGCATGGCCACCTTCATCTCTAAAATAATTATTATGTTTTATTTTCCATTTTCTAGTCATAGAGTCCTGGCTAATATATAAAGAAAATGGTCTATGCTCTGTTGACCTTCCATTTTGGGTGATTTATTAATTAAATTGGGGGTAAATATTAAATTTACAATAATTTAGGATTGTTGCCATGTTATATCAAGGCTCTGCTCATAGAAAAATAATTTTAATGAGGGACACAGCCTTTGCAAGTAGATATTGCTTTAATGTGTCGCTACTGAAAAAGTAGTATTTATTGTCTTATAGTCAATCCATGTATACAGTAGATATCTATATCTATCTTCATATGCATAGGTGTATATGCACATGCGTATTACTCTGTTTAAGTATTTGTGTGCACCTCTATGCTCCAGTGTGAGGAAGTGGCAGCTTGTCTCCCGGGCAGTGAGTGTCTCTGCCCAGGTCATCAAGTATGTGGGCAGAAAACAGACAAGCTGCGTTCTGGAACCATCACAGAGCTGACAGGGAGAAGAGTCACCATGGAAAACATGGCACTATGAAAAACTGCTTGCTGAAGGACAGAGGCTTGACTAAATCAATACTCAAGAATATAACAAGGATGCCAAACATTGTTTTGCATTGATTGCTCCTGATTGGTCCTGAGTGGTGCTGAACAATTTGGGGAATATATCTAATTGCGAGTTTTCTGCCAAACATTGCAATTTGATTCACAACTTTTTATTGCAGTCAAGCAATACCCAATGTGTGATAGATTTCAAACATAATGGCGCATTACCACCATACCACCATATATATGGATTACGCTCCATAGATTGTGCTCCAGAAAAAGGGAATCAAAAATTTAATTAGGCAAGTGACTAAAATCACCTGGCAAAGTCAATAGTTTCATCATCTAATCATGACATTTTCTCACATGGATGTTTGCTTGACACACCAATTAGTTGATTGAAGATAGAAAAACATAATTATAACTCTGCATTTGCATACTGAAAACAATATAATAGACAGCAAAAAGCTGCATAGGGTTGTTGTCACAAGAATATCTTATGTTTAAACTTATGGCCGAGTACTGTCCATACTGTCACTATGGTCACAGTTCCCTGCAAATTTAAAAAAAGTAATCCTCATAGTTCCATGATACAAAACTGTTCCCTACATGAGCTGAGCGCTGCGGCATTTGATTTACAAGTCCAAGAGCGGCTCCAGAGTCAGTTAATAATAAACAAATCCCGGGACAGTGTGACAGCACTTATTGTGATTTACTGGACTATAGGCTCATACTCTGATTCAGCCCTACATTCGAATAAAACTCATTTGAACTTAATTTATCACAAGCAGAAACTCTATAAGGCCAAAGAGTCCATCACAAATTATGCGCAAGTGGAGCCTGCCGAAAAGTGCCACCTGATAACATTATCAGTCGTCATGTGTTAAAACATTAAGGAAACATTGTTGTGTGTTATAGATGCTGAACTTCTTTGCCAGTGCCAGATCAGACAAAATGTAGATTTCATAGTGGATTTCATTTTAATAACTTCATATTTTACATAAAAGTGAGCAAAAAACTGTGAGTGAAAGATGAGTGAAAAATGTTAGGAATGATTAAAAAAAAAACACATAGAAGCCATTTCCACACAACAAAAAATATCTTAAAACTCTGATTTTAAACACAAAGCCACATAAGCACAATGCTTTCCTCCCTTTTATCCCTGCTTTTGCTTCTTCGGCCTGTTCGCTCCTTATCAGTATGCACCTCACTTTCTGTCATCTTCTTTCTCTGACACACAGTGGAAACACACTCCCATACGCATGGACATCATGAATCACACTACACACTAGCAACTCTTTGCAGAGCTTTGTAATGGCTTTGATCAATAACTGATCAAGGGAATCTTCTAACTGTTCAAAGCGTGTAAGGAGAATATATAGAGAGGCAGACATTTCCCTTTTCTCCCAAGATCCATGTAAAGAGAAGCTGTTGGGCATGGACAGCTCTGCAGCGCCACAACAGAACGGAACATCCACATCACCTTAAGCTTAATAAGACCCGCCAAGTCATATATGTCCAAGCACAGGCATCAGGCTACAAGTTACATAATAAGACTCTAAATTTTGTCAAAAATGTCAAAACCACAGGGTTCAAGTACTTTCTGATAGCAATTCTTTCTTGAGATATCTGTTTGGGTTCAACAGCTTGGCTGTTCTATAGCCACCTTGACAGCTCTATTTTTCTGGCCTGTTATTTGTCTCTGAGCAGGGTGTGAAAGCATGCAAAACAAAACGTTTTTTTATTTCATTTGTTTCTGACATCTGCACATCTTATGAGCGGGATTTTTCTTAAATATGATCGCTCTTTGCTCTGTTTTCATTTTTAAATATATGACAAAGCGACTGCAAATTATTATTTGTTATTATTATAACTAAACAGTTTCATGAGCACCGGATGGGGAAGACTGCAAGTTAGTTGATGCAGTAATGCTGACTAGTTCTCTGTAGGCCCTAGTGTGTGCAGTTCCTTGGTGTATTCCCTCCTGCTGTCATGTGTTTTTTGGCAACACTCCCAGGCAGAAATTAATTCTCTACATTCTTCTGCCTTGTCTCCACATGCTCAGCCTCAGGAACCCAGAGAAAAAGGAGAGGATGGAGGGACAAAGAAAATACTAAAAAGTAGAATATCATGAAGTGCCATTGTCTCTGAGCTGTTTACTATGTCTGCAGGCTACATGCTCTGTTTGACATGTCTGTATGTATTTGTATATGTATGTTTATACAGTGGGCGTGTCATTTTGTGTGAACTCCCCCACATGTATGGGCAGACTATCGTAGACTGAGCAAGAGACAATACTTGTCAGTGAGAAAAGGAGACTAGCAAAAGAGAAAGGGAGTAGGTGAGTGAAAACTGGCAGAAGAGAAGTGAATGAAAAATTCATATAGCTGCAGGTCCCAAAAGCCCTTCTGTCTTTGTCAGGAGTCCTCAGCTTCAAACTGCTGGGCAGGGGTGGTGGGACTGTGCCAAAGAAATGGTAGATGCACACACACCAAAAGAAACAGAGGGCCAAAAGAGGCTTTATCAAGGAATCAGGAGTAAGCTGAAAAGAAAGTCAGCAACACCACTATCAACAACAAGGTGTTGAGAAAAGCGTCCAAACTGTCTCCTGAATCCTTTAATACTGACAGCTATTAGATATACTTTAAGTGAGGACTGCAATGCCTCATGTGTGTCTTCACAAACTGTGTAGTCTGAAATGTATGGAAATAGCATAATGATGCCTCTACTCCTTATAGCACAAACATAGAAACTGAGTAAAAGTGATGCAAATTAGTCTAAATGAGAAGCTCACTGACTGGCACTCAAAATAAATAAAGCAATAGGCGTCTTGTAATTTTAAAGACAACAACAAAATGCATACAGTATCAGTGACAGGCTTGAGCTGACAAACAGAAAAAAAACAAAAGTAAACTAAAGACAGACAGAAAAGGGGGGGAAAAAAGAAGTGAGCCTCTTTTCTCACCATTGCACCGTTGCTATAGACACTGCTCCATCCTTAGGATGACAAGGCGGAGAGAGTTAGAGGAGGTAAAGCCAAGGAAGGAAGGAAGGAAGGAGGAAGAACTTTTACAGCTCTCTTTCACTGTGTGGAAGTGGGTCATCAAACACGCATATGCACAAACACACACAGGTTTGCACAGCTGTCTTTTTAAGGGCTCGCACTGACTTCCATTCATTTGCAGCCTTATTAAAGTGTCACTTCTAACCTAAACCATAACCACTTCATGCCTGACCCAACCTTAACAAGATGCAAACCTTAGCCCAAAACTTAACCAGCTCCTCAGAAATGAGGTTCTGCCTCAATGGGACCAGATTTTTGTCTCCATGAGGACTTCTGGTCCTGACATGGTCTGTGTTTCGGTAAATCCAATCAGATATTGGATTTCGGTAAATCCAATATGTGAAATTGTTTTTTCTTTAAACAATGACAACAAAACTCTAAGACTACTTATTTTGGGAGTCAGGATAAATACATACCATGTGAATAAATTAGAAAAAGTTGTTGAAAGAAAATTTGTCTGCCAAAAGTAAACTGTATTATCAGCCACTACAGATTATGATTAACACAAGTGATTGTAAAGTGTTCTCTCCGGGTACTCGGCAGTGTACCCACCTTTTGCCCTGTGTCAGCTGGGATTGACTCCAGCAACCCGTGACCCTCAAGTGGAGGATAAAGTGGCTGAAAATGAATGAATTACATTTATCTGAGTGGTACTTTTAGGAAACTGAAATAGGGCACTGTTTATTATGTAAATACACATGGTTGTGACTACATCTTGAGGAATATTTTTCTATCAATTTCAATATTCAATATTTTTTTCACTGACCCAGGGTGCAGACAGCCTTGTACAGTAAATGTATTCATACGTGACTGTCTTTGTATATTGTGGATGTAAAAGAAGAAAGAGCTAGAACTGTGCTGTGGATTTATTTTTGATCGATTTCACATTCCATCAGGTCACATTTTCTGCTGCCCAACTGAAATTGTATTTTTTGTTTCTTTTTTTTTTTTTACCCAAAGGGAAGGTAACTTCTAAAGACAATGCTGCAAATAGTAGTTGGGCAGCAGGAAACAATGTATACAAAAACCTGTGGGTGTTCAGGTACACTGAAGCTAGAGTTAAACTACCCTAAAAGTAATTAATATACTATGTAAGGCACATATATAATATCTGCAGGTATATGGATTTCTTACCTTGGGAATTAAAAAGAATTAAAACCAGTTTTTCATATTCTTTAATTTAAATGTTTGTCCTCAAACCAACATATGGACCCATTGTGCTTACCTGTATCTATAGTTATGAATGGATCAATTTAAACAGGACATGTACCTTAAAAAGTGGGGCAGAGCTGAAGTCTGCTTCATTTAAATGGTATATAAAGGGACAATTAATGGTAGAAATCATTTAAAAATGAGGCTTGTGTGGCACTTTTTACACATATGGGTGACAAATTAAAGGAAAAGCCTGAAATTAAGTAGAAACAAGATCACACACATTTAGGGCATGATAGACACTAGGGTCTGGGGGCAGGGTGGGGCACATTGACAGCTCCACTGTTAGCAGTGGGGTGTCAGTGCCACATCAACATTAACATAACTCTATATACACACTTCATGTCATGACACACACACACACACCACCAAGCCTGCTGCTGGGAGGCGGACACAGGTGTGGTCCCCCACTCAGATTCCAAACCACATCTAATGACAACCGCTACACACACGTATGTGTACACTGATGCACGCGCTCACACACAAACGGACATACACACAATTCGCTACATAAAATATCAATTCAAACTGCTACTATAGTACTACTAATAGTTACTACTGTATTTACCGTTAATGTACATGTACTCATTCAAAAGTTATGTCAGTATTGTTACTATCTTTATGTTATGTTGTTGACCTGTATTGTGCTGTTGTTCCCCCTTCTCTCTCTCTCTCTCTCATCCTCTCCCCTCCCTCTTCCCTTCCCTTCATCTGTATACCCCCCCCCCAACCCTACCTCAATGACCCAATTCATGAGGCACAACAGGTTACTGCATAGTTTGATTAGTGTGAAAAGTATGTGGATCATATGGTAAGGCCTTTTAGAATCAATTCCGGGAGGTTCAGGGAGGTTTAGTTTTTCCTTTTAATTTCTAATCTGTCTGTAAAGTATTGGTTTTAATCATATGAGTCAAAAGCCAAGAATTATTAGAAAACAGTTTGAAATCTGTATGATGGTCAGATGTAGGTCATGAAGTTCTATCATCACCCAGAGTGAGGACATCCCTCTGTAAAGAAAAGTGGTTTATGCTCACAGTCAGGATGGTCATTGCTCTGTCAGAGTGGAATCGGGCTCTGGAGAGCTGGTGGGGCTATTTACCAACATTGTAAGACATATGGCAAATAAACACATGTGCACACTCATACATGAACACTCTTTTGCCAACATGACGCAAACACAAGAGTGATTAGAACAGATGTTAAGGAAAAATCACCTTTAAATCAGAGTGGGTGCGTGCTCTTTCCCTGGGCCCACCACCTGCTGTAGTGACACAGGCATGTGACCAGAGCAGTGAACTGAGTCATAATCTCCTGGGGTTGAGTGCAATGATCAAGAATACCTTTGGGCGAGCAAGTGAAGCTTTGCTTAAATAGCCTTCCACTTCCAGAATCATCTCCTTTACAACTCACTAACATGGGCCCATGTCCAGTCTTTGTGGACCAGTACTGCTGATGGATGTCAAAAAATAAAAGTTATGACAGATTGTTAGTCTAGTGGAACAAGTGTAAAAAAGATGTATGTGTGACTTCACACTCTACACACAAAAAAGAAATCATTAACCTTTGGCCATATTAGGATCTTGTGGTCTCACTCTCTTCTTCACCACCATAACCATCACTGCTTGCCACCTGTGACCTCTCCTCCAGACCTCCAGTGTCCACAGTTGTGGCCTAAAGCCCGAAGTATGGCCAGCAGGCACAAACACGGCAGCTGTGTGTGACACATGTTCACCACAAACTCCTCTATTTGCTTCATTTCATCTTCACTCTTGATTTCACTCTTCTTCCAACTCACCCCTCTCCTTCCTCCTTTGGGCCCAACCAGTCCATTCAGAACAGGTGATACCCCAGAGGGCCGGTTTTACACCCTTTACTTACTCCTAATGCTGTACTCTTCTCCAGCTCCTTCAACCCTCAAAGAAAGCCCACTGTGAGTGACAAGCAGAGACATCTGTCTCAAGAGCCGGCAGCAAAAATGAAGAGAACACCTCAAGTAGAAGTTTCACAACTCTTTGAGAGTGAAAGGAAGCCAAGGGGACACTGCAGAGTCAACTTTAAAATGTTACTTGTTGAGCATATTTGACAACATCATGCAGCATTCTGCAACATCGAAAAACAGCACTGTACTTTCAATAAGTGTATATTTCCAGGCCCATACATAATTAAACAAGGACTGAGAAAAAAAATATAGATACATATACTGTATATACAGTATATACAGTATAAGCTTCATGTCCTTCAACAGTCATGTTCATTATTAAATCTGTGCTTGATTGGCAAAATTCATCATTAATATATAAGGATATATATGGTTTGTGTAGAGCGTGCTTTCTCTGCACAGAATTCTTAGACATTGGTTAAGGGCAAATCAAAGGACTATAGCAGCAGACTGGGAGGTTCCTTATAGCCCACTTATGGTTTTGGCAACTGATATAGTTGTGATACCACAGCATAAAGCCGGTGAATACAAAACTATATAAAGTCCAAAATCCACAATGACATTGTGAGCTTATGTTTCCGTTTTCCCAACCACTGAATCTAATTTTGAGCCAATTTGCTTCCTAATTAAGGCTAAATACATTTGTAAAACATCTGGGTGCTGCAGTTTTTTGCAAACAAGAATAAACTATTTGTTGGAGCCATTTTCAGAAGAATTTGTCTAGAATAACAATGTGTGCTGAACTAAGTTTTGGGTTTCATGGCAGCCAATGAAGTGCAACTCTGTATGAACTGATGGCTATTTCATGGAAATTAAAAATAAGGAAAAGACGGAAAATAAAAAATCTATATATCTGTAGTTTATGGGAAACAGCTGTTGTTTAAGTAAAAGTCTACATCAACATATGTACTTCAAGCCAAGATTTATTTTTGTTATGATTCAGCCAGTGGTACTCAATATTCTGTTTCTATCCCAAAGTGCTTTGATTAAACTAGACATTAATGTTTGAATATTTACTTCAGTTGTGTGGAAAAAAAAATGAGTCTAACGCTTTGGATTATGTTCCTTATTTCCCCATTGTATGGATATGAAATATTATTTAAATACCTGCAAAATTTACTCCATTGCATAAAGTGATGAGACGAGGTTAGTAAAATTACATATATTCATGTACACACACAGGTAATCAACAAAAACAACACACAAGCACAAAGAAAATGTAAGAGATACACCACGTCCATTACTTGTACAGCTAAAAATGTGCACAGCTTCGTTAAGCAGCTTGGTGGCACAAATGAAGCACTAATTATGACTGATACTCAGCACAACAGTAGTAGGGAAAGTTGGCTGCAATGCAGTATCAAGAGAGCCTCATCACCCTAAGGTGCACATACTTTAGATGATATTCATCGGGTATAAATATATATTCAGTATCTCTCAACACTGGGCCTCTGACTCCAGCAGTTTGTTCCATTACCATTCCAGCGGGTTTATCTAGAATATGCCTTTTACAGCTCATTATGCCCACTTTAGACTCCCATAAGGTCATTAATCCCAATCACTGTGTTCATTTTCACAGATGCCAAACCATTATTCCACACTTGGCATATCTTTTCACCCTTCTGTGTCTCTCACACGGCTGCACTCTGTCTCTCTCTCTCTCTGTCTTTCTCTCTCTCTCTCAGACAAACACACAGACCCACCCACACACACACAAATATCACCACAGTCTCCTTCTACTTATTTTAATGTTTTTATGCAAACCAAAGACAGGGTAACACAAACAGAAAACACTGAGGGGCACTGTATGATGATAATGATCTAAGATATTTTTTGCCAAATATAGACAGAATTCAAAATACTCTAACATTTCAAAACTATGAGTTAAATTTGTATGAAGCACTTTAGTCATGTTCAAATGAGTTGCCCTCAAACATTATTATTATATTACAGCTGTTTTGAGATTTTTCCCCCCAAATAATCTGTAAGGAAGGAACTTATAACACACAGGGAAGGATAAAGAAAACACAAACAGACAATTTCTCCATATACACATTCAGCATCCAGTCATTTTTACTAAACAATGAAGGAATTGGTGAGATTCAAATGATTCCTCCAAACTATCAAGTTACATATTCTAATACGACAGCCTGAGCTACAAGTCCATATCATCATGCCTTTGAGCCTCTCTACTGGCAGATGGAAAACCGCTATTCACTGTCAGAATAGTGAGCAGAGTATTGGGGAATCAGTTGCTGGGCAGCAGGGATGCTAATGATCAGTGCAACAGAATAAGAATGAGAGTACACAGTCGGAGGAAGAGCATAAAGAGGGACGATTACAACAAGCGTGATTCAGTTTGGGACACTCATTAGATGTTCTGCACACGAGGTTTCATCTGTCTTATTTCAGGGTGGGATGTGTGGTTGTCAGAAGTTGTAACAAGTGAGCAAAGTATAGTGCAAGTTTTACAGTATACACACACGCAGCGTGCTGCTGGCAGCTTAGTATTCACATATAACCACATGGCTTTGAGGCAATAGCCTTGCAGTAGCCTTGCAGAGGGTGGAGAAGAAATCCTAAGAGAAAAAAATAATAATTTAAAAAAAGGAACTCAGGAGCCCATGGACGACATACTGCAATGAAAGATCATGTCAAACTTGTCATAGTTTCACACTTGTGGGGTCCACTTTCCCACCTACTTAGATGGAAAATTTGTCTCACACTCTTGGACATCACTATATATATGTGTGTGTGTGTGTGTGTTTCTGTGTGGGGGAGAACAGGAGACAGAGGCTGTAAATATGAGAAGATGAAAAAGATTTAAAAATCGAATGAAGGTGACCGAGCGTAAAAAAAAAAAAAAGGGTAATGTATTCGACACGGTCCCCTGACAATGAAATTTCCTTTTTTCATCCTTCATTCAATGGATTTCACACCTTGCAATTCTAACAGACGAAATGTTTTCCTGCGGTTTACTCCACACTTTTAACGGAAGCGTTATGTATTCGGCCCTGAATACAAAACATACCTGCTGGAGTGTTTTAGCAGCAACTTACTTACTTAACTTTTACTTGCATGGCCAGCAACTCAAGTTTCTCGACCGAGACAGTCGGTGTAAAGCGAAATGATACCACACGGCAGACGAAATTATTTATGCATCACAGTATCTCATATTGCAATCCTGTTTTTTTTTTTTTGCCTCTCTGTCAACATCTGAACATTCCACAGCCCTCAGCCAGAGAACACAACCTTTAATTCCACAAAGGGCAAAAATCCCCTGAAATTCTGCTCTCCGTCTGATTTTAACCCAGCTTCTCTTTTTATGTTGTCAGGTCAGACAGGAGGGACACCTGTGGGAGTCAATAAAAAAGGAGGGGGCTACTTCATCCTCAACTACTTTTATCCCTCTTTCAGCTCCTATTCATCCATCGTCAAAGATATTTTCGAGTATTTCCCTTTTCCAGTTTTTATTGTTTTTAAAATGTTATAATGTTATAGTAGATGGTCTCTGGATAAAGCATCACCCGTGTCTCACTGTCTTTCACAGAATTCACCAGCTTGGAAAGGGACAGGTCCTTTCAGTGACTCGGTCTCAATAAACTCAATCACAGGGATGGCTTCAGCCAAGTGCATCAGTGCAGCTTTACATATCATGCTGGTCTTTTCTGATGTTTGGCATACTTTGAACTCTGACATGTTATTGAAATATTTGGTTTACTTAGCTGTAAAATATTCCTTATTGGCCTTTAATCCAAGTTTTCAGGAGGAAACTCAGTCAGGGTGTTTTAATAACGTGGTGTTTTAATAATAATTAAAATTATAATAATTTAGTTTTAAATGTATCATAATCGGTGTGTGATTCTATGTGGTTTTTCTGCAAATTAATTTAATGAATATTGCTCTAATAATTGTGTCTCCAAGAATGAGGATACTGGCAACTTGACTCAACTCAAGTAACTTGAAGATTGATGGTGATTTAACAAAGTCAGATTAAATAAAACGCTATGAAATTTCAAGTATCTCCCTTGTGCTGTTAAACAGA
Source organism: Brachirus orientalis (assembly GCA_016785285.1). NCBI lineage: Eukaryota > Metazoa > Chordata > Actinopteri > Pleuronectiformes > Soleidae > Brachirus > Brachirus orientalis. The sequence continues at coordinate 1,770,105 of JAFBJR010000113.1, read as the reverse complement.
GCAAAGGAACACAGCCCCCTGAACAACACTAGCTTTAGAGCATCTTGATTGGTGCATATAAAAGAAAACAGATATATAACAGAAGATATTTCGCATCATAATAAAAAGGGATCCTTCATCATTGCAATTTAAAAAAAAAAAAAAACTTGTGTTATTAGTACCCAAAGAACCAATAAGCAGTAAGCCATGATTTTTCCTTCACTAATCCAGCATTCACCAATCGATTAGGCTGAGTTCACTCACGTTTCTCATCCACCCTCTCCCAACAGCTGCTGCTAAGACTAAAATTAAGTCTTAACAGTGCCAAACCCACATGACTTAAAACAAGCTTAAGTAATACTTTTTCAGTGGTGGGTTTATATTGAGTTTTAATCAAGATTTCTACTTTGTTCTCTCATCTCTCATGGTCCCATGGCCTGCAGATTTTACAGGTCAAGGAACCATTCAGGAAAGCTTTAATTAGCTTTCTCAATCTAATGAGTGCTCAGACATCATACAAATTGCTCTGTCAAGCCCTGACTTTAAGCCAGTTCTTGCCAGCTTGGATTGTTTGATTCTGAGCTCAACAGAATAAAAGACCTTTAATCGTGTTCCAATTCATTACCTCTCAAATGAGTAATGTTTCGTTCTCCTCACTTTATGCCTTATTTGTGGTTAAAGCTGCCCCACTTCCCGTGACAGACACCATCAAACTCTTTAGAGTGACTTCCATCATCATTACATTGGATTGAACTATCCCTGGCACATATTGATGGGAAGATGTAATAAGAAGTCAAGGCTGATGGACTGAGAGCTGGAAAGGGAGGTGACGGAGAAGAAAGGTAATTTCAGACTTGGGAGTAAATTCAGGTACTGGATGTCTTCATGAAGATGGTGGAGCAGTGAGGAATCTCAGACAAAAATATGAGCCTTGGTTTAAAGATGAAATATGGTTCTCTGGCTGTATGCACATCTCCCTAGATCCAATTCAGCTCAACCTAAATGGGGATGGGTATTGCCTTATCTGATAACTTGCCAGACCTGAAGTGTTTTCTCAAATCTACTTGGCCAGAAACTGAATTTCAGGTATATGAGCAGTAAATGAGGAGGAGATTTACAGTATGTGACTGTGCAAGGGAAAAGGAGACATACAACGAGGCAGCAGGGGCAGTCACGTTATACACTTACTTTATGCATTCACTTTTTCACATTCAGAAGAGGGCTTTAGGGCTGTGGGCCACTTCATACAGGAATGGAATAAGGAATAATGCTACTACTATCTGATGTTGTCATATAGAGGTTATTGCTATCCTCTTTGTCATCTCTGTACCTCTGTCACCATATTCACCAAAGATTAAAATAGCATGTTTCAGATTCTCATGTCAGGCCATACCATGCCATGACTCTGTGGGTAGGGGTGAGAGTTGTACAGTAAAAGGTCCAACCATTATTTATCTCTTTCCATCTCTTTCTCCCTATTTCTCCATCCCTTTTTCTCTCAGTAGCTTCTGATGTGAGACTGATAGAGCTTGGAGCACAGCCACTGGCTGTCAGGTCCCAGCTAATGGAATCAACATGGTTGACGGATAAACCCACCGAAAATAAGTTGTCAGAGATATGCGGGCCTTTCATCAACCTCCCTGCCATGTGTGGCACTGCCTTGACCCTTCCCGACGTCACATCAGGAGAGTGTTTTATCTTCAGCGTGCTGAGATTACATTTCAAGTTTTTATTTATTAATGTACACTTTTTGTTCTATGTGACATACAGAAGTGGGTAACAGTTGCTCTTGGGGTCAGATGCTGTAGATGCCCTATGGTTTAGGTTTACCCGATATTTCCCCACTTCAAATTTGAGTGCAATTACATTATATGCAATAGCTACACCTGTAGTCTGACACTGTCTGAAGACATAGTGATGAAAACACCTAAAAAAATCTTATTTGCTTTTTGCCAGGAGTTAGAAGAGAAGTTATTATAAAAATACCTACTTATAACTGGCAGTTTTGCTCATCAGTTAGTTATGCTCATCATACAGACTACAAACATGGGCAAATACCCTATTTAAATAAAAAAAACACATTGATGGTCACATGGTAGAGTAGTGGCTAGCATTGTTGCCTTGCAGCAAAAAGACCTAGGTTCATGACCTACAACCTTTAGGGCCTTTCTGTATGGAGTTTGCATGCTCATCACATGTGTCGGTGTTTCCTTCAGGTAATCTACTTTTATTCCACAATCCAAAAATAAAATAAAAATGACAAGTGTGAAAATGAGAGTGAATGTTTGTTTGTCTCCGTATGTTGGCCCTGCGATGGACTGCAAACCTCTCCGTGATGTAGCCCCACCTTTTGTCCTATGTCAGATGAAAATAAGACAGTTCATTGTTTTGGATGTAGCTTTGCTCATTCCCATAGCATGCAGTACTCTCTTTCACTCCCTGTCATTCAGGCTCCCCTTCACTACTTCCACCACAAATGGAATCTACCTCTGCTGGAAAATACTGGTGTTGAAAAGGACACTTTAAATGGTGCTGTTGGCAGACAGACTAAATTCTCTTTGAATAGACTCAAGGTTGTTGTTTACCTGTTGCCAGCTAAAATGGAATAATCACATTAACCACATGTTGAGAAATAAAATTTTCCTATAATGGAAGTGAACTGAAAACGATCCAAATCCTTACTTTAAACACAGTCTGACTGCAGTGCAATTTACAAAGTGAAGAAATTAGATTATTTAAGTGAATTTACACCCAAAGCTGAGAAGGAGAAGAGAGGTAAGACATACAATAACAAACAAAAGGATAAACATTTGCACCAAATACAGAGTACATAAACAATTGTCCTGTTAATTTTTTTCTTTGACCAAGCAGTGCCAAATTCCCCAGACCAACAATGGCCAGTAGAGATAGGAGGAAGAGTAGGAAGTCAAGACAGTGAACTGCCTGAGCACCAGACAGACTATGTTTTGTTGTCCCCATTCCAAAAGAACAGCATTTATGTATGAACAATACATGTTTTGCACCTGCGCCTACAAGATGGAATTCATCTGGTGTATTTGTTCCATAATAATGTAATCTTTGATATTTTCTTGCATATCTACAGCACAATATGTCAAGAGTTTTTCATCAAATGATGTAACCCCTCACTCATTTGCCAGAATCTATGAAAACAATTGTGCTCAGCGCAAGCCTGCTGCTGTGCTCTCTTACCTGGAATCAATGGAAGCTGGACTAGCCTCCTTCATACTTTATTTATCTTTTAAAAGTGTTATAAGTTGTCCAAACATTAATGTGAACAACAGGACATGTGGACTGTGCACAAAAGAAGAGGAAGTAGGTCAAGGATTCCACACATTCACCGAATCTCTAAATGCTAAGCATTTCCTCTGAGCTCCACCAGGAGCCACTGTAGATCCATGTGAGCCTTAGAAACAGGCAAGCAGACAGTGAGATGAGTGGGGCACATGCAGGGAGGCAAAGAGAACCCAGTGTATTAGATCAGCCACCCCACTGGCTTTGTATACCAACAGCTGTGCTCTATAACCCACTTGACAAGATTAAAAGTCCAAACATATAAACAAATAGACAATCTGCATCCTGGCTTGGAGAGGCTCAGTCATCAGGCTTGGCTCTCTACCTCCTACCGCCTTCTTCTGCACCTTGTGAACTGCAGGAAAGACGAGCAGGAGCGTAATTCAGGGCTGCTTATGAGATCACAAAATGTGACCCACTTCAAAGTTGCACTGACTAAAAGACAAAAGATTCTAATAATATTTCAGGAGACACCTCATAAATCCCTAATATTCCAGGCATGCAGAGAGATACAATCTCTATGCTCTCTCTCTGTGGCTGGCTTGTGGGTGCTATTGCAAGGCTGTGCAGACAGAAAGAAAAAAAAAAAAAAAAAAAAAAAAAAGGAATGTGAGACCAAGAGAAATGACTGATGGCATATCCAGCTGTTCAGCAGTACATCTCTCACTACACAGCCATACAGCAATCCTCCTCCAAGCTACAGCATCCATCCATCCGTCCTCTTGCTCTCTGGCGCTTTGTGTTTTTTGTTTAGTTTGTCCTGACATGTTAATGGGACAGCTGATGGACTGGCAGCCTGATCCAGCTAGAGGGGCAGGGGTTGCTGGGTTTATTTTATTCTGACAGCGAGAGGGAAGGTCAGCCTGCACAAAGCTCACCTGCCTTCCCCTCTCCTCTCTTTCTCACTTTCTGATTCCTCTCATTCTTCCTGACTAATTTCTGCCTTTGTCTTGTTGGTTTCCAACTCCCACAATATCTTTTCAGGCTTATCAGTCTCAGTTCATTTCCTTTTCTCATGTTTAGGGCCCTTCTGAAACATTCCTCCAATGACTGACCAACAGCTGCAAGGGAAATGGGGACAACAAATTACTTGAACTTTGCAATACTGAAAGTAATACCCTGCAACAAATGTAAGAGTAATTTAAAAAGCACCTTCTGTGAAGAGGAAAAAGCTGACGGAAAGCAAAGCATTATGAAACTTGCAGGACAAATCTCAGCAAGAGTTTCTTCAGCCTGCAGAATGCCAGTAGGAAATATATGTTAAAAGTGCATTGAAAGGAAATGCAAACCAAGTCCTTACCCGCAAGTATTTGCAGCTCTATGAAAATGCAAAATTACCGCAAAGTTTTATTTACATTCATCTGCAACCAGTGGATAAACTCATGACACCAACCTCTGCTTATTTAATGCATTTCTAGTTACTGCATGACACACTGCAAAGTGGTAATACAGGATTACTCGATGCATATAATGGAAACAAAGGTAACTTCTGATAATAAATAATAATGGAAAGTTCCAAATCACAAGTTGGAGGTATTCCTTCCTTTGGCACCATTTTGATATTGGCACATATTATTATTATTTTGGATATATTCACAAGATTATACAACCTGAATTTTCATTACACTGGGCCTTAAACATTCCTTAAACAAGGAATTTGTGAAGTTGTAGCCTACACAAAATGCACATAAGGAAACATATTTTGGTTTGTGTTGCAAGTTCAAAACAAAATCAACTGAGGTTTTCCATCTCTCAATTCCAGACAGCTGTTTGACAGTTGCTTGAAAATGGGTCAGCATTAATGGCTGTCCATGCAGGTGTGTGTGTTCAGTGTCACAACAAGCACACACCACATTAGGCTGCTGCAACAGGGGTTGATGGGGAAGGTGAATTAGTGTATCAATGCCTTAATTGGTAAGACAAGGACTAATTTTCCTTCCTAGTGGGATCATTCAGTTCCATCCCCCACTACTTGTCTTTAAGATTCTAAGGCCAAGATAGGATACTTTAAATAGTTTTTTACAGATTATGAAAGATTATTAAAGAAGAGGCTTAGTAAAAGGCAAAGAAGATGGCACTTATGCAATTTTACAGACATAGGCAGCCATAAAATTGGTACAACACGGTACAGAGGATGGATAGTGATACTGGATTGTGCTGATTTGTGAAGACAAATGTTTGGCCATAATCATTATTATTTAAAAGTGAAAACATTAGGACAGTTAAACTGTATTTTCACAAGTGGTTACAGTGCAGTTCCCAACTCTGCAATACTGTGTGGAATTGTAAACCCTTATTCTGGCTTGCATTTCCGCCACAGGGTGTGTAGGGTGGGTGGCAATAGCTACATCAGCTATGTAAACTGTGTGACATCATACTGGAGTGACACAGTGTAGCCTGCCAAAATGTAATGACTATTATTATTGTAAAAAAAGAGAAACCCAAATGGCTCTGAAGACCCTCTGTGGCAGTCGTTGTGTTTTTCCCCCACTCAATTCCTGTTGTAATGCAAACATTTTCGTCCACCAATCAGCTGACTGCAGTGTGTTTATCACCACCAGAAGTTGGAGCACTTAAAAAGTGGTCTGGATCAAAAGGAACTGAATAAAAATATGTAGTTTGTTGGAAAGACGGCTTTAGTGTAGCCCTGTTATTAAATCTGGTTTCAGCTCAATCATTTGGAAGAAATAAAAAAAGTTAATAGTAACAATTTATAGTCATGATGGATAAAGATATCAAGAAAGGTGTGAGAGAGAAACAGTAGAATGTGTTTCCTGCCAATCCTTAATTATCTCTTTCCATTTATTTACTCTTCATTCTTCCCTTTAAGCTAAAGAAACCTTTAACACCCTTAATCAACCTCTCTCCCCAGCCAGGGCCTGAAGCAGTCTTCACTCGCCTACGTAATTGACTTTTCTTGTTTGAGAGGCAATAAAAGTTTATGACTATTAAACATAACATCAAGCGGGCTGTCTTTTCACCAAACTATTAGTGGGGGAAAGGCACGTTGTGAACCAATAATTAATTGCTTACTCTGGGGATGCCTAATTACCAATTGTTGGTGGTATTAGCTGATTAGTGGGTGGATTTGACAGCCCTGAAAGCATGGCGGTTGACAGAAGAGAGAATAGAGCATCCATTGGTGCTTGGAGGTGCCGACATAATTGGTCTTTAAAGTTTGAAGTATGCAGCTTGTGTGCAGTGTAATGGTGAGCTTTTGTATGATTCCCAAGGTTCCCAGTTGCTTTAAAAGTAGTGGAGTGGCAAAACTAGAATGAAGGATATTTAACTCCTTGTTGAAGCCCCAGTGACATGACTCGCATGTTAAATGTATGTGTGCACCAAATGAGTTGACATTTATTCCAATGGTCCCACATGTTTCAAGCCTGTAGGTTATTCTATATTCGGCACAGTCTCATCCAAGTGATACCGCGGGGTCACGATCTATGGAAAGCCGACAACAGTCGTTTCTTTCCTTCTCTATTGTTGAGTGTATTTTTAGAGTTTGGTTTGAAATTGATATGGGAGACAGGGGTGTTGCTCAGTGATCCATCCTTTGGTGCCAACCTTGATGGCCACAGTGACAAATTTAGACATAGAGGCTTCTCCTTCACCAAATTAGATCAGGCCAATGGGCCATGAAAAACATGTCTTCATGTCCCTGAAGGAAGTCAAAGTGCTAAAGAAATTAACTTCTCAAATCATAAACTCCAGCAAGAAATTTACACTCAACCACATTATTAAAGATGCAGATTGAGGAAATACCTAAACAGACATTACACCCATTATTTATGCTTGTAATTTTTTTATGGCTTTGGATTTTCCATGAGTTACACAAACAACTTACTAAAATCTATATGTTAAGCACAGGATTTAAACATGCTCAACATACTAAAAGACTCACTCATTCATTTTCTACTGCTTTATCCTCCACATGAGGCTCACTGGTGCCTAATCATGGCTCACACATGGGGAGAACATGCAAACTCAGTGCAGAAAGACCCTTGTTCTGACTGAGTCCCGGACCCAGGTCTTCTTGCTATAAAGTCAAGAGTGCTACTACTAGACTAACCGTTTGGCCCCTTACTAAAACAGACCATGCTTAATAAAGACAACTGGACCACTTTTTTGTTCATCCACGCTTTTTCCTATGTATTTTTGTGTTTAGTACATTTTTGTAAATAGTACATTTCTACATACAGTGAAATATACATCACACTGATTCACATTCACATTCAAATGTGATCTCTACATCAACATAGTGTGTAACTTGAGCAGAAAATCATCTTGGGCTTTGGGAGTTTGTAATAGTATTCATTATTAAAAAAAAAAAAAAAAAAACCCCAAAAACATCCCCACCCCCCAAAAATAAATTAAATATACAGCAATGCACATGAACTGAAATAAAAACCAGAAAGGACAAAAGGAAGGTGCCTTATGTGAAGAAAAGCAAGACTGAAAGAAGTGCTGGCAAAAAAACAACACCATGAAAGAGGAAAAATAAGTATACAGAAAGACACATAACTTTCCTTTTTTTCTCTGCAAAGGCAAATTGAACATTTCCTGAGCAGACTAATATTGGGAGCTTGTTGCATTACTGGAGAACAGAGTTACAGAATGCAACGTCCTCTTACTGCAGCTCTGCTCTAACAGATTTCAGTTGGCATGAAAAAAAAAAGTGATGAGTCATCCTTTTTCTAAATTTAGGGGTGGAGTGAGAGCCGAAATTACTTTTGACAGAGGGACTGAGAATCTGACTGAAGCTGCCTTTTAGTCATACAGGGCCAAATCCTATTCGTTTAAAGGTAGTAATTTGGAACAGTGGCAACGTTGACTGTGCGACATTGGACATAATTCAAAATGGATTTGGATCATCTATGTCAAAAATGGTGGTTGCACAATGTGTTAATACAGGAGGCAGATGGATGTTGGAATTAGTTACATGTCACAAAGTTGCAGCTGGTTTAGACATTTGGGAACCGGAAGCAATTACATTTTATGATACCAGTCAAAGCTTTTGTATCTTGAAGTAGCAATGCATTAAATTTTTCCAGCTATGGGTACATAAACAGCCTCAGTAACATCTTCTGTGTAAGGTGGGAGGAGAAAGTATAATGCCATGGTCAGACCACATGTTTTAAGCATGATTATAATGCGAGCTGACACACATAGCTCTATGTGTGTAAATAAGCATAAACAAACAAAATGACATAGCCAAAGTGGAAGCATTCATTTTCCTCAAGTTGTCTTTGAACGATTGACAGTCCAAACTGTCCTCTTCTTGCGATTTAACACTCATCACGTGGGTTGTGATGAATTTATGGCTCTGTGATCACCTATTGTCACTTAATGACAACCGTAGCAGACCAAAACATAGTGTACTCTGACTGAAGCGTAAGCCTATGTTAATCTCTCCGACTGACAAGAAGGTCATGGCAGTACCATCTTATGTCTGTGCTGTAATACACTGATGAACGACAGTTGACATCTGGCGAAAACAAATATCAATTTAAACATGTTGAGAGGGCCACTGCCAGCAGCACTGGGTTTTCTGCATAGTAAATTAGGGTTAATGTTTTAACACAGTGGTTCTCCCACTTTTTATATCAAAATACTGACCTCTCGAAGTAGCAATGTTATTTGCCAACGTTAAAATATAGGTGTGTAAATGGCCCAAGCAAAGATTTATTCACTATAAGATCATTTGCTCTCTCATCATCCTCCTCTTCCTCACATATACTTCAGACACTGCAAATTGAGTTTGTGATGTTGGGCTATATAAGTAAAATTAACTTGACCTGACACTGGTATAAAAAAATCAGATCAATATGGTGCAAGAGATAAGGTGACTCTATTATTACTATTTAATTAAATATAATTGTTTGGTTATTTATTTAATTTTCAACGCATTGGTGGTACACATACCAGACTTTGAGAACCATGCCTTTAGAAGATAGAAGACTGGGGATTTTTCTTTGTAAGTTATTGCATTTCAGATATGCAATGGAGGCCAATTTATTTTAAGTATAAGATTTTAGTGGCACGTTCAGATGCTTCCTGCATCCACAGCTTTACGTTTTCTTCACAACATGTGGTCATATAATTGGTGCATTTAAGCACAGGAGGTTGAAAGCATTCTTGATGATCAAAGCTTGTTTGTTTGTTTTCTGATGACAACACAGTTTGCCCTTAGACAGGGTTAAAGGTTTCATCACAGGGCTTTCGGGCTTTCTGAGTTTGTTAAATATTGTCTGCTTCAGACAAGAAAACAAGTTTAAAAGAAAAATCAACAGAGGGGGAGGCGAGAAGAGGGTGATTAGGAGCTGCATTGAATGAGAATGGTAAATGGTTTGTATTAGGTAGTCCTTTTCTAGTCTTGATGGCCACTTGATGCTGCTTTACACTACAGTTTTTCCATTCACCAATTCACACACAGTTTCATACAGCACATCTATGTGCAGCACATTTCCTATTACTCATCTTTCATACCCCTTTACATCCTGCCAGCATAGCCGTCAGAAGCAATGTGGGATTAAGTGTCTTGCCCAAGGACACATTGGCATCTAAAGAACCCAAAACCTTCGAGTTGAAAGACGATTCGCTGTACCACTGAGCTGCCATCATTCTGATATTTGTACCACTGATGGCCATAAACCAGCAGAGCAGGAGTAACTCTGGGATATACGAGCCAAAAACCCTAAGGGCCATGTCTCTTCCTAACAGTCACAGTCGCGTTCAATTACTGTTAACTTAGTCAATACGATGACCTACAACACATGAGAGGAACTTGGCTGCCTTCACTGATGCCTCCATTTTGGAGAAAAAAGCAAATCTTCTTCCTGTATAGATTTTTACCTTGTCCTAAGGCTGGTCAATTACATCAATAACTCCCAACAACAACACCAAGAGAAGAAAATAAGGTGAGGGAGCTCCTCTGTGAGTTCAGTCCCCCTTTTTTTCTTTGACGTTCTGCCAGGCAGGTTGTAATTTCTTTCTTTTTTTTTTTTGTTCTCCTTTCCTTTTCACAGCCTTCCTGCAATTTTGTAGCTGTCAGAGCCTGGCAGCATGGCAGTTTTACTGCATTCCCTCACTCTGTATCACAAGAAGATGGAATCACTGCCTAAAGGTTGGCAGCCAATGAGACACGGCCTGTATGCTAATGATAGTACGGGTGTGGGGTTGTTGGTGGTGATGGTGGCTATCTATACACGGGCAGAGCTGGTGCCAAGTCTCTATGCCAGCGTGTCGAGAGCAGTGGGTGGTCTCTGTACAATCACTTCACTTAGTATTCAGCAGACAGCAAAGTCACATAAAAATACCCTTTTTTAGTTGTGAGTTGATGCCTCTAACACAAACAGGAAGTGTGCGTGTGCAGGCTGGAGATTTAGAATGACGTGCGTCTTAACATACATATTTATGGGTGTGAAGTTACAGCAGCAATCATTCACCGGAAGCAGCCAGCTGACATTCATGTTTTTATTAAAAGAATGTGCAAGAGTGTGATATGTTTTGCTTCCTAGCACCTAAGGTTGTGTCAAAGAGTAGGATTAAAAGAAAAATCTCATCCATATTCAAGTTCTGCTGCCACATCATCACATCATTAGCATCCTTCATTAAAAATCCCTCTATTCCTTGCTTTTGCGAAATTCCTTTCACATCTGCTTTGTGACTCTTTGATGATTATTTGCCAATGTAAAGCCTCTAAAGTTTAATGGTGCACAGTGCAGGCTTAAACAATAATGCTGGTTCAGTGAACGTCATAAGTCTAAGGTCTAACATGCAAAACAGTGTCTGCCATTTAGTTCATTGTTGGAGCTTAAGCTTATTTGATGATGACATGCAAACTCAAACTTCCATAACCTTTGTTTCTGTCTACAAAGGAATGTAAAAAGCATTGGTGTGACCTTTTGTGTGAAGCAACAAGCAACACAGGGTTTATTCAAAATTTATATTGATTGTTCCTTCATTATTAAGGGAGAGTACATAAAATATAAGTGGCATTCCAGAAGAAAGGCATCTAGGGTCAATGTAGAATAAAATCTAATACCCTTTATAAATCAATGTATAGCTTTACAATTAAAAAGAGTGTAGCTTTTTTTTAAAAAAGTAATTCATGGGATTCAGTGTTTTGTTCAGTGGACAAAAAAGAAAATCCTGTAAAGGACTGTCAGTAGAGATCTTTACTGGTCCACTATATTAATATCTGAAGGTAAAGAGTGGTGATGTTTAGGGTGTCTGTGTCTGAATTATTTTCACCAATAATAGTCATCATCCCCAAACCTAATCACATTTGGTGGGCACATGAATCGAAACAGCAACAGACATTTTTAAAGGGTAACCTAGTTTCATATTAACAAGTTTTCCCCACAAGTGCATACAAAGTCCAGCAGAATGAAATAGTGGCCACTTGGTAAAAAAGGAAGAGCACGAGGAGGAGGAGGAAAAGGTTGTCCCTGCAGCTGTTGCTCAACATGCAAATGTATTTATCTTAACACACTTCTGAGGCTGTATTCTGTCTTTTAATTGAAAGTTAAGATGGTAATAAACCACCATTTATTAATTTCATTATAAAGATTTATAGGAGCTTTGGTCTTCATTGAAACCTTCTGTGACATACAGACACAGTGCTAATCATTAAGGAGGTTTTCACACCAGGCTAAATTAGCAGCAAAGGCAACCTCCTCTCCAAAATTATTAAAACAGATGATTAAAACGAGTAAAAACACTGAATAAAGCAGTTTGATGTTAAAAGAGTGTTTCATGGAAACACACACACACACACACACACACACAAGATGTCCATAGGGAATACAAGTAAGGCTGTTTGCTCAGCCTGATTTTCTGATGACTTCAGATCCAGATGTCTGATGACTAAAACCCAGTTTCATTTTAAGAGAGCTGGAAATGCTTTAATGTGTGGCCATGTAGCCCACGGCCAAAAATATTACAGTATTGAAAATGCAGATGTGAATGTATTGTACTCAGTGTTCAGTGATCAATGTACACAAATAAAGGTCTTCTGTGCACAGGAAAAGCACTTTGTACTGACAAAGTGGTCAATTTTCTCTTCCCACTCCTGCTTATAAGGAATGAAATGAGACTTAAATACTTTCTATGTGTAAATACTCAACCTTCATAGACGGCACTGGAAATCACAATCTATGAAACATTCAAACTAAATGAAAATGTTTGAGACTGGGCACTGATGCAAGGAAATCTCTTATTTTCATGTCAAAGGTGATGAAGTTAAACAACATTTGCAGGATAAATAGATGTAGATAGACTTGCATGTCACACACACAGTGGAATTTTGTGGATGGCTGGCAATGGCGACAAAATAAAGATGGATCTGCATGCCAAACGATTGATTATCCCCAACTCAGTTGAAGACAACGGTTCATTTATATGATAAACAGCTGAATTGTAATTCAAGCACTTGTCTGTTTCTTTCCATCCACTGCCTCTGATTTAACAGTGCCCTTGTGTTATAGGTTATTCTTTTATCCTCGTGATTATCCATTATTCCTCACTCACCTAGATTATGAGGCTCATTTCTCCCTCTAACAGCGGAGAGAGGAGAAACCATATGCAAAACATACAGTCTAATAAGCGTCACATAATGTTACAAGACATCTAAGCTGTGTGTTTCTCTGAGTTTTATGTAAACAGGACATGGCCTGTTGGGCATGGAAAAGTATTTGAGTGCAGATTGTTATATATTTGTGTTTGTGGGGTGTAATTAGGGTGTTGGGGTGATGTAGGTAAAGCACAGATGATTATTTGGACTAGCATTTCCACAAGGAATTAACAACAATCGAACTACATTTAGGCAAATTCTGATTCTATGCAAACTGCAATTACGCTGCCAGAAGATAATTAAAGTATATATTAATCCTTGTTCCTGAGTGCATCCATGACTTTTGCTATTGTGCAGTGGAAAATATTGGATTTACTGCTCAGGGCAGCAAAGTTTTTCCTTTTGATCATTGTGTGTGAACTTCAATATCTAACAAATACGTTTTTTTGCTTCCAACAGTTCTCAAAAGTGCAGAAAAAGTGTGTCCTGAACTGCTCACCGAGCACAGCTAATGAGTCCTGACACACAAAGACATCACAAAGTGATCGGCTGTCAGACAGAAAATAGTCACAAAAGAGAAAGAACACAGTAAGTTCAAGACTTGTTTTAAGCTGGTGCTAGATGTGAAAGGATAAAGAGGCACAAAGGTGTCTATTCACCAAAGAGATACACGTAGAACCTGAAAAAGTTATACTTACACCAACTATGATCAAAGCGAGTAGTCATTGTTTCATTATCTGTTACTTATATTAAGTGTGTTTACTCTTCCCCCAGGCCACCCGCACACACACACACACGCACACGCACACACAGCCCATGTGATTTACAAATGCACAATTGGTTGATGTTGCCTCTTGAACCAAGAAAGAGCTTTCTTCGTCCACAGCAGCTTTGATATGTTAAAGCATCAAAACTCATCAACTGGCAGCAGCATGTGAAGTGAACAAGCCTCACCTTCTGGAGACTAAAAGGAAAGAGATAAAGAAACAGAGAGAAAGAGCTGGGGAAGTAGGGGAGAACAAGTTAATCGAGTGAAACAGGTAAAGGAATATAAGTCTATCTGACTACCCCCCCACACACACACACAACAGGGGGGAAATGTAGGAGAGAGTGGCGCTACATTGGAGCATGCCATTAGTTACAATCTCATTTAGACCCACTCATGGATGATTGACAGTGCCACTGGCATGGGAATTGATTTGAATGGTTGCAAAGCCCTGTCAAGTTGCTTGGCAGAGGAACTCCCTCTGATTGAGTGATTGGAGAGGTTAAGCTGAGATCAAACTGGCTACTTCCTCCCCAAACTATTACTTGAGAACAAATAACAAAAGTGGACCTCTCTGCTGCCGTGAAACATTGAGGAAAAGCATGTACCTGGCCCTAGCACTTTCATATTCTTTATTCTCATTCTGCACAAGCCAGTTTTACATAATCTTGGCCAGATATGCTTCTGTTACAGAAGAAATTGAAGCCAAGGTGCTGCTGCAGTGGGGGCATGTGCTGAGAGTCTCATCTCATGATCTTAGCCAACTGACACTTTGCCTTTGGCTTAGGAAATTCAAGGTCTCTCAAGTTTTCTGTGATAAATCTCTATGACTTAGACACAAATTGTACAAGATGCCAAACTGAAAAGTGCAAAATTATATCCTTTAAGGACTGAGGAAAATTGCTGATTTCAACACAGGCAAATGCACATTTTGTACACAGAAAACGCTGAAGATGAGGTATCTTTTAATAGCAGCAATCACTGGTCACACAAGTGGCAATGAAAAGTGCGATTGCAGAAATAGAATAGATGAATAAATAAATAACATTACAATGATGAAAAATGTGCTTGCATGTGTACAGAGAAGGCTATCAACAAACCAGTTGATGCAAATTCAAACTTTATTTTTTTTGGCTTCATGTATAAAGTTTAAAAAAAACACCAGGAGACTACTAACTTGTGTAGCAAGTAGGGAGTTGCAACACTCCATGTAGTCAACATAAATGGCACGATTCAGTGTGTTTATATGTGGTGCCAATCATAGCTGATTACACTGAGCTATACTGATTAAGAAGGCGGAAACCATTTATGCGCACCACTCAAGGTTTTACTAGACTTTTTACATTTTGTATTTATCCACTAATATGAGGAGCAAAATGTTTTGCTTACTGTTTTCAGACTTCAACAATGCAATTAAGCCAAAGACATTTAAAAAAATAGCTCTCTCTCTCTCTCTCTCTTAACAGTGCAGTTGGGAAAACAAAAAAAGCTTTTGTTCCATCTGTAGGTCCCTGCACTCACTGCAGAGGTAGGAATACAGAGGTATTTTCTTCTCAGTAGGCTGGAAACATTTAATTTGTGTGACAGAGGAATCAACAGCATCATCAAGGCAAATAGTTACAACCATTGAGAAAGTTATAGATGCCGAGTTACAGATGTTTCCATAATGTTTTCACTTCATTTTGCCAAGTAAAATACCCAATCGAGACACATATTACAAATGCACTGTGTCCAAAATTTGAAATGCTCAAGACGAATGCTTATGCTTCACTGCTTATGTTGTTGTACAGTGCTGAACATAATATAGACTGGGTAACTGGCAGTTTGAAAGATGCAACATGAATACCTAATAAACAACTGGTTATCAATATGCCTCGGAAATTTGGTTGTAGCGATGTTGTGGTTTTGTACTCCTGTATTAAGTAGAACATTTGGATTGTGGTTTCAATCTAAATTGAAAACCATTGCTGGGCTCTGGTGTGTGATTTCTCTCCTGGATGACTGAGATGGCAACTGTTATTTTAACTTCATCACAATGATTTAAAAAATGCAGCTCAGCTGATATAATTTTACGAAATATTAAAAAAGGACTATAAAAATGAGCTCATCAAGGGTATATCCACACTAAATCATCCAAATTCCCTACTGCAAATGCCACTGAGTCAGGCTTTAGAATTTAAACTTTTTTAATTATCTCTATGTGAGCCTTTAGTGGATGTAGCCTTGAACAAATGGTGGAGCTGCACAATCACTCTCCACCTCTCTTTATTTCCCTCCTCTGTCACTATATCCTCCTGTTTCTGTATCCCTTTTTCACATTTGTTTTGTAATACTTTGCCCAGGGAAATGTTAAGGAGAGGCAACAACTGATAGGAGGGACAGTCACCCATCTGTTGGCTGACACAGTATTGATCCCTTGCTCGGGATGAAAAGTAAAGATTTCTGTATGTGAACTCTGGCAGCGTATATGCACTAATAGACAACAATACAAAAATCCACATAAGTCTGACCATACAATCACAAAATTGTGCAAAAAGGCCAATTTTTGTACACAGTATGTGCGAGACAATCAAATGATTGTTCTCAGCTGTGTTTCCTCTGCATAATTCTGGCTCTATTCAGTCAATTATAAATGAAACAACATCTGAGAATGAGTGTCTGGGTACTGTGAAAAAAACCTCACAAAACAAACTTCAAATGTTACAAATGAAGCAGATAATGGCTCTGAACCGTGGGCACTTTTATGATACAGTATGTTGTGTACAAGATGACGAGATACGTTGTGAGCGCTGAGGGCGATTCGGACAGTAGATTAATTATACTGAACATTTGGCCATACCACAAACCACTATAAATGTCCTCATCCCCTGCCTGGCTGCAGCAAACGGATGAGTTCATAAACAGACAGTGGAGGACAGTCTGTGTCCTGAGGCAAACATGTTTGTGTGTGTGAGAATGTATCTGCTTGTGGATGTGTGTGTGTGTGTGTGTGGTATGAATGCATTGAAAATATGAAATAGATGAGGAGTGATAAGTTATTTCCACCTCATAAATGTGGGTGGTGTGTTTGTCTGTCTGCATGTGTGAGTGCGTGTGAATCCAAGTCCACAACCGTCTCTTACTATCCCTCTCAGATGGTACAGTGGTTTTGTCAGCACACTGTGTTGTCGTCATCCTGTTGTGACACTTTAATTATGTCTACACATTCTCATATTCTTAGGGTCAGTGCACTGACAGCAGAGTTCTTAACTAACATAATTTTGAAAGCATGCAATTTCCCCTGGTTTAAAATTGAATGGCAGATGTTCCAATTAAATGGGACTTCCCCCCCCCTTCTGCGGTAACAGTGTTTTTGTTTAAAACTCCTGTGTGTAACATACGTTTCCCAAACACTGCCCGCACTATTATATCATATTCTATTTCTCAGCAAGTCTGTCTTGACATAGTGTATAACATATCACTCCATGCACCGTGAGAATGTTGTCACAGACGTGAAAACAAAGCACTGCTACACAGAGAAAGAAAGAGAGAGCAGTATAAAGCGGCTAGGCTTAATCAGAATAGGGTGAACTCATCTGACAGTGACTAATGCAACATCTAAATGTATGTTTATGCTGAAAAGTTCAGTACACCTTTAATCTTAGTAAGGTTGTAATGGAAGGTGGGATGTTTCTTCAGTTTTTTTTTTTTTACTTCATAAGTGATTACACTTAGCTCCTGGCAATACTAGAAAAATACTTTTTCCCCCAGAGGCATTACACCGTAAGTGAGTCCAAATGTCAAGCTGTTTTGTCTCTGACTGGGCCCTGATGTTACTGTTGTTCGGCTTTTTTTGGTCACCATTTGTCGTTCAAGCTGTAGAGTTAAAGTGTGTACAGTGGTTGTCCAGATCCTCGCTGTTGAATGGCACCTTCTTGCTCAGCTAAGACACTGGAATAATGTTGTTCAAAAAACATTTTAAATTTGTCTATTTTACTATTGATTCTGATTTAGTGATGTTCCGTCCACTTTTAATTCTCAACTTCATCAATTTCGTCATTATGTGACACAAGGACAATGGTTATACTGAACAAAAATATGAATGTAACACTTTTTCCTTGATTTGAAGTCAAAATTGTAAGATTTCCTATATGCAAACAAATAAAAGGCTATTTTCTATACTGTATGTCTGCACTGTATCATGAGGAAAACATGCTTCCCTTTAAAAATGTCAATAATCATGCACTTTAATTAGCATATTTCTCACCTGTCAGTTGGATGGATACAGTACAGTAAAAGTGAAATGCTCATTAATAGTAAATTAGTAAATACAATTTCAGACAAATAAGCCTTTTGTTTGGAAATAGGAAATCTTACATTTCTTACTTCAATTAACAGAAAATGGGAGCAAAAATATACATTTTACATTGATATTTTTGTTGAATATACTGTATATTTTGTCAAACTTTGTCTGATAAAGTGGAGAGAGTCCTATCCCACTCCATTGTTGACAAGGATTGTAAATGACATAATTTAAATAAAGCTGTTAACTCCAATATTGCTTGCCTGGCTATTGTTCCAGCATATTTCCAGATCTCAGCTTACCTTTTTAACATCTAATAATTTAATATTGCCTGGTAACCGTGCTTTTTGCTAAACTAATTTAATGTAGAAAACTATATCTGTGTAAGGCTGATGTGCAGTAGAAAAAAAAACAAAAAACGCAATGCTGAGACACGAAAATGGGGTTCAGTTTGGCCTCAAGCTACAATTCACATTTTGACCAGACCAACATCTACCCTTTCGGCTCAGAAGACCCTTTGATTGTAGCTGAAGTAGACAACTTGAACATGCATCTATATCTGCCAGATGAGAGTCCACCAAGACCAAACACTGTGCAATAATCAAAATCCTAGAGGTAAACGCTGACAAGGGGAATTACACAGGAGAACTACATAATACCACCCACAACTCCTGAAGATACCTTAACCTTGATAACTGACATATCTCACAGACATACTGTACAATAGAGACTATGTAGCAGAGAAAAGAGGTTTGGATTCCATACAAATAACATTTTTTTTTTCTGTTTTAGATATTACATATTGTTGAAAATAAAGGCAAAGGTGTGGGATCCACAGCTACAAATGAATGCCTGTCTGCTTATGCAGCTGTGTGTTGTGTCATTCAGGTTCAGGTTCCATCCACCTCTAGCTTACAGGTGAGATTCCTCCTCTGTCTCTGTCTCATTGCCCTGGGTTCAGTTGGAATAATGGCAGACGGAGGAGGACATAACTGTAGTCATTCAATTACACACTGTGGACACGATTTCCTTTGACTAGAACACATTCACAGTTCTTCGTCTCCCGCTCTCTCCCTCTCTTTTTTTCTCTTATTGGTGTAATGAACTCTAACTGGCTATTTTGAGTCGAACGAGCTTGGGGGTGAATTACACTATATATGCTCCACAAGTCAAGGCAGCTGTATAATGCTATATATAATTTTTTTCCTTTTCATTTTTGCATTCTTGTCTCCCTTGAATGCTATGCCAATGCATGTAGTGTATGAAGTAGTAAATAAGGTGTGAGGACAGAGGATTAGATAAAAAAACACACACACACAAGAAAAAACAGGTATATTGCTCCGAAGGCTAATAAACTCAGTGTTTCTGTTGGGAAGAGGAGAGATAACTTTGTCCTTGGCTCGCTCATAACCTCATCAGAATCGCTCAATGAATCACCGAGCGCCATAACTCAAGGCAGGGGCAGCTGTGATACAGTAAAGAAATACCCTTGGTGAGGAGAGGGGAGCTGCTTCTTTGGTGGTACGGAGTAAAGAAAACATGTCCTATGGAACGTATGAAACACAAGTATGGGTTCTCATTAGTTTCTTTTAAAAAGAGTCTCTCCAAATCAGCTGGTGTTGCAGTAACATGCTGTACGAAGAGCATGTGTTTTGTCCATATTCAGCAAGAAGAATATGTGGAGACAAACCTGAGAATAAAAAACAGAACCCTATAAAATGGAGGCTATAAAGAATTGCTATTAATTATTCATCACTCATTGATTAAAAACTCAAACTCAGTGCTGTTTACAATTTAATCAAACTCACTGTCAATTCACCACCAAATTAAAAACCACAAAGAAAAAAAACATCTGAGAATGTGACTGCGCAAAACAAACTGAGATCCCTGTGTTTGCTGTACGCAGACGCGCAGGTAATATTTCCTTTGAAGACGTGCAAGCTTAACTTGTCTCAGACGAACTCAGTAGCGTTTGAGCTCCTATAGCTGTGGATGAGAACTGAGCAGCAAACCGACTTACACTGTGAATTAACAGGATTAAGTGTTTTAAGAGGCTTGTCAGGTAAAGCTGAACCTGTCTGCCAAAAGCTGCAGCTGACTCTGAGCTACTTTCGACCACTTTGAAGTCTCGAACTATCTCAGCCATGACTGGCATATCTGAGAGCGGTACAGCACACTTACACAGGTACAGCACTGTGATTTGGCATGCACCAGTATTGGCACAGTCCAGGACGCTGATGCGATGTTGCATTCATATGCACAGATAAAAAAAGCACACAAACTCAGGGTTTAGATACTCACAAAATGTTTTGCCAGCTTTTAGTTGAGGAAAGCTATTCAACCAGAATATTCTGTTATTTTTTCCTCCTCCTTGTTTGTAGCTATGATACAACAATCAAACATGCAAAATAAAGTAAAAGGAGGCTGAAAAACTTAGATAGGAAATAATTTTGATAACCTTCTACATGAATTAAATACATTTTTTTTCTCATTTTGCACAAATGTAGCCCGTAAAAAAACTGCCACACCTTCACATTCTGACACTGTAGACACATCACAAGTGTAAGCATGTTTTTAATCAAACACAGCACTACTATAGCTTGCATTAGCTGCATTAAATCAGGTCACCTTCACACCAGCCATTAAAAAAAAAACTGCAATCCAGAAAACTACTCTGTGTGCCCTTGATTTCAGAGGCATGAACCCTGGAATGTAACAGACTGGGAGGTGGGTTTCTGGAGGCAAACCCATCACATGCTAAATTAAATCTTAACTTCAGGGTTCCCCTGTCACATTTTAAGAAAACTGAACATACTCTGCAGTGGTCCATGTTGCTCAGTTTTACCAAAATAGATCTCCCACAGTGGTGATGTGTACGCAAACTGTTGTCTAACAGCCTAATAAAAAATAACTACTCCCTCTCGTGTCTGCAGTAAGAACACTTTAAGGACATGTGAATAACAGTTAACCTAATGGCTTTGCTGTACAAACTTCTCTGTCCCTATTCGTATAATCACCCACTGACTAAAGTCAACATTATTTAGTGTAGAATTGATACTTAGTGACCAATTTTGGTTACACTAATAAAATGTGATTTGCTTGGGATTAAAAAAAAGCACGTTTGCTCAACAGTAAATACAAAAACTAAACCAGAGAGGCAATTTCTAACAACTGAAAAGTCTATAATTTAAGACAACTCTAAGCAGCAGTTCTTTTGTGATTACTGTGGTCAACCACAGAAAATGTCGTTCTACTCTCAACTGTTCCATAAATCACTGTTGTTGAAGAGAAAAAGATGACATTATCTCTTAATGGAGTGTCATATTAGTTTATATAACAAACATACTGTAGCATTTCTTTGATATGGTGCCAATAAATTCACAGCAAACAATGCATAATGTTAAGCAAATTCAATGCATGACTTATCCCAGGTATGTCTGTCACTCTCGCCAGCAGAAATACAGTGATGGACATAATGCCTGGCAAAATGTCCAAACATTGTAATTTCTACAAGAGTACTTTGACCAAGCAATCCAGACGACAGCTTTTTTCCGTCTTCTGTCATACTGCATTTCCACAAAGTTTTAACTCACACGTTTGCTCCCCCTCCATCTAAAGATGAGCAGGTGCAAATGTGTACAGTAAATGTAGTCCCTGTTCTCCTCCTATGGGAACACTGGAGATGTCATGCACTGCCACGTGTTATTTTTCTCCCTCCTATCGGTGGCCTCATCTCCCTGCAGCTCACTTGCATATCCTGTCTCGCTCACTCTTCTTGTACCTTGTTGCAACTTGTTATCTCCAATAAAAGTCTTTGGTCTCACAGAGGCCAGGCTACAGTATAGGATTGTTGTTGTGTGTATAGGCCCATAAGTAAGTGTGTGAGCACAAAGATAGTAAAGTACGTTTTAAATATTAGGCTACAAGTGTCCATCACACATGACTTCTAATAAGAAAAGCATCATACAATTATGGTTGCAGGCCATATCATTGCATTCCAGTAATTTAATTTGAGACTGCTGGAATCTGAAAATGAACAAAGAAAGGCACCGATTGGACAATATCAGCTGTCCATCACACTAGTGTCCACACAAATATGCTCATTTTTTGCATAGACTTCCATTAAAATGGAGATCTTCTTACAATCGGTGGAGTCCTATCCTAGTGGCAAGCTGCTATTTCTGTTCTAGTCCCTCGGCATGATGTTTATATCTATTTTTATATTCCATCTATGGTACAGAACTAATGGAAATCAAATAAATCTAATACTAAATGACTGAAAAGGTCAAATTCCTTTAAATATACAGTTTAATTATTGTATCCGACAATTTAAAGCCACAACAGCCACTCATTTTTTAGATTCAGGATAAATGTAAGAGGCCACATGCTGTTACCACAAAGTAACAGGATGTTAAATGACCCTTGCATGTCTGCAACAAGCCCCCTTTAGCCAAAATTATTACAGTCAGAACCAGGCAGTCAGCAGAAGACAAAGATTGTTCACTTAATCACAACAGCTCCTCATATGTTGCATTTACTCATAAAGATTTAGAAACAGTGATCATTGTGGTTGTTGCTATGGAAGCAGATTTGGAGTGACTCAAGCATGAATAAACCTAGCCGTACAAAACTTCACCTCAACTGATTTCTAAAATAAGACACTTATTTTGGATTTCTATCACACAGGGAACCTTACCAATACTTTTCTGCCTCACACACCTTAAACAAATCTGCCAACAAATAACAGAGATGTGTAAACCTAGGGGCTACATGGTTGGTGTAGTCGGAACAAGGGCCTTTCTGCATGGAGTTTGCATGTTCTCCCCCCCGTGTGCACGGGTTTTCTCCACGTTCTCTGGCTTCCTCCCACAGTCCGAAAACAGATTTAGGGATTAGGTAATTTGGACACTCCAAATTGCCCATAGGTGTGAATGAAATGGTTGTTTGTCTCAATGTGTGGCCCTGCAATGGACTGCAACCTGTCCAGGGTGTACCCTGCCTCTTGCCCTATGTCAGCTGAAGTTAGGCACCAGTGACCCTCATGTGGAGGATAAAGTGGTAGAAAATGAGTGAGTGAGAAAGAGTGTAAACTTGGACAAACACACGGAATTAACAATCACTTACAGTACCTTGGTGATAAGGACATATGATTGGAGTTAGTTCTATAATGGAAAAGGGCAACAGGCCAGTTACAAAACAGCTTGGAAAGTAATATGGAAGCAGCAGCTACAAACTGCTTTAAGTTGAACACTGGGACCATTTAAAATACCATCTCTTTAAATAGCCACATATGTTGAGACAGCTTACCGTGACACTAAAAACATTAGATGAGGACAGGGACCATCACATTTTAAAATAGAAATAGGTTTGCTAAAACATGACATGCTGTTCTGAAGGAAAACTGCAGTCCAGCAAAACAGATTCACAGGCAGCAGCATGCATCTGACTCCTCACTGTGACCCTATTAAAAGCTACATTTTGAAGCAACACTAGAAATTTCCTTCTACAAATATCAGTAAATCAAAATGTCTTATACTGCAGGTTAAATGCTTAAACTTTACCCAGCAATGGGTGCATGTCCCGATTCAACTTCTCTGTTTGTAATAAGTCACTATGAAATAAAGTGCCAAAATATGACAACACATGGAGGACCCTGGTCCCTGTACGTAATACAAATGTCTGATCCACTTAGATTAGAAGTTAAACTGTCTTTAACCTGGCAACTTTCTTACACAAAGTCAACGTAAAGTCTGGGTGAGGGGTCATTAACACAAAAGTGCCAATGAAAATGTCTACCTGGATGGACAATCAACATTGGCTAGGTTTTTGTGAGGACCAATGGCTAAATTGTCAGATTTCATTTTAACAACAGCAGCAGACTCTGTTTATGTTGTAAATTAAACATTTTAATTTCCATTTGCTTTCAGTGTCCTTTCCCATCTCCTGCAGACCTCTAACAGGCACCACTATAAACCTAAACCAATGATATTTTATTATTAGTTTCTTGCATTCCTTTATGCTTTTTTAATGTATTTAGATGTCTTAAACTTTGCAAGGAGTTCTCATGTGATGATGATACAATATAGTCAGGCTATTGCAGGCATCACACCATTCAAGCTGAAGGTGTAAAAAAGTTTGGTACAATGATAAATTATCCCAGACCACATACCTTGACCAAAATGCCCAATTACATTACAATTCCCCTCAGTCCATACTTCAACACACCACAAAATGTTGCAGAAACTGGTTCTGTCATTTTTAAGTGATCCTGTTAAAAACAACCAGATCGCACCAAAACATTATATCCAATATGCAGTGGTAAAAAAGAGAAATCTCTTACCTACTGAGCCATGGTGTCCACAACAGTTTCTTAAGGTTTAACAACCCATGACTAGTATCAAGAATAACCCAAAAAACTTCAAAAAAAACTTCCATATCAGAAGAGGTGTGGACTCTTTGACTTTGACCCTGGATTCAAGAAGTCTTAAAACTTAACAATTGGCAAACACAATTGGAAAAGGTGAACACATTCCCAAAGTATCTAGATACCTTTTCATCTAGTGCTACCATCTATGTAATGTTTTTATTGCCTGAGGAGTGGAAAAACGAAATTGGAAACTAATCCACAGAATGTGATTTCCCTTGGACCTGCTTTCTCAAAGGTACAAGTACTTTTTGAGCGAAAAATAAACATTTTAACAAAGACCAAAGGAAGACAGTGTTCTCATGAGCATTGCCCAAACAAACAACCTCATGAAAATAGAGAGCAGGATGGTGAGAAAGGGTAAAGCAGTTGTTAAGCTTATGCACCTCCTAAGACAAGATATAGACAGACTCATATACTCCTATAATAAAGCAAATCCATGCTAGAAAATAATTAGGTCATGACATCAAATACAACTCCAATTGTGTTTTTGGAAGTCTGGCTCATGGCTGGGCAGCAATCAAAGAGCAATGTGCCTTTTACTCCAAAAGTTACAACTTATTGCCTGTGATTTTATGTTTACTCCCATATATCTTGTGTATACTGGGCATGCTAAATTGTGTTTAATTTTTGTTCAAATGTATCATACATCGTCATAGCAATAAAACAAATCTGAAAAATCCTGTCTCAGCTGTGGCTGGGATATAAGACTTTCATTTCAATTCTCTTCTGGTCTCATCTTTTTGGCAGAGCCCTTGTAATGCAGCTGTCTGGAGATCTGGTGTCCACGGTGCCTCCTCTTAAAAGAGGGGCTGATATATCTTAATATCCCCCAATGTTCTCGGTATCAATGTGGCAAGATGACTGTATTTCATCTGTATTTTGATGTCACTTGATGACAGAATAACTACTGAGATTGGTTTTTATTTTCCTTTCTGGGCCTTCAGGGAGTCTCCATCAGCAGCATGACTGTGGTGCAGTCAGCTATCAGAGTTGAGGATGACACTTCAGACACCCAAACTGATTTTGCACTATATACACTGAGATGACATTATTGATTACTTCAGACTTTACAACGTGTGTCACAGCTGAAGCATATAGTTTTTATTTGCCAGAGTCCACTGCTGAAGAAATACAACATAGTAAAGCAGGGGTTCATGGCTGTATCAGACCCCTAAGAGAAAGAGCATTATTTATTGTTTTATGTTGTGAACAAATAACTGTATGATTTGTCTGTAAGACTCCTAACACTGTTCAGCTTTCATATTGTATTGGGCTACATTGGATTGGCCAGTGTTTTGTATTCATTACCAAGGCTGTGACAGCTTGCTATAATCTAATTTGCCCCACCATAACAGCCATAACATGGAGTTCTCAGAAGGCATGCAAACCTCAGCACTACACCTGCAGTGTTTGTGTAACCTGTCACTGACCCGACATCAGCCCCCCCATCCAGGAGCTGTAGAGCTGCAGAAGAATCTGATTCTTGCAAAAATAAATGGGGCTATATCTGTATTTGGTTAAACTTTGTTGAAATGTGTCATTTTGAATGTACTTTCAAACATTAAATCATACTAGATTGCCAAAATGGGAGCAATTACTTCCACACTCTGGCACTGGACAGCAGAGTGTATCCTTGGGGTAGAGGTAGACAGGGAGGAAGTCAAAATAAAGGAGGAATACCTCTTGCCACCTTAAGGACAACATTATTAATCAACAGAAGACTGAAGGAGTCATGCACTGCCGAGCATTATTTTTCTTCCTCCTATCAGTGGCCTCTGTATCTCTATGTATCTCACTTTTAACCAGTCTCAATCACTCTTCTTGGGGTCTTGTTATCTCCTAGCAGAGAGGTCTTTGATCTCACAGAGGCCAAGGTAAGGATCAGTGTGTGTGTATGTGTGTGTGTGAGAGAGAAAGGTCGGTGTAAGTGCCTGAAAGTAAGAGGTGTGATGCCATAATAAAAGTAGTAGCAGGGAGGTACAGGTGGAGGGGCTTGGGTTGGATTATACACAGTGTACAATGTCAAGACAGGCAGAGATGAACTGAAGGAAGATGGGAATATTTGTATTATTTCCAGTTCCTTGCTAATGTATTTTACATACTTATCCTTCTTCAGTCTTTTTAATATGTTTCCTCCTCCTATACTGTGCTTCTTTTTCGACTAACAAGCTGTCCTACACTATAGATTCAACCTCTCTTTTCCACGTCCCGCATCTTTCTGTACTGAAGCACAGCAGACAAACTAAACACATTGATTGCCAGAAAAAGAACAAACAAGCAGGAGATTATATTCCCATTAAAATCTTGGCTGCTCTCATCGTTATTGACATAGCAGAGATCCTTGCTCCTGGAGGGCAAACAGCAGACCTTGTATGAATATGCACAAGCACACATATAAGGATGGAGTTCTGGTGCTGAATTAGGTGGGCTCTCCTGACAACCTCACTATCCCGATGTGCGGTTATGAAAGTATATCAAAGCAGCTGAAGCTCCCTTTGGATCACAGAGCCAAGCTGTGTTACGGAGACACCTGTGTCTGCATATGCACACTGAGACCGTGTGATGGGAGTAAATATACCCAGCAGGCGCATGCATGAAACTCGTTCCAAAGACACAAAAAGAGAAGTGGGGGACACAAAATTACATATAAAGTACTTACAAGCACAAACACACATGGTGTTCAGAGCCAACAGAATTCACCATGAAATGGAATGGATGAGCCGCTGTTCCAGTCAAGGGTGTCGCAGCATGTGCACAAGTACTCATGCATTTGCATGTGGGGGGCTTGCTTGTGCAAGAGAAACACAGAGAGCAAAGAGAAAGAGACTATCATCCTTATTTAGTGGGGATGATGCTGTGAGCGGGAGGTTGTGCATTACTGATTTTCAAGTTGAACCAAAAAACAGCTCACAAGTCAGCTATTGGAAATAGTCTGACTTTGGATTTAATAAAAATGGTACTGTTATAAACACAAAACATCACAGAGTAAAAATGGCAGGCATTAGCTTATAAAAAGCTGTTGCTTCCCTAATGGTCTCCTGAATCTATTTGTTAGCAGCTGGGTATTTAAACGATGCTCAATCTGCTCAAAATATTATGTTTCACTTAACCCAACCAAACCGCATGACATTTTTTTTATTGTTAGATAAATAAAAAGGGTCCTCTGCTGCTTCTGTCCCATTGTAGTTTTTATAATCACAATTAACATGGAATCAACATCTGTTGTTTATTATGAACGTGTAAGCAGTGACATTGTGAGGTTTGTCATGCTGATGCTTCAGAAAGTTTTTTTTGAACCTTTCTCTTCAAAATAATAGCTGCTGTGGATTGTGTACAAAAAGTCGACCAGTGTAATCCAAGCATGGGTTGACGAAGCCATCAAGAGCTCTTTGTGATATCACAGGATGATCACAGCAATTACTCCTCTTTCAGGTGAGTATGGAGACTAGAACTTGACTTTTGATTTGGTTTTGGTATTTCTTGCAAAGTTTTGTATTGTTTGGAGTCATTTTTGTGCTTCAATATCAATCATTCTCCACAAAGATGCAAAGCGAAAGGGTTGAGCATGTCTCCGAAGAATAGAGTGGTACTTCTGCTTGGCCAGGGTGGACTTATTTCTGTGCAGGCGTCCATCTCCAGTCTTAACTATTGTCACCGCAATGTTTCCCACCACAATGTTGTGTCAGTTTGATACACTGCTGTGTGATTCTGTTGCCTGTTCTCCTAACAAACTGTCATAAATCTCGGATGCTTTAGGACACAGGCCTTCTTCCTACTCGTTCACTGACAAATGTTGGTATCTCTTAACCTACCCCAAGCACTTGAATTTTGCTTTTCTATATCTCAAGAAACAAAGTCTGAAGCATTGCTCTTCTGATAGTCATGCACTGATGACAATGTGGTTACTCGTGTCTAACTGATTGTGCTTGGCATACAACTGACTCACGTTCTGCAAAGTGTTTTCAGAGGAACCTTTAAGCCTGGTACTTACCGATAACAATAAAAATGAGAAAACTCATCTTCCTTAGAGTAGCACTTTCAATACTGACACTGACTGATTCATAACATCACATTGTTTGTATTGCCTGAAACATGTTTTACTAAACGAGACAATTAAAGAAAAAAAAAAAAAAAAAAGGATTGTAAAATACTAAACGAGACAATTAAAGAAAAAAAAAAAAAAAAAAAGATTGTAAAAATAACATTCGGTGGTGAATGGTTTTCATTATGGCCTGTTTTGGATACCACTATACATGCATCAATCAGTTTAAATCTTTTATTTACTAAATGTTATTATCTAAAGAATCCTGCAAGCACTTAAAAACACCCAATACTGATTGTCATTTTTTTATGAGCAATAACAATGCAGTTACTTTTTTTTAATAGCAGCTTACAGACTATAGCTGTCAAGTTTTATAGGCTAGTGCAGGTGGCAGCATAATTTAAGTGCTGTGTCCATCCATCTAGCAAAGACGAATGGACAGGGATAAGAAAAACAACAAGTTACAAATAAATTTAATTTTAGACTGGCCATAGTTTTTACATTTAATTTTGTGTACCAGTGATGGAGTCTGCTTAAGAGACGATGGTGTTATTGCATGCATGCTTTGGAGTCAATGTCTGTGTGCACATGAGTCTCGGTTTGGACTGAAAAAAATATTGAAATTGACTTCATGCTTCACTGAGAAGCATGAACTGCCCTGCCTCAGATTGTGAACTACAGAGTGCAGGCCAAGAGAACTAACTGAGCCTGAAGCAGTTAATATAAGTTGCACTAAGTTTGTGTTTTCCTGTCCCTGATACACAGCCGTATCCGTTAAGAATTAATGACACAATCTACAATGCAAGGAAAGCTTCCCTATCTGATCAGACAGGAGGTCTGTGCAACACTGACGGTGCAAACTAGATATTTAAAGAAAATGCTATATATTAAAGTACACTGAATGTTAAGCCAGTATACTGGCAGATATTGGAGTGCTATAACCTTGCAAATACACAGAACTGTATAGTGTGAATGTCTCCTAATCAGTAAAGGAACTGGGTCGACAACATAACGTATTGATCAGAGGAGTCCCGCACCATGGCACCAGGGGAGTGGCTGACAGGTTCCAGAGTGGAAAAAACACATCACACCTGCATCCCTGTCTTACTTGGAGGGTCCTTAAAGGCCACATTAGCACCCTGTTTTATCTTTCTCTTATCACACCTCACAG
Organism: Brachirus orientalis; assembly: GCA_016785285.1. Lineage (NCBI taxonomy): Eukaryota > Metazoa > Chordata > Actinopteri > Pleuronectiformes > Soleidae > Brachirus > Brachirus orientalis. The sequence goes on along the minus strand of JAFBJR010000113.1, from coordinate 1,740,549 downwards.
GCCTCTGCTTCATTTGTAAAAGGGACACCTCAGAGTCTCACCCTTATTTTCGACACAGTCGTGTCCACCGGGAAAAGTGTTATGTCTACAGCTGTTTTTACACTGAAGGTGCAGATTGGAGCCATAGAATAGGGGTCAGGTCACGTTTCTGCTAGATACAGGTTTAAAGCCCACACTAGTTACAACTTAGTTGACCTTAAATCTAAGTTAAAGGTAATTTTAAAAAACAAATGCAATAGTGGAATGACTGATAATTAATTTAAGTCTTTTGGATTAAATGTGAAAAGGCAGACTTAAGAGGCACTCTCACAACTTTTTGTTTTTCCTTTTCACTCCTTCAATTAATCTACATTTCCATTTTGACAAGACTATCTTTATAATCAAGCAATCAGTGTAAAGCAAATGTCGGGTAATAGATCATGGATTTTAAAAGACAATTTTCACCCCCCTCAAGTTCCTCTCATAAATTTTCTTGCGAAAAATAGCAAAATTGTATTGCATGTGTAATACATGTTGGAATGCATACAGCCACCTCACTCCATAGTTTAGTGACTATGGCACTGCTATACTCTCTCTCTTACTGACACTGTAAAACATCACAAAATACACTTGATCTTATGTGCACTTGGATTTTTTTTGAGCATGAATGTAGGAGAGAAAACTGAGACCCATAAACCCATAAAAGCCTTACAGCGATGCACTCGCTCTCTCCGCCTCCTATACTTCAACAGACTTCAAAGCAGAGAAAGTGCCCATCTGCCTGGGTGTATCACTGTCTCCTAACCTTGTGGTCCCCACAGAGAGATAACCACATGTCGCTCTAAACACCCCCAGACAGGCCCTTATCCCTCTGGCTTAATGTCCTTGCGGCTAAGGGTAATGCAGAGAGATGGATGGCTCCGACCTATCCCTCCACGCCAGGGTCCGTGGCTGTGAGATTGCATGCCCGATACTATCCTCCATCTCTCTGTCTGTGACAAACCCCCCCCCGGCCTCCCACCAGTCCCTCAGATCGATGCGGCTCACTGATGTGCCGTCCGTCAAATCCATGGGCTAAGCAATACAGCACCTTCCCATAAGGAGTGATGTGTGCGAGACGGTGCATGAAATCAAGGTAACAAACACACATACGCACACCTATATGTGGTCACCAGTTCCTGAAATGGATCACTCAATCTGGTGCAAAACGATGAGCATTTTTCCTGGATGTTGTGCCATCTTTCTCCCTGGCTCTCCTTTCCCCCGCTCTCTCTCTACTCACATCCTTGACATGTCATGATCAAATGGGTGCTTTTAGAGTTCAGTGGTTGACCTGGACTCCAGGAGGCTGCCACTCCATCACATCCCCCTTCTTCCAACTTGCATTATTTTATCACTTCATCCCTCCATCACCCTTTCATCACCCCTACATGTCTTACATCCTTTTCTCCATCAACAATTCTGCCCATTTCTCTTCCACTATAGGATGGATAGTTTCCATATCATTCACTTTTATATGAACATCCCCCCCAACCCAACCAACCAAGCAACTCATCCTCCTGTGCTTCACAAAGTATGATAACTGACTGACTGAGAGTGCAATGTGAAGAGGAAGCATGGCCACAAAGGGGTTGGTGATCTGCAAAAACAAAATCCATCATGGACAGAAGCCAGGTGGACTCTGAACATGTTGATTTCACCACACAGTCCTTAATTTCTCTACTTTCCCAGCTAACATTTCCATATATGTATATATATATATATATATATTTTTTTTTTTTTTTATTTATTTATTTATTTTTCAATTGACATCAAATTTAATTATTGGCTTGACTAAACTCAAATGTGTTTTACAAATATATATAAAGAATAAATATTGTGTGAATAATATAAAAATAAAGACAAAATTCAAAATCAAATTTATCTTTAGATGTGTACATGTTAAAATTTCCAATCCTGTCATTTTAAAAAAACACGACTAAAAGTAGCCTCTAATTTTTACAGGCAAACTGTGTTTTAAGTTCATGCCTCCCCTGAATAGAAAGGAAGTTTCTGAAGGCTGGCAAGAAACAAGGCCATGGTTCCTTTTTCTTCTACAGAGTATCCTCAATATAATAACTTATTGATTTCACCCTGGTTTTTAACTCTAAGTTTGCATAAATGACAAAAACTAATAAAGGGCCGCTTTATTTATTACTAGCTACATCTACGATGAATGCAGCTTTATGAGTCCGTGTGAGATACTGCAGTTAATGATATGATACACATGCAGGGAGCCTCGTTTAAACTCAGTCCTGCATATGGTGGGGGAGACGCACCGTGGTTACAGGCCTCTAGTTGACTGTGGGTGGCTATAGGTGGGGGAACCGGTTCACTAGTGTAAAAGTGGGGGCCCTATATGAGCAATAAAACAGATATTTACTGTAAATCTTTGGCAGCCAGGGGAACGATAAACATCACAAAACACAGTCAGCTGCTGCTTTAATACTGCCTACGCATCTGTTCTCCTCCTGAGGAGAAAGGCAGCATAGAAGCAGAGGGGAGAGAAATGGGCCAATTTATGGCTTCCTCTGGACTGTAGTTACATTGTGGAACAATGTAGATATGATCTACAGTGTGTCTGATTGGACAAGAGGGAGTGACAGATTTTAAATTTATTTATATTTAAACTTGGTCAAAACTCTAGCATTTACCTATGCCATAAATATCCACTGTTGAATCCTGAAGACAACCAATGTTGAATTGTTTGCCACTAAAACTCACACCACTGATTGCAAACCAGTAAACCTGCAGCACACATGTATATGCAAGCAGCTTACAGGTGGTTTGATAAGTAATCAAGAGGAAGTTTAATGGCAGACTGGAACATGCAGTTACAAATATAGATACTGTTTAGTACACTGTGCAGGCATAAAATGTTTTATTCAAACCCCACTACAACAACTTCATTAGCAATGGGTCCTGAATTAAGAAAGCAACATAGACGAAAAGTGTTGGCTCATTTACCAGGCCATCCAACATGTTGAGTTTCCTTCAGGACCCAGTGTTGGTTCAGCGTTAGTTTCTAATATCTCTCAAAGTTTGAATAAAACATGTTCTTCTGTATGGCAAAACAGCAGTGACTTGCATTCACATCCATTCAGAGCTTTACTAGACCAATCAACTCACCTCACCCGGTCTCACCTCAGCAGGTGGGCATTAATTGGTGCATTACCATGTTTCACCACACAACATGTATGGTGCTGTTTAACATTTGTCAAGACAACACACATTTATTCAGGTAAAAATATGATTCAATATCAGCACAAACACTTCATTGCTTGGGTCACATTGTTATTATTTTTCACTAGTAGCCTCCCAACTCAATACTGTTCTGGCATTGTATTCCATGACTCAAACTCTAAATACTGTATCAATAAAATATGCAACAAACCTAATTTACTGCAAACTAAACTTTCTTCTACATTCCACCTTCCTCCAGTCTTTGCTCATGATGGCCACCATTCATCTGTAACCTGCACTCTGGCCTTCTTCACACTCTGTCTTACAGCTCTTCAAATTTGCCTGTGGTTTTAATTCCCTTGCATAATTACCTGTATTCCCAGTCACTTGTCACTGAGTGCATTTCAGGAAAGACAAGTAGATGTAGGGTTTCTTAGTTGATTGGAATGTTACTGACATCAAATGACAGTTCACTACTATAACTGAGCTTCAGAAATCATTTTTCAATTTGCAGCAAGTAGGGAGAGAAAATGGTCACTTGGTGGCAACGGTAAGAGTGTGACCTCTGCACAGAATCACTGCCCTGCAATCACTGATAAACATCCCTCATAGCAAGGGCAAGATCAGCACCCAGCAGTGAGATTTTATCAAGAGCTGAGAATTTCCTGTGCAGCGGTCCATTTACTTAGCAATGGAATGGTCAGAGAAATGTGGGAAATGTACTCAGGGAATGAGAGTATTGGAGAAAGAGTGGGAATAAAATGAAGGGTACAGATATTTTATACGGTGGAAGAGTACAGGCATTTGTCTAAACCAGAGGACCTTAAAAGCTGAGCACTGTAGAGTAGACACTCAAAGATCTTGTCCTGACAATTGTCCAGCACCATCTTAGGAGTGTGCACTAAAAGTCTTGACAGACTTTTAATCAGTGCTTTTGCACATGATCTCACCAGCTTTACTTGTGTTTAAGAGATGAGCTAAAATGTATTAGTGGAAAGTTATTGGCTGGTAATCGTTGATCACGATGGCAATGATGAGATGTGTTGAATGCTTTCATTTTACAATACAACCCTTATGACTTAAGTCTTGACAATATTCTGCTTTACCTCTGCGTTCTTTATTCATTCCTGGCCACAGCAAGTGACGGACATGTTGACTAACCAGTGGAGGGTTGTCGATGGGGGCGTGAAGGCACCTCCACACCTGGTCCCCCATGTCCATCATTGGGGGCACTGGCTTTTAGTCACACACAACACCAAGAGGGAGAGATGAATTATTTTGTGTCTAAAAACAATGCTGACACTGCAGGAAAAGCCACAAGTGAAATAGCCTCATATCAAACATTTTCTTTTTCCACCATCTTAAATGCATTTTTTTTTTTTTTTTTTACTGTTTTTATCATCATCATATATCAGTTATTCCCACAGACTGGGACCAAAAGATGGGAAATACTGTGACACTGTTGACATTTTTTTTTTCTTTTTGCTAGATGCATAAAACATAGGCATAAAATGATATTGTGATTCATTTATCAAATGAATCACAATAAATAATATTAGGTGTTACAGTCTGTAAGAACAGTCTGTAACATTTCTGTAACTTAAATGTTATGCACACATTTTGATTTATATTTTTAATTAGATCACATAATTTGTCATGTGGGTCCCTCAATAAAAAGTTTAAGAAACACTAATAATGATAGTAAGTGACGAATCTGAATGTTTTAAGCTGATGGTTTGACAAATTGGGCTAAAACAGATTGTTGAGTTTTAAATAGGCTTCATTTTAATGTGGAAGTTATAATTTTTTTGTGGAAATGCAAAATCAAACAAAACATTGTCCCAAGCAGAGTATTACAATTTACATAAATACATTGGTGTGATGCACCTGTAGTGTGCTTTGGCACTTCCCGCGGGTGATACATAGGTACATCACATCTGAAAAATGACTTTTTCATATGGCAGCCCTCCTAAAAAACCTCTCAACATCCACCACCGCCGTGTCACGCAGTGCACACACTCTTGCTGCAGAGTTGCTGCTGATTCACACAGAAAACAGCCATACATGATATATCTTTTACTCGATGTACAGCTATATGCCAAGACTTTTGTGTACAAGGCTGTGCATCATTGGCCCTGCAAATAATTCAGGGCCAATGATTCACAAAGCCTCATTAAAAATCATGAATTGATTACATCAACATAGGTGCTTTTACTTTAAAAAATGGAAAATGTTGCAAATATTATTATGATAGGGAATACAACAAAACAAGCTGCTTAAGCATCCACTGTGGTGCATGTCTTGATGATGCTCGGTAAAGCAAAAAGACTTTCAACAAAAATGTACATATCGAATTCAGATTCACAAAGATCGGAAATCAGGCAACATTTACTGTATGGCAAGGGCATACTTTTACTATCCCTGTTGACTTCCTGTGTTTATTTTTGAAAAGAACTTGTATCATGTTTGATCTTTGTCTGTATGAAGATACTAAGCTTAAAGCATGCAATTAATGCCAGAGTCTGTCAGTGGACCTGAAGTATAACATACTGTATATGTTTAAAGGAAACAAATGTGGCATAGCAGAACAAAGAAGTCTCCTTTTCTGTGTCTCCTTTCATGTGTTTGCCTTGTAAGGATTACCAAAATATAAGCATGGAGCTTATACTGTGATACACTTTGTTTCGTTTCCATACTGCACTAACAAGTGATGAAGCTTAAATATAAAAAGAAATGTTTTTTTAACTTTGAAGAACAGATAAAGAGTACAACATCAATTGTGGCTTTTGATCACTGCATGCTTTTGTCACATTGAGTCGTTCCTTTACAAAGTGCCCACTGGGAAAATAAAACAGTATAACATAATTTTAAAAGATTTAAGATGAAATAGTATCCATTTACTCATCAAAACTGGCATAAATTTCTCAGCCAGACAAATGTGCCATCATTAAATCATCTACCTGTGATAGCAACTATAAAATAAAATTTAAAAAAAAAATGTTTTCAAATCAACATAAATCCATCTTCTTTTAAAAATAATGCAATGTTGTGGCCAGAACAGACAAGAGGCAAGCTTTCCTCCCTGCATGTATCTTCAAGGTTATGGCTGAGCCATTTGTTGCTCATTAGATAATTGACTCATAGATGAGGGATAAGCATGATTTATGGACAAAGAGAATACATATTCCCTCATATTTCAGTGACGATTAATAGCTGGATAGACCCAAGTGATGGCAATTTTATCTGATTGTACATCATGCAAAGTAGTCCATCAAGTTCATACAATCAGCCACACCTTGTCCGGGGGGGAAAATGACAAGGATGAGAGGCAGGAGCTGCTCTCCCTGGCTTCCTGCTGTGCGTAAAGCTCTTTATGGTTAGTATATAAGTTATTATATACAGAGCCGTGAAAGCCATGGCCACCTAAATCACACCCACTCTAAGCATATGCTGACCCTGTGGTGGGATTTATTAAATGTATAAGGGATACACACCTGATACCTCATAGTGGAATTTGTCATAATCAGGAATGGTCAGCTCTGAAGCGCCTCATTGAAGACATATTTGACCTTTTCATGTGGTTATTTTAGTTTCCGATCTCTCCTGTAGCTTACTGGTAATTTTAAATCTTCAAATCTTCTTGATGTTCTGTGTGATTCTCTTCATCATTAGTCAGCAGGCTCGGGCTATTTCTCATTGCTTACATCATTTCTTTTTGAGTGGCCAATTCATTCCCCACTGCAGTAAGCCGAATATCGAGCCCTCTCCCTCCAAGAAACTCAATATTTAATTTGACCATAAGTAACTGACAAGGAGAAAACTTTAACTCCCTGTTGACCTTTTGAATGCAGATGCTTAATACATGCTCAGACATTGTGTGTGCACGTGTGTGTGGTCTTATCAAATATTAATTCTCCATTAATATTTTGGGAAAGAAAGTGAACTGTAGGTACAGCAGATCCTGGCATCCTTGCTAAAAAGATTTAGTCCAGTTACCAACTACCCTCTCTGGTTCAGCAGTGGACAAATGTCAACATAATTTAAATATCCTGTCCTTTCCATGTCTTCCATTATTATGCAGAAGGTGCTCAATAATCAAAAATGCACATAGTCTGTATTGAGAATCCTTCAAACACCTCCATAAGGTTGTGATGTCACCAATATGCAGTCAATTTTTCTTTTTGTTACTTAGCAACTACAACACACAAAACATTAAATCTATCAAAAACTAATATCTATAATACATTGTTACAGCTGAACAAATGCACATATATGCTTTCTAGAAATAGAAACAGCCACTGACTTCCAGAGCACCACTGATTTTATTTTAATAACACCTTATACATTTGTGGCTGTACCTCTCTCCAGTTATTTGTGAAATAAGCCATTATCTTATATCTGACTTTCCCCGCTTCTGTCCATACCCTTGACACCCCCCCCCCCCCCCCCCTCATTACAAGCGCTTGTCTTTTTGCCCCCCCCCCCCCCCCACTCCCAACTACAATTGTCTGGGTGCACTGTGCAATTCCCAGATGCAGTACTCAAAAATTGAATTTCCCCAAATCAGATGTATCCATAATGGATACTCCTGCTTGTAACCTGTATTCTCTGAATTCTCACTGCTCATTTTTATGGCAAACCAATTCTCTTCTCACCAATGAAAATCATTACAATATATCCTCTAGGTTGATTTTAAAAAAGCAGACATTGCTGCTCTTGGGTGATATGGCGAGTAATTAGACGATCCACACTATATTCCCTCTGCCATTAGTAGAGCGTAAAAGATGAGCAGCATAATGAAAGTGGACCCAGTGCTGTAACTGGTTTGTCCAAATAATGGGACATAGATTTCCACATGTCCAGATTGGATTCAGACCATTTCATTGAATACACAGTAGCCTTTGGCTCTTGTTAAGTTGGTATATACTCCCACATGTTGGAGGTCAGAGCTGTAAATCGAGGAACATGTCTGGACAGAGCTGAATTATCCTGGCAAGCTAATAATCAGTAAAGGGTGAAATTAAGCAAAGTATCTGCCAAAGGGAAGCCTTTCAGGTTCCCTGATGACTCAGGAATATTTTTGTCTTCTTTTGCCCTGACACAAACTTCAAGAATTTTTAGTGTCAACTCAGTTTTGCAAATACACACTAAAAACAAGGACATACTGTACATGATGCCAACAGTAATATAGACAATTTGAAAAAAATCTGCAACTGTACAAAAATTAAGATGGGACAAATGTTCAGAGGTGGTTTGTCTGACAAGTGTTGATATTGATGAACAGGATGAGCATATGGTTTATTATTATGAGATGCAATGGTGCCATGTGCAGGTAGTTGGTTGCAATTTGTTTTATTATCACAAACCACATATGGAAAAGAGGAATGGGTTATTGGCTATTATCAGCAACTTGTGTTTTGTGTTGATGGACTGCCACACTTTATTCTGTGCAAATCCAGAATATGTGAGATAATATG
>JAFBJR010000113.1:1678464-1731749 GCA_016785285.1 Brachirus orientalis | reverse complement strand
TGGGATCAGGTGTTGGGTCTTTATTTTGTAGAATGAGTCAGCCCACTTCAAGTACTCCACAGATATGTAACTCTAATTGTGTAATATATTTGACAGTCACTTTTTAAATTAATGGAGCAGATGCACTGTGTTTTTGTTCCACACATTCTTAGTCACATTGTTGTCAAAATAAACTCCATCTCCACCACCACCTGTCTGAGTTTCACTTGCACAATAATGGTGCTAATAACTTCAGGAAACATTGTTCTTCCTTTCAAATAAGCAGCAGTAGATGATCCAAACGGTAGGTCATTATAAGCTTTGTCTTGTATAGCTTTGTCCAAACACTGAAAAGAAGGTGAAACAGCTATCCTGGCTGTGTCCACAGATAAATCTACTAGTCATTCTAAAACTCATTATTTAAACCAGGAGCCATCTACCATGAACTATAAAATGGTATTAAAGTTGTCATTGGTACGTATTTTTGCACAGTTTAAACTAACAAGATAGAACACGTTGATTCGTGTGTTATAGAGATACCCACATAGAGATTTTGTCACCTTTTGAACTAATCAGTACACTCACTTAATCTAAGCACATTTCATTAAATCAAGCAGTTACAGGACAAGTCTTATACAATGCAAAATGACTCACTCTCCCCTTCCTTCCTACTTATTTTTTTCTCTCTGGCTTACCATTGACAGGCTTCATATAAATGTTTTACTCTCCCAAGTAAATACTGCATCACAACTAGACAGTACTGACATTTTTTGTTCTTAATCCTGGCATATAAACTTTCTATAGTGCATATATCAACATAAACAAGCAAAGATGTGAACCATGTACAAGACACTCATGTGTTCAAGCCTTGCGCACTCTGACTGATAGTATATTCCCGTCCGATATCATTTGCTGGTCCGATATCATTTGCTGGTCCATGCACCCACAACAACAAGTTCTAGTATTTGCTGAAACAAGAAATGAGAGTTCAGCACACCATTGTCCACAGAGATGGACAGACAAATTAAAATGTATACCTGATGATGGCACTAAATTAAAGTTACAGCTCATCCTGAGGGCAACAATGATGAATTTATCAAATGTATTGGCAGTAAATCCAAATGTTGTTGAGACATAAAGCCATAAATATCAGTGATCCAGACTGGATCTCACTTTCCCACCCTTCCCCTAACTCTGTCTGTCTCTTTCCCCCTTTCCCATTCACTCCTCCTTCTTCTTCTTCTTCCCTTCCCCTGGTCTGTCCACTCCCCACCCCCCTGTGCGGTCCGGTTACCCTACGTCACACAATCACAAAATAAATGAAAAAGGAATAAAATTGATAATAATTACAGGACAAGTATCACAGACTCTACCTGTGCATAGCAAATCTGTTCAACACCACATTGCATACAGTCAGTGGTACTACATGTCCTAGGTACTGGACAGGACACGTCCTGTCTGTGGCTGCCATAAGAATTTCCCTTGCTCCTCCAAACGGCACTTACAACAAAGTATTTTGGTGAAGGTAGGTTGGTAATATCGCCTGGTAAAGTGAGGTCTAAAAACTGCTACACTGAGAAATGCAGAGCGAGTTGTGTGGACCTGATCGGCTTAATACTTGTAATACTTTTGACAACAGTATAATTCACAGCAGCTTTGACTAGATGTTACGTGTGTAACAATACTGAACCTTTAAACGATAATCTATAGTCCTGAGCTGCACCTCAAAATTCACTGATGACACACATTCACACAGTGACACTGGTCTGACATCAGCATTTGAATATACTGTATATACCTCACAGAGACACAATTGTGTGCATGCACCCGCGTGATTTTTTTATTTTGATTTCAAATGCTTGTACAATTTTCAGTTCCAGGGTCTGACACGGTCAGCTCAGGGCAGCAGCCATGCCTTCAGGCTACCAAACAAAAGCAGTCTTTTCCCATTTGATGCAGTGTCCTGTCGACCATGTGCATTATGGGGGGAGACTTGACAATATCCATCTCTTCATGCTCCAATGACACTAGTGCTGCTTGGCTACGAATTAGACTTTACAGTAAAACTTAGCACTCAGAGTAAGAGTATTCCACTTGAATTGATTCAGTAATGATGCCTGTGCAAAATGTTACATGCATTATGACATTATTTTTCTAGGCTTGATCCCATTAAATCAGTTCTGTGTTGCACAAAAAAAAAGTGAATAATGCTGTTTAATGCACTTCACTGTCTACACAATATAGTCGGTGTGTGTGCCTGTTTTAGTTGGTGATGTTGGGCAGAATTTAAAAGCTTAATGGCTTATTAATTTGAATATTTATTTCTCTGCTTGTTCTAGTGCTTTTGTTTGTGGGCGTGTGTCTTTTTCTTCACGTTGAAGAACGTAGTTAAAAGAGCAGCTGCTGTACCCGATGAATTAATAGAATATGCTATTTGTGGACCCTTGGAAACCGCTCACTGAATCAGTTCCTTTTTTGTGAATGCAGCTTTTGCGCTCTTATACTGTAAATCATATGGAAGTATTGTAAGATAAAACCGACTATATTTGCGAGTGCACCTTTTTAAAATGAAAAATCAGACATGGTCATGTGGTAGAGAGTACTGGTAAACAGTTGAAGTTTCTCTTGTTCTTGCTTGGTAAAGGTGACTTTACTTTATAGTATCTCTTCTCGGTATTGCCTCTTCTTTAGGCACAGAGACCTGAAAGTGAGACAACAGGCAGGCCAGATTGTGTCTGTTTAGCATGCTGATTTAGTACAAGTAGGGCAAGAATAGAAAGTCATTTTTTATATATATATAATTTTGGCTTTTGGACTGTTGTCAAAATTTTCCTCTAAACTGTTAAACCCGTACAACCTTTCCTGTTGTTAAAGCTCAAAAAGAGGAAGAAAAACATAATCTAGGAGGTCACTACAGTGCAGAGGTGTTCCTCTGAGAGTTTAGACAAATGGACATGAGAATGCAGGTGCTGAAAATAAGAGTGAGAGAGAGAAACATTAGGCAATCTATCTTTGTTTAAGGTCACACACACACACGCACACACACACACACACACACACACACACACACACACACACACAGGTTTCCATGACGTCAGAGTACATTGCATCAACTTACATTCATTCCTGGAGACGTACTAACACTAAACTTGACCCTAATCTCAGACCTAACTTTTAAACTGTCTTCACCTTAAAATGTAGTAATTTACGTTATGGGGACTTGATTTTTGTCCCCATAAGAAAGACAAGTCCCCATAATGTGACTGTGTAAACAGATTTAGGTCCCCACCACATAAGAAATACCAGGTACACACACACAATACATTTTAGTGTCTGTATTCGTGTTTTACAACGCCCTCTATTTTATTCAGCGGATGCTACACAAATGAGTTTTCTGAATGCAAAAGCTGCTTGTGACCCAAGAGGTTGTTTCTTAACAACCATACTGTTTTGCTAATAAACATATGACCTAATTAAAACTAAATAAACAGTGTAACAACAATTACAGCTGTCCTAGTGACAAATATAATAACTTCAAGTGCTTCATCCGGTTGCTGTAGCAAATAAATGTTTTTGTCAGTGCAAGGTAATTATCTAAAGCTATAAGATAATGAAGAGTTTCACTTACTAATGATTACGCAAGTCAGAATTAATTGTGCGTGGGTTCTCACCGGGTACTCCGGCTTCCTCCCACAGTCCAAAAACACGCAGATTTGGGGATTAGGTTAATTGGACACTCAAATTGCCCGTAAATTTGAATGTGAGAGTGAATGGTTTGTCTGTCTCTATGTGGCCCTGTGATGGACTGGCGACCTGTCCAGGGTGTACCCTGCCTCTCGCCCCATGTCAGCTGTAGATAGGCACCAGCACCCCCCGCAACCCTTAGTGGATAAAGCGGTAGAAAATGAGTGAGTGAGAATTAATTGTATCAACTCCACCGCATATTAATAGCTTAACCAGTTAATATGAATGTTTTCAGTATCAACTGTGCATGCATATGGCCTTTCCATTTTGTTTTATTTACTGATTTCATATGTCCTGCACTAGGAAAACTTTGGGACCAACCTTCTGGGGGCCCCAGCCTGTTACTGGGGGCCTGAACTGCTGATTCCAGTCTCGGGTAACGTGTGCCTGTACACTTAACATGTTTGTGGACAGTGGAATATTTGACTGAATTTGATACCTCTGATGTTTAGCTGGCATACAGGGTGATCTATTGTAGTAATTTCAGGCAGACTCAGAAGTAAAGTTCTAGTTTCATTCAGTGCGTTTTCGTGGCACAGATATTGCAAGACAGTGAACTGGAATAAAAAATGCATGACAAATATTTTCTCAGGTTAGATTGGTTACTAAATGAGCTAACTTCTCCTCCAGATATAGTGAAATATTAACTCTGTAGTGTATAATTGATCCCTCTTTATTTTAAATACACACAGTACTTTGCAAGGCATCAAATAACTTGAACCTCTTGAGTTTTGTACAACCTGTCTATGACCTATTTTGAGGTTTGGTCTGGTTTAAATGTTTGGCATCCTTGAAATCTGTACAGCTTTGGTGACATATATACTGTATAGCAGTCTGCAGTCAGCTGGCATGAATTTGATGCCCCACAGCAAAAGCTTTTATCGAGTCAAAGCAGAATTCCCAATGTGTTGATCATGCTTGCTGAGAGAAGAGAATAAAGTTCAATGCTGTAGAAAAATAAACTATGACACCTTACGCTACACTACCTGCTGGGTTTTCTGTCAGTGAAAACACTAAGCCTCCACAGCTTTATCTTTTCGTGAAAGTAATTACTTTACTTCCAGATTTATATTGCAACACGTTTAGAAAAACCCCATTCCTTAAACAAACCCTCTGTCCATCATTCTTCCTTGTTTCCTGATGGCTATTCATTCTTCTTGTCAACTGCTACCAGAAGACTAACCTGAAGGCTTTGAGCATAGGCAAGGCTCACTCATTGTGATGAGACTTGTTTTTCATTCCACGCTTCCCAGTAAACAAAATCAAATATTTATGAGAGTTTTATGCAAGGCATCAGAAAGACTCATGTGTGTGGCTGGAACATGGATATAATTTGCTTCTGCTTACCCTGTCCAACCTCATCCTGCTCTGGCCACTGGGCCTAAAACAATACTGCATTGTTAGCTCCCTGCACAAGAAGTCAGTAGGTCGGCACAGTGGACAACATAGCCCTCAATAATATGCTCCACTGTGGGGCATAGTATATTATAGATTTGTAATTAAGAGAAGAACCTCTCTCTGTTGTTTCCATTTTATTTCCAATCCCAGTATCTATGGCCACATTCATCTTCTTTTTTTTCATCACATCATCTCTCCATTTATCTTTGCACCAAAGATGTTATGGCCATTACTCAAACGGAATTTATCGTACAACATCTCAATGTCTTGGAAACACAACAGTAATGTTTCAGTGAAATGATCTGTCCAGTAGTCATAAACCACATAATTTAGCTACTTAACTCCAAAATTGATATCAGCAACCCAAGTCAAAGTGGCTGAAGAGACTCTCCTTTTTTGGCAAAGACTCTCCTCATCCGTCCAGCTCCAGTCCGCCTCCCTCCTCTGTTGGGCTAAAGTTGATACAGAGCCATCAATTCCATTAAATACTGGCCTGATACGCAAAACTAAAGCTCCCCTTTAGAACAGGTCTCTGAACCTGATAAGAGTTGGCCAGGAAATGGACTGAGTTGTAATTCATGATATGTCACCCTCTCAAAGTTTCCCTGCCCACCTTTTCCCCATAGATAACTCCAGACAGTTCTACTTTGTGACTTAATTACAGAATGTGGTAAGTCCGAGATAAAGCCATCTTTTACTAGGGGGATTTATTTTGTCTTCGACGTAAAGCGCAGAAATGGGAAGTCTGAGCAAATACTGAATGTCCCTATTGATTTCCTCAAATTGTTGTAATAAAAATAGACATGATTTTCTTCGTTTCCCCTCCACTGAATTTATGAACACATGTGACTTGTAATTAATATTATACAACAATGGAATAAATCTTTGTCTTGAATAGTGATTGTTTTGTGATGACCAGCATATCTAAATACATTCCAAATTGCCTTTTTGCCAACTTGCACGTGCCCTCCTGATATGCACTTGTAGACTTTGCATCGCAACAAATGTGGACCATAGTATAAAATATAGTATAAAAAAGACCTGTAGCAGGGTGGCTGGTAACATTTGAAAGTTTTTAAGCTCCATAAAATAAAAAATACTAACAATCAGCCTTGTGTATAAATTCTTCTGACTGTTAATTAGAATGTCTTGACCTTTCCAGTGGGTCCAAGAAAAGCAATAATAATATCAGGATGCTAACCTAGTCAGAGTGACAATGTTATAGTGTTGATGCTTAACAGATAGAATGTTATGGTCATGTACATACTATATGTATAGTAGCATATTAGGATAGTAAACACTTGCTAAATAGTGCATAATAAACATGAAAGGAAATATACAGTTCATATAACAACAACCTGACAGGGCCAGATCACGAGCCAGAAAAGTCCTGCTCCACTGAGATTCTATGATACCAAGGTCTCCTTTGTTTTGGCGCCAAAGACAAGACAGGAAAGTGATGAGGCTCCCAGAAAGAGATGAGGCTCCCAGAAGGCAAAAACCAGGCCGAGACAAGGCTGATGCAGAGGCACAGAATCCTGTTGAGAACTGTGGCAAATGGTAATGCCTGGTCTGGGAGCAAATCAAGACTTAGCTTCTGTAAAGCCTGAGGAAAGAAGACTAGGAAGGAGAGTTGGAAGCTTAATCCACACGGAGGTATGGCAGAGGTGGAGAAGACCAGCTACAGAAGAATAATGCTGTGAAATAGTACATGTTGAGTCAGGTTCTCAGTCTGTATAATACCCTTCAAGCTCTTACAGTTGGAGCCTAGCAGCGACAAAAGAGAGCATATCCTCAGCCGCTGTCTATAGGTGGATGGTGCCATGATCAAGGTTTGTGGGTGGTTCCACACACCACCTGTGCTGGCATCAACCACAGCAAGCAGCACCACCTAACAATGTCTGTCTTAATCTAAGCAAGGGAAAGGCCTCAGCCCCAGACAAATCACAGCACCGCACACAGCCGTAAGAGACTGGCAGCAACCAACGACAGTCAAACCAAAGAGACAACCTAAGTTTAAGTTTCTTTAGACCATTGTTGCAGATTATTGTTGAGCTGAAAGTTCCTGGGAAGAGCAAAGGGAGAAGGCCAAGAAAAAGGAAGGTATGCAGATCTGGTATTGTGATAACCTGCAGGGATGTTTTTCAGCAAAAAAAAAAAAAAAGGAAGAGCAGATGACTAAATATCTTAAGGGAGAAGAAACACCATGCTCCACAACATAGAAGATGAGGAATGACACATATAGGTGAACACTACCCATTCAAAAAGTCAGGACTTGATTAACCTTGGTTAGGTCACATGGGTTAGAATTTGTAAGGTTAAGACAGGAACGACCTGATGACTCCAACATTACATTAGTGATGTAACAAGGTTGCATGACAAAGAATATCAGAGGCAGCTGTGGCTCAGTTGAGGCAGATATAGCTTTGTAGATTAGGTTGTCTTCTTAGAAAAAGGTGAGTGACTCAAACTTTGGCACCTCTAGTCTAGATGCTAAACTGTTCCGACTAGTCATACACCAAATTATTAGATAAATTAAAATTGCGGCCTGATGGTTATGGTAAAAAATGGTCTCAAGGAGTATATGAATGGCTCAAACAAATTATGGTTCATTCATTTAATAAGGAAAGCAGTTCACATTTGTTCTAATTTGTATGGTAATCCATTGAACAAAATATTGTATAATGAAATACTGGTGAAGCATCTGAATCAAAGGGGTGGCTTTTCTGGCCACACACTGTAGCCATTTAAACTGTGGCTAAAGACTTCTCCATTCCCAACGTACACAAACACTGAGGAGACCAGGTAATGTGGCATATTGACTATTTACAAAAGAATGATGCAAAATATGACAACTTGATGTATGTTACATTTACTCACTCCAGGTAGAAATGAACCAGTCAAGACAGTGTCCTATAAAGAAAAGAACCATCAGAGCTCCCGCTGTCAGTTAACGCAAATGCATAGATAAGGGTCATTTAAGGTGCAGTTTAAAGGGTGATATGGTTTAACTGCATCACCTTAGGCCAAACAAAACTGTTGTCAACTGCAAATTCAGTGAATGTCTTTTGAAGTTAAGCCTGTTTCTGTAGTGATCCCCCCCAATTAAATGGGGTTGAAGTTCTGCTTAATCAAGAAAGTAATACGAAAGCACACAGAAAACAAAGGCACCATTTCTAAAATGACTTACACTGAGATTACTTGAACTCCTGACTGCAAATCGCTAGATTTCTCGTTACTTTATCCACTGAAGCTCTAAAATTGTCTTAAGAGAATCAGGCAGAAGACAAAAACATGCCAGAGGTGAATATCATTCAGTAACATTTCCTTTTTTTTAAATATAATTATCTTTTTTGAATATAATTATCTTGAATATAATTATCCAAAAGAAAAAAAGTCCTTATATAAGTGGTGAAAACGTTTACTATGGAAAAACTCAGTAACACCAGAAAATACAGTACTCAAGGTCGTCGGTCACAGTGTAGCAAAAACATGAAATTACAAGTGTGCGTGACTAAGAGAAATGCTTCCTTTCCCCCATTCCATAAATAAAAACACCTTACTGTTTTGTTATGAGAGCGATGGTCCAAAGAACTAATTATCGTGTGCTTGAATACTCAGGGAGTTGAGAACTTGAGAGGGGAAATTCAGAAGTTTGTCTGATGTTATGTTTTAAGGTTTTGCTGTTAGTCTCTAGGTGCATTCAGAACAAAAAAAAGAGAGAAAACAGATTGGAGCTGGATGTGGAACACCGTGTTCCCTGCACACACAACAGAAGTACATTTAATATTCTTGTTGGAGCTCTTGTACAGATTGGTTAGTTGAATTGACCAAATGTGCCTCCACAGAATTTAAAATCTTATTGAGCTTTTATATCCTCTTCATAGAGGAATCAATTTATTTTGAACGGAACAATAATTTGGCTTATTACTTGAACGGAACAAGTAATAAGCCAAGGTTTAATTGTGTTATTTCCTCATTTTTGGAACAAGATATTTATACATGTATTTTAAATTGAAGTTCACAATAACCTCATAAGTGGTTCATGTTTTTGTTAGTTACACATTAAAATAGTCACATTGTCACAATGATTTGCCTTGAGTGGATTTTTATATCAGTATTTTTTGCGAATTAACTTTTTCATATTTGCATGTAAATGGACTGTGTATTTGTTGTCTTAAGTTCTCAGAATGTTGTTCCTTAATAGCATCATCTTCCATTTTGTGCTCTGGGTCAGACATACTTTCTCAGCCCCCTTTGCAGATGGTGATTAAATCTCTAATTGTCAAGGGGAGGTGGGACTGCGGAGCAGTGAGAGGAAAAACTGGCAAACAGATTTTTAATTATGGCCCACTAAATTAAGATACCCAGATTCAGTCTCATATCTGTGGCTGATCTATTCCTCCACTCCCTCTCCCCACTCCAATGCCCCATGGCTCTGATTGTATTAATCATTCAGAGAGATCATCAGTCATTTCCAGTCACTGTACAACATTGCCACATATCATAGGGCTGAGAGAGAGGAGAACAGAGAGATACAGAATGAGGAAATTTGTCAGTGGTCAAGAAAGGACAAAAATGAACTCCATATCTGATGATTACTCCACTGATGCCTTGTGCAAAAAAAAAAAAAAAAGTCTTGGTCACATAAGTCACAGTTCAAATACACTACAAACAAGATCATGCAAAATACATTTGTGGAGATTAATCCTTATCAGATGTTGAACAAATATTCGCATTTAAGCCATCATTTATTACAGCAAAGAAATTATAGTGGCCTCAACAAAGACTTCTGATTTTGACATGTGACACAAAGCCATAGTCACTGCAGCTTCCCCTTTAACGCGCGCACATGGATGGATATAATGACATAATGGGGCTGTTTTGCCAGATGCCTAATTATGGGGCTTTAAAAATTAAGCCTGGTTGTCAGTGCGTACTTGTTCTAGATCAGGTGACTCGGAACACACACACTGACTCACACTGTCTTCTATCAGGGTAATCTGTGCAGGGTAAACATGCTGGATTATATACTGTTTGAGTGACTTCAACAATTTCCAACAAAACTGCCATCTTAGTCATCATTAAATGTTATTGTTATTAGCATAGTAAAACACTACATACTCACTAATAGATTAAGTAGATTATGGGCAAGCTAGGCTTACTTTTAGTCACCACATTTAATTTTACAAGGTACTTTTCTCAACTCATTACAAAGGTACAATACTGCAGTTTTTATTTGGTCTTACCCCATTATTTCATTCTTACTTTTAATTATACATTTTATTTTTCATTTATTTATTTAAATTTTTGTGAGATGGATAACTTTTTGGCTGAAACTGGCCAATTATGATGTAAAAAGTGATCCTGTACTGATGATAGAAAAACAACACCACCCACATTTATGTTGACCCCCCTACAAGCCTTGCTATCATTCTGTTTTCTCTGTTGCACAATATAGAAGTGTTTCATTCTGTATCAAAGTCACATGTGACATGCACCTTGTTCTTTTTTTTATAATTATTATTATACTTATTATGATACAGCAGAGCTACAGCTCTGAGGAAAAGTGCCTGTGTCCCAAATGGCATTTTGCTACTGCAGCCTTTACGACAGACACTAAATGAGAACCACTAGGGACATAAAAGGTATCTGTTACCCCTTTAATTTCCATTATGTGATGTGGGTGACGGTTGCTTCATTATTTGTATTACTCAGACATGTCATACATTTTCTTATTATATTACAAACGTCAAAAGTTTTATATTCAATATTGCTATAATTTTTTTTAAATTTTTTTTAACTTCCGTTTATGGGATTTGAATGGACATCGCTACTGTATCTAAACTCCATTTCCTGCACTACTTGTACATTTAAGATCAGCTAATGTCTGCTAACCAGACAATGAAAACTCATGCCAACCAGAGATAACACAGACAAAACCCACCATTTTGTACTTAGCTGCCAGGAGGCAGCCAAAAACGAAGGGAGCGGAATGTTGTTTTAAACAGACAGCATGAAGACAGGCTGCCACAGAGTTTGGGTCATCACTGTGATCATTAAGCAGACTGTAATGGGCCATGATAGAGGCTGTTCTGCTCTGGTGCCGGGGCGGCAGACCTGTGGATCACACCGCCATTATCGTCCGACAGTTCGCATCATTATGCCCTTGATGGAGGGGAAACACTGGATGTGGCTGGAGGAGACTGAGAATGGTAGCAGTATGCTGCAAATCTGCAGAGACCACAAGCAAGTGTGGGGAAGAGAGGGTGTGTTCATATATACAGTATGTGCATTTGCATGTATTATGCAAACATCCTCATTGTGGAGTTTTGTGTATAAAAATGTTATTTATTTAGAAGTGGTGGCACCTGGTCCCAGTCTCATGCCCAGTCACATTGTTTCTTATGCTGCAACTTTGTTAGTGAATTCATTCCTCTTCCTCTCATAATATGTTTCATACAGAATTGTTAAAGGTCATGAGCATCTGCATGCAGCAGGGAAAGTTGAACGTGAGGGATCACGGAGGCCAGCGAAACAAAGATGGTGAGTGAGGGAATGACAGAAATGCAACCACCACTACACGAGACAATCACAGTAAATGTCAACCCAGCCACTCACTTCTGCCATTCCATCCTTATTTATTTCATTTCCTGCCACACACTTGTCTGTCTGTATGACTTCCTGACAAAATGAAATGTGTTTTTTTGTTTGTTTGTTTTTTATTTATTTTATTTCTTTGTACATGCCTAATGAAGTAGCTTTCATAAAAACTCTAAAAATAAAAAGTGCTATGAGATTCATTAGAGAATACATGTCACATAAGCTATTGGAAAAGTTGTTACTATTAATATTTATGTGAAATACAGACACTAAATCCCAATAAAAAGAATGGTGTGTGTTCTACTGCAGGTCTATGATGTTATGTCCATAACTTGGTTTTAAAATGATGAATTTTTGATTGTCCTGTATTCCAGTATTCATCTGCTCATGACTTTGGTGCCCTATGGATTTTCTGTTGACCATATCCTGGAACAGATCGTAGGTTTTTCAAGGTTTACACATAGACTGTAATGTACAAAGTCTTCTGGTTGTCCTTCTGATTCCAACCATAAAAAAAAGAATATATTAAAAAGCCACTATAGCGCAAATCCACTGGTTTCAAAAAGAACTCACTTTGAATGGAAGTCAAATGAATGGGTCTAATGAGACTATATTCCGCTAAATTGTAGGCCAGTAAACAAGGAGATATGGTAACAGTTGCAAGTTTCGGTTCTTCCTCCAAAGAATATGATATGAATGATATGAATCATATGAATCTAATTATATTCCTGTTTAGAGGACAATAGACAATACGGGAGTTCAGATTCTGTGGTTGACAACACAAGCTGTTACCATTTGGGTTTACAAAAATGTAATTAATACAGAGCCTTTTTTTATTATTTACATTCATTGTCTTGTTTTCCCTGCAACCCCTGAATTTATGTGGTGTCCAAGTATTTGATGGCCATGTCGCCAGCAGACATCACAGCACTCATTAAATCTTGGAGTGACCATCCTGGCGGGAGCTGAGGAATTGTAGCCTGTTATTTCTCTCTCTCTCTCTACATCTACCAAGTATTCTGACCCCCTGGCAGCAGTGGTCCAAAGAAGCAAAGAGGAGGAGGCTTGACTTGGGAGGAGAGGGATGTGGGCAGCACCAGCCCACAGCTGCTCTAGGACAACACTCACACAGCATGGCGGTGAGCCAGACAAACAGTGCAGAGATATAAACTGAGCCTCACTTGAGGAGTTGGCTGATTTTCCAAGCCTTTGAGAAACACTCCATATTTGGTGTGGAGATTGTATGTGTAGGCAGGGGACGCATTGAAATTTTCAAACAAATATCAATAGCGTATCAAAAGATGGTTGGCTTCACAGTTAGGGATTATTCATTTCATCCTTCCTTCCCTCATGCAATCTGCTTCATCCTTTATTTCTCAGTAGGCATCCATAGAGTGTACTCTACATGTCTATACTGTATTGAGCATAAAATTGTGGTCATTTTGCCAGTGCATAAGGTGGATGCCTACAGTAATTAGGTCACAAGAAACAACCTTGTAGGCAAGACAGAATTAAAAAGAATAAATGTTCAGTCGCCACAATACAATCGAATTTTATTCATGTTCATGGAAAATATTTTCTGTAAGTTATATAACCAATATACCAATCCCTATTGATGTAAATATGCATTTTACGTGAATCACGTGAATCAGATTTACTAGAATCAACATTTGAATTTTAATATCAACCAAACATCTGTTTGGTTGATATTAAATCTAAGTAGAATACAATGGCTGTCTACAATATTGATGTATTAGTGACCAAAACTCATCACAAGCGGTTTTAGTTTTCAGTCAAAATGACTGATGTGTATGTCAGTAGTATAGACATTCAAAGATAAAACAGCGTTTTTCCAGCACAGTCCCCACATGACCTTTAAGTCCAGTCCATCGATAATGTTTTCTTTTAACTCATACACACAGACCGCTGGGAAAAAAGCTCAGAGAATGCACATACAAACGCACTCTGCTGCATGCACTGTATGTATGCATGTTCCCACATTCCTAACACACACACTGACTGATGATCAGGTCACTCATTTTACTTTGGGCTGCCGTTCAAGCTCAAAATGTTATGCTTACTCTAGACTTTTTTTTTTAAATTGTCATTTGTCAATGAATGTTGTTCTTACATTACAATTACAGCAGACTAAAATCGGATTGCTTCCAAATTATAGGTTCTAAAAAAAATGTCAAATTAAAAGTGCCATAATAATATTTTAGACTACAGCATAGCATAAACTGAATCTAATTACTAAAACAATGGAATACCAAGAAAATATATGCATGGCTTTACCTATATTCATCAGGGAAACTTGTTTTTCTTTACAAAAATAAAAGGCTAAATAATGAGCAACTGAGCAACCTGTAGTGTAAGAGCAATGTTCCATTAAGAGGCATGTGATGAAAAACAAATCTTGGCCAGATGAATGTCACAACTAATAATTATTAATATATTAAGTATAATATAGAATAACTACATCTCTGTATAACATAATTCAACTAAATTACATCAGTGAGGAAACTGTGTTGTTTTTTTTATTCTGTAAAGACTTTTTATTTTTTTAACTGGTCAAGCTGTCAAGCACAATATAAAAACTGGCAATTAATAGTGATATTATGACCATTTAATACAATGGGAGAAAGCCACTACAGCTTGCTATATGGCCACAGTCCATGAGTGAACTTTCAGAAAGGCTCATGGAGAAAACCATTAACTAAGCTATGATGCTTGTCACCCCACATTTGATCAATGCCTGCATTTTAAAGCCTCTTTTAAAATGTCACATCTACTTAATATCACATTATTCACAAGATAGTTCCGGCCTTACAAATCTTTCATGCTTTCTAAAGCAATGGCTATTCTCTCTCTCTCTCTCTCTCTCTCTCTCACTCTCTCTAACAAACACACACACACAAATGTCAAATGTCACATGAATTGTAATTTATATATCCAACATGACAGTTTATTATTATTTTGCCATTTTAAATGCGCATTCCAAATACATCATATAAATGAAGGGAAATGTTTGCTTTCATCTGTAGCAGAAAAATTAAATTCAAGCTCAGATGTTCTATACAGCAGTGAAACATTTTGAGTGTAATATTTAGGGGGAACATAAGCATATTCAGATAATGAGCTAAAATGTATGAAATGCGCTACATAACATACAACAATGTGAAGACAAAGCCACACAAACAAGCCAAATTCTGTTGGTTTCATTTCATTCTCCCTCCAGTCCATAAAACTAGTACTTGACTTAACACTAGAGGGCTCACATGCATTGCTATACAGTGGAACTCCTCTTTGTTTAGGCATTAGGGAGGTTGTTAAAAAGCTCCCACCATTCCACAGATGACTGTCCAATGTATTATTAATTATGCTTCATTGTACTGAAACATCCCTTTTATAGCCACGACCGAAAAGATACTGAGTCGGTGGAATGTAACACTTCATCTGAATTCATAAGCAACACTGCATCATGTCTCGTGGGCCAGAGTGCAATTTAAGGACAGCATAAATTCAGACTCAAGATTTCTTAAAATTTTTTAATTAATTTAGAGAGGAGGAAGCACGTGGATATGTGGGTGGAGAGAAGAAAGTGCAAGAGGAATTTTCGGTTGGGGGGGGGGGGATCGGGGGCATTTGCGTGTGCAAAGTTGCAAAGTTTGTGTTCGCATGCGCATGCTCCATCACACCGTCGAGTCATTGCTGCACGGTAGCAGCACATGCATGAGCCTCTGCAAGCTGAGCAGCTGGTCTTCCCTGTGGGAGTCATTAGCAGTGAAGCTCATCCTTTTGTCACACACTCCAGTGTCTGTCTGTCCCTCACCTCTCAGCCCAACCTCAGGGCCTATCACGTTCCCCCTGCACACCTGCCATTACACCCTTCTTCTCTTTGACTTCCAGTTTCCTCAGGCTGGCTTTTCCCATAGAAACTCTAGATAAATAGAAGGGGAGTGAGAGGGTGAATGAGCAAGATAAAGACAGACTAGAAGAAAGAAAGAAAGAAACAAAACACAAGGAAGAGGCACATGGAGAAAATGAGGTCTTCCAGCTCTCCACAACTTATTATCTAATTCCCCCTCCCCCTCCCCATACATGCCCCTCCATGTTCAGGCAGAGACAAAAGGAGCGTTCACTCATGCCTTTCTTCCTCTGCACTGTTTCACATATTATTTTCCTAAATCCCCCACTTCCTGCATCCAACCAACCAACAACCAGCCTGACTGCCTTCTTGCCTGCATCTTTTTCCACTGCCTCTATATGCAGTCAGTTATATTAAAGCCTCTTCTTCCCTAATCTCAGTGTAGCAGAGAGGATGAAGCTGGCTTTTGTGTCAGATACACAGACCCCCACTCACAAACTCTGCTCATTGCTCATAGTTAACTGCTGACAGTGTTTCAACGCATACTGCACACAGTGCTTGTCTCCTTAATGGTAAGCTCTGACCCTCAACCTTGGATGTAATTATTAAGTTATAAATTAAAAATTGTTTATCCATTCTCTCTGAAATAGATGAAAAGTGCATTTGTGAACTGAAAGTAAGATAGGAATTAATCAGGAGGATGCAGTATATTTTCAACTGAAATGACCCCAGCTTTATCAGTGTGGCTAGAAAAATCATCTTTTCCTGTCAGATAGCTGACTTGGAAATACCATTGTCACTGCCTTGAATTGAAATTAACCTGATTTCATTGACTGTCTCACTTGGGATGGTTTAGGGTTCTTCCCAGAGGACCGAGGCCATCCCTCACCAGCAGTAGATTGGGAATGAACTCCCTTTATGGATTTTCGATCCAAATAAAGTGTCTCATTCCCTCTGAATAGCCATGACCCCGGCACAGTTAACCTAGCAGTTTGTCACTTTCAAGGGCATCCACTTAGAGTTTGCAGAAATTGGCCAACTTGTCCTCATCCTTCACTCACAAGACAGCGATGATGGACATGATTAACCATTACCTCTGTATAATTTCTCCACTTTTCATCCTTTTTTATTTGCCCTTCCTCCATACATCATCCTTCCTCTGAAATTCTCTCTTCATTTTGCTTAGTTATGTTTACTTATCACTAAAGCAGTGTCCCAAGGCCAAACAGTCAGAGCTTTTACTTAAGGTTCACTGTATATATTTTACTTTTTTTAATCACTACTGCAACTACTGCATGTAGAAGCAAAATGACATGGGCCCTCCCAACTGAATAAATGAAAAGACTATTGATTTTCTATAGAAGAGCAGTGGCGGGGCCAGTCTACAGGCACACATGCTGGATCAGGTATTAATGAATGCCAGTGTTAATCTAATGACTTAGCAAGAAATAAAATTGATGTAAAATTATGAGAAGAAAGGCAAACTCCATTTGTAAAGATGAAGTTACTTGATGAGATTAACTAATTTTGGGAAATTAAATACACTAATTAAGCAACTAACTGGACAATAAGTTAACAATAATCTTTTATTAAAAGTCCAGGTTGTAAGAATTAGTGCTCAGCTCTCACTTCCCTAAGCACTTCAGGGAACTACGGTGACCCTTACCAACCAGAAAGGTTCCACTTCGAAAAAAAGCAAAATGCAAGCTCTGGCTCTGTTTGCCCACTGCTAACACAATGGCGCAAGATGGCAACCTCCTTGAAACAAGTCCTTTTCCTAAACGACATATAAAAGGTTTATATAATGCAAAAAAAAACCAAATTATTTGAAACATGAATGCCCTTTTACACTTATACAAAGAAAGTTATGGGTATATTCGCCAATAACTCTCCTAAATGTTACTCACTAGACCTTCTACAATACAAACAAAGCATTCTTTTTCATAAATTTAAAGGTGAAACTATTGACTTACATTTATAGCTGCTGATGTAACAAAGTATGTTTTTGTGTACTAAAATCATCACATTCTCACGGAAAGGTCCAACATGTAATATTTGGGCACCACTAGTCTTTGCAGTTGAGCACTATATGTCAAATAAAATCAAATGCAAACAAGACAGCCAATGCCAATAAGGTATTAAGTCTATTCTATCCAGTCACCAATTACAGACATAATGTATACATCAAGTTAATTAAAATGAGGGAGAAGGGCTAGTGCTGAGTCATTTTGGAGCCCTTCTACACTTAAGCCACACCAATGTTAATCCCGCTCCTCTCTCTTTAGCCAAAGATTGTGCTTTCTTTGGAAGTTAAAAGGAGAGTCGCCTTCATTTGGATGCTTCGACCTAGTTTCTGCCTCTGCAGACAGAATTGCTGGGTCAATTACCGCATTCAAGTGGAACTTGTGAACTCATAATCCTGTCATGAACATAATTTGTAGGACACCTTGAACTTGCAGATTTCCAAAAACTTTAATGAGTATTGCGTGGGAGTGTTTGTCTCAAGAAAACAGCATCATCATTAGAATGCAGCGTTAGAATGCAGAGTTTTCTGCTGTATTCAACAATCACCTATCTGCTCAAAGAATTAGCACTCTATTTTACATACATTCTCATAGGTAGTACTTTCTGTAAGACAGAATGTTGCATACTGCACCTCTTAAAGGTCACATAGAATGGTCTTTTTGAACCAAAAATCAAGATTACTAATGTCTACTTAGAAAAACTGAATAATATTTATGGTCAAAAACCTCACAGTCTCTTCAGATTAAGTCAGTTTATTGCTGCTCTCTGCCAGCCTCTGAACAGGCACTCTGTTTCTGAGCTAATGCCCGCCCCCCAGAACACTGAGTCTCTTGTGATTGGCCAGCTACCAAGTGTATTCCCGCTCGCTGGTTGGCCAGCTACCAGCTGACTGACTGCTCCGCAGTGCTTCTTCTTCTTGTGTCCACTGTTTGGGGAGGATTCATTGCACGTCAAATGTGCTAGTTACGTAACTAAACTGGACTTATCAAAACCACTTGCTCGAGTGCAGGTAAACAGAGAAGCCCTTCTTTCTCAGAAGTGGCTGAAGTGTTTATTGTGACACTTTAGTGATGTTTAGATACAGAAAGGACACGGGGACACACCAAAAAACATCAGAAATTTGATTTTCCAGTGAAGGTCCTTTTTAAGATGCATGTGACAAATAAGTTGCATCCATCTTATTTGTCACTGATATAATGGACCAACTGACAACCAAAGGAAGAGTCCCAAATCAAACCCACTTGACCAACAGGTGCAGGCTCTTAGTAAGCAAGGGATAAAATGCTGGATATTTCAAACTGTGAGTTCCACTGGCAGCAAGAAGAGTACTGCCTCTCTGCAGTGCGTGGTGATCCCCACTGTGACTGCAGCAGAACTCATTCAGCTCAGTGTTTAAAAACCTGGAGGAGCCCAGTGAGAGCAGCAGGGTCAAATGGACTGGTTTTGCAAAGAGAATTAACAAGATGGAGAAGTTTTTTAAACATGACTCACTTTTATGACTCACTGTTCCAAGGAACTGTACAGATAATCAACCACTACTGCATTGCCTGACAGTAGTAGCAAATTATTTGTATTTTTCAGCTGTGGGAGTTTATGTGCATCTCTAAATTTTCTGCTGCTTTACTCACACATCTTCTATCACTTTATCCGCACATGAGGGTCGTGATGGGGGGGGATTGGTGGGGTAATCCAAGCTGACACAGGGTGAAAGGCAGGGTACACCCTAAACAGGTTGTCAGACCATGGCATGCAGGGCCACACACAGAGACACACAACAATTCATTGTCAGATTCACACCTACAGGCCATTTAGAGTGTCCAATTGGCCTAATCCCCAAATATCCCGGTGAAAACCCTCCCACACACACACAGGGAGAACATGCGCACCCCACGTATAAAGCCCTGCTAACCACTACACTAACTGTTTGGCCTCTGCTGCTTTATTCTGCTTCTAAATCTTTACAAAGAGGGATTGTGTATTGTTACTTTAAGTCTATGGACACCCGCTGTGGTGTCCTGATGTTTCAATTATTTCATCTACCCTATTTGTAACAATAAAGGAAATCAAAACAACAAACATCTCACTAGAGTCCAAAAAATGATCACATTCTTTGAGTTTAATACAGAATTGTTCAGTATAACCTTCATGAAGGAGGATTTACCGCAGGAATGTTATATCAGAGTGCACTGATTTCAGCTAGTTGTACTTACTAAACTTAACTGAATGTATGTTTGTAGTTATAAGTTGTATGGAAAGTGCCTGACTGGAATTCATTGGTTGCTGTCTGTGAGGTTCTCCCCTTCTAGTTTTGAAATGCAAATGTTCACCAAAATAATGTAATGTTTACGCTTTTAAACTTACTTTTACTTCTACAGTATACTTGAGTACAATTTTCCATGGCTCTTTCCACCCCAGCAAAAATTAACACATTTTCATTTCAAATTAGTGCCAGAGATTTTTAGGCACATGCAATTTCCTTTTTTACAGTCCTAATAATAAACTTTTCTCTCCCTTGCAACTCTTTTCCCAGACATATAAGAGCAGGTAACAATTATCAGGGTGACGGGCTAAAGCCAGTCACCGGGTCAAAGCAGACTGTCCTCTCCTTGCTCTACTACCATTGTTAATTCTCCCCTATTTTACACCATTGATCTCCTGCCTCCCAGCCTAAACATCCAGGTCTTTGTGGAGCTGTTAAGCTGCTCCTCTACTGGACTATCTGCCCTCTTGTTGCAAGCATAATATCGATTCCCAACTCTTTATGGTCTGCCAACAAGGTAAAGAAAAGCAATGATAGGATACTTGGTGCAGCAAATGAGCCAACACTATTGGAATTTACATATGGGGCACATATGACGTGTACAAAATATCCTGCTCAGTTTCCTTTTTTTAGTGCGCATAAAATAGTAAACTCTAAAATAATAAATTCTCTAATTACTTCTGTCCTTACAAAAGCATCCATGGTATAATTTTATACAAACTATTTCAAAATTAGGATTAAGGTTTTTATAAACATGGGTAAGAAAACATAACATGCAGCAAGTTCCCCTGCTAGATTTGGACTTCATTTCAATTTTATATTAATCTTTGTCCATTTTTAAAACAAATCCCCCAAAGTAAAAGAGGACTAATTCATTTTCAAAAATCACTTTTAAAAGTAATAATGCATGTCCTGCCATTACTATGATTAAGGTTGAATGGAGAAGGTGAAGGAAATTAGGGGACAGAGGGGAGGTGGGGGACAAAAGCAAGCTGGAGCAACAGGGAGAGATGAGGTACAGGGAGATGTTCACATGTAGTTATCATACAATTCATCATTTTTTCAGGGTAGAAAGAAAAAATTATGACCATGACATCATGGGTATGGTTATAAGTGAAATAAATCCCATGTATGAACACAGCCACATTAAATCAGTGATTCTGGATGTGGTCTTTTTAGCTGGTGATATTGCAACAGGTAAAAAGACTAAAATTGGCAAGTGTATTATCATCTTTTTTCCTTATCCACTAGGTGTTCCTGTTTCTAAAAAAAACAAAACATTAACCTTCAAGTGTAGTTTATTATGCTTCTTTTGTCCAATTTTATTATAATTTTGTCACCTAGACAACTGGCATAAAGACAAGCTTAAGCCAACGCTACTGAACAAATTTCCTCTTTAGTATACAGAAAAAATCTGTGTAGGAGTCAGTAACCGTGGATAGTCCTCCACCCCCTCTGCAGGCCACCTCTCTACCTCCTCATATCAACTCAGTGCTGCAGTAGCAACAGGGAAATCAGAGCGGCCCAGACATCATTTAGCAAAGTGACATCCCCCACCTTCTCTTGAGGGTCAGCGACACACTTCCAGGTCAGCTGCAAGTTGTCCTTTCTGCAGCATCTCCTGGTCTGCCCTGGGATCCCCGCCTATTTGATTGCTTCCTGAGCACTGCCAAGGGGAGACGACAGGGAGCCATATTTTCTATCTCATTTGGCTGCTCTCACTCTAGGTGCAACAGCTCAGTGGCGATCAGAGGTGCACGGAACACATCACAGTCTGTGATGAGACTGCAAAATAAGTGCCACTATTAGTAAAACTTTTAACCGTGTGACATTATGTGTGCGAGAAACAGAATACTGTTTTTCAAATTTCAGTTTCTCCAATTAGAGTCTTAAAGCCACATTTTATATACTTGAATAACTGATTCAAGTGAAATGCTAGAAGCATAAGGCTAACATGCATTTAAAATCTACTCTTTAGAAGGCATTACTATATTATATTTTAGAATGCTTCTAATTTTAACCTCAGTAATAAGGGATCAGTAGGTGTATGGTTGTTAACATTAATGGGAACAGAAAAGACATAAGCAGTTAAGATATTGACTTGGTGTTGGCACTGGATAAAAAGTTAGTTAATTACAAATGGAATTATACTTTGAATGTGGACAAAGCTTAAATATGATGTATAGTTTCACAGCAAGTAATGTGACCTACTACCTAATCGTAGGTAGTCAATAACAGTTTACAACACAGTAATTAAAGCATCCCCACAGATGGAGGATGGAGGTGGACTGGCTGTCATGATAGAAAATGTGCTCATGCAGTTGAATCTTTAAAATCTTTCTACAAAATGGTCTTAGGGTTTAAAGTCCGCCTTGACCTCTAACATGATAACAATGCAGCACACGCATCTATGTTGGTGGGGCTTTTACACGCTCTAAAACCTGCCAGTGTAAGCACTAACGAGCCCTTTAATCTGAGATTTTTCTGGAGCATGCATTTCATAGGCCCAAAACATTTTTTCTCAGATTAACTGACTCCATGGGAAGTAGTTAGTGTCATAAAGCTAACAATAGTTTTGAAGCTCCACTACCCACAAAACTTGTTTACAGTTTCTCACAAACCACAAGGGTCAACCGGTAACCCCAAGTATTGAAGACAATTTTTGGTGTCTCCACCCAACAAACTTTAATTTATGTATCTGACACAAATAAAATAATATGTGCAGGAGACAGGAGGTTATGCCTTGGTGCTCTGATTAAGGTTGACGTTTAACAAGTGAATCTGTTCTTCTTAAAGCCCTCAAAGGATTATTGGTTCATGGTGATCAAGGGTACACAAACCTCCTCATGCATCCCTATGTTGCTCTCTGATACTGTATATCAGCCTTAAATCCTTCACTGAATTGTGGAACACCTCCAAGCATCTCATTCATGGATAGATTATTTATTTGGTTTTTTGCACTTTAAACCTTCACAACCTGAGGGGCACACATACTGTAGAGGTTATAATGACCATTGTGACAGTTTATGGTGCAAATCTAAGTTTACTCTGATGCTCCAGTTCTCATTCACCTCCCACACTGACTCCACCACCTCACCACACATCAACATGCCTGCACAGGCCTCAGCCAAAGCATCCACAGTGTGTAACATAAGCCTCTGCAGTGCACCTCCTGTTTTATAAGGAGATAAAGGGCCACTAAAAATACCCAGCATGTGTGGAGAGATAGTCGAGCATTACGAGACATACAGTACCCAGAGCAAGCAGCCAGTAACCCACAATCAACCTTAATTCCAAGAAGCAGACATCTAAAAAAAAAAGGAAGCAGGTTCCCATTGACCCAACAATGGATGCTACTTTATAAAGAAATGTGATAAATCTTAATCTCCCCTGAAAACTAACAATGCAAAAGAAAGTGTCTGTGATGTATTATGCAGCGATTAACATACAATGAAAGGACATAATCGCACATGAAAGTGGATAAGAAACAATTCTGGATAAAACCCAAGGAGATACGTTTTAGGAAGTCAAGAGTCAGTTTGGATTATTTAATGCCCCTGTGCATAATCTGAAAACTTAAATAGAGCGGACATGGACGTTTTCATCAGCAGCACTTGATCCCTGTCTGACATGGATCCTTGATTAATTCAGCTGTTAAAAGCATTGTCACCTCTCATTACGAGGAAAGTCACCGTTCCCAGCTAAGACGTACACAATACACTCATAAAGCTTTTGCATTGTTCACATTGTTCTGTGTAGGCTCATGTCGTAAGGCTGAAGAAGGAGAAAAGTGCCAACAACTTTTCCGCTGTTTTGATGCACCTTAGATCCTGTTTAGAAAAAGAAAGTTCCATGTTGAGGGAAGGATGGAAAGAAGGAAGAGAGGACAGGTTGCTGTTTTTATCCATGTATACTGAGTATCAGAAATGCAGGTGTGAGCTTGCACATGTACACTATACCATCTAAATGAGGTGTATGCTGTTCTATAACTCTCGCGCTAGCAGTTATTGCATATGCATTACCTTCAGGTACATATTGCTTGTTAGAGAGAATATGTGGAGATCACCACATTCTGAGAGAGATCAGGACATTTGGGCTTTAACGAGGTGATTTTTTTTTCTCTTTCTCTCTCTACCCATTTAATCCCCACCCCACCCACCCCCCATCCAAATTCCTGTGCTAATTTACTTCTCAAAAAATATATATATCTTGTCTTCCAAAAAACTGCATGTTTTTTCCCCCTTACCCTTCTTAGCCATTATGTGGGCAATTTAAGGCTGACGTTAACAACCCATTAGGTTATTACAAGTGTCCTGACTCTCAGAATTATCAGCAGCAATCAATTATTTAGTGTTGAAGACGGAGTGCTGATTAAGTCAATGATTTTATACTTAATAAAATGCTTCCTCCTAGCAGAAATAAATTCCAGTTTGCATGATGTCAAGCATTACTGAAGACACAGATTTTCTTGCAGTACTTTTGAATACTAACTATCTCTTTGTATGATTTGTGCTATTTCTACATTGTCTTTCTTCTTCCATACTTTCACTGAAATTGATTCATGGCTCAGCCCAAATACAGACTATTCACTCAATTCACTCTTAGACTATTCCTTTTCTTTGTTTGACTGTGAAACAAACAAAAGGATGACATATTTATAGAGTAATTATCCATGCAAGTGTAGAGTCTATGGGGACACTTGTAGTGCCTGCTCACTGAAGCATAATAAGGCTAACAGATTTAATTTAGTTTCCAAAAACCCATTCTGTGCACCAGGCAAAAATCATATCAAACACTGAAACCCCCATGTCTGGTTAACTTATGTATTTAAAGGCATCTTAATACCGTCAACTTTGCCAGAGGTGTTTTCTGCTCATTGCTTATATCAGCAACAATAAAAAATTCAGATGGGAAACCAAAAGTTTTATTGCCAGATAATGTCATCAAACTGTATTGGTTGTATCTAGAAGCAAACCATTTTTTCTTATTCTTTCATATTTGACAATGGTCCATTCTGTTTAAAGTGCACCATCAGCTAAGTAATGTACCTTTTATGGGCAAACTTGCACTTTCTCTATATAATATTACTTTGTTTTACCTCTCTGCTCAATGAAGATAGGATTTTCTGGTTTGTGCTCATACTTTAGAGGCTTCAACTTTTGCTGAGTAATTTCCTGTGTATCATTTATTGTGAAGTAGTTTCTATTGAAGAGATGATTCATTCTCCATATACTGTTTACCTGTTTAATAATTTGGCTTCCTAGTTAGGGTAAACAGTTAGCACAATAACTGTGTACATTATTAACATATAATCTAATAATAAGTGGATGTGGTGTTTCCTGTCCTAATATTAGTCCAGCCTCTAAACATATTCCCTTGAATACTTTATTATGAGTTCCAGCTGCTGAATCGACTGCCGGTTGTAATTATTTTCTTTCACCTATGTCATAAATTCAAGCCCTTCATCTGGCATTAGTAAACATAAATATAAGATACTTCACTCGTCTCTACTTTCTTCAAATTGTAAATGAATTCTCCTCACCCATCCCATATACAATTTTCTTTTCAAATTAAATATGGCATTTTATAACTGTGGCAACACCCTTTTGTCCGGAGCCATAAAGATGGAATTACTTAATTATCTAAATGAGCTCTTGTTCTTGAATCAAAGGAGTTCCCTTGAGCACACTAGTTCTTTCTTCAACTGATTGAAACGTTTATTTTCCTCTTGATAATCTGCAGTTTGCATTTAATGCTAAAGCCAAACTCCCATGACAGGACACAAGTCTCGGGGACTGATGGAGGTTCAAAGGCTTAGAAAGGGAGATTTAATATTCAAAGTAGTTTTACTGAGAATCCTGATCAGCATTGATGACCCAAAGATCAATCGGACAGAGAGACATGGTTCTATGGCTCTGCTGTGGTTCTGTTATTGAGCAGGATAGACAGATAGACAGATATCATGAGCTGTGATGTGTCAGGCAGTGCAGACGAGAGAGGAGCACAAGATTTTCTTCAGTTGAATGTAGTGTTACATGTCCACATAACGTGACTTAGCTATATAGAGAAAACTTTGTGGAAGTGATATGTACTGCCAACAGTTGAGCGGTTTATGTGGAAATACTGATATATAATATATAAAAATATAGAATGGGTATAGTATATATATAACACAGCAAAAACACTGAAGACAGCCTAACCAAAATTCAGAGTGTAATATAACATATGCATCAATAATCTACAAGTGATTTCCTGATTTACGATGTTAAAGTTTGTGTAGCTGACACTTCATCACAGGTTAAAGTGACTGACAGAATAAATACCTTTTCTGAAGCTTTCCTGAAACCACATAGAGTCAACGTGCCTCATCTATTCTCATTCGTCTCATGTTTTTCTCACTTTTTCCATTCCCTTCCATCCTCACTTGTCTCGGAGGATTGTTCGTTTCTGTACGCAGCTCAGTTTTGTCACTTGTTCTCATAATTAGCTTTTTCGTTTGCGTGGTTTGCATGTCTCTTCTGGGCTAGAGATCGTCCCCTCTTTGTTGAACACCCTCGGTTTCACTGGGGTGATGATATATAAGCTGATATTTTCCTTCCTGAGTTTGTCTCTAATCAGCTTATAGGTCTCTCATCTGTTTCACCTGGGCTATAAAATCATGGAAGAAATACTGTTTCTCTCCATTTTATACTTCCATTTTTCTTCCATGTAGCCGTCATAATGTTTTCCTTCATCGTTCATAATAGCAGCTATTCTTACTTGATCCTTGCGCTCCCTAAAGATGCAGTGAGCCTGGATTTTAATAAACTTCTAGATTGTCTTTTAGTTCTAGCAATTGTTTTTCGTTAACTTTCTCAGTTTTCCTTTTACTTTCTCCCTCTATTTTTATTTTGCACTTCCTCCTCATCTCCCACTTGGATTTCTTTGCTCTCCCAACTTCCACCTTTTATCTTTGTGTACTTTTTCTTTTTATCGACTCCAGCTTGTTTGACTTTTCTATTTTCTCCTCCTCCTTTATTTCCTGTCCACTCACTGTTACACATCGCCTGTCTTTATATTTTATTCACTTTTTTTATTTTCCTCCATTTCCTCTGCCTTTCACTTTTATTTCCTGCTTGTTCACATGACATTCACTTTGTTTTTATTTTTTTCCCCTTCCTTTGCTTCTAATTTTTTTAATCTCATTTCCTGCTTGATCTACCTATTCAACCTTTTACTTTCCTCTCAATACCATTCCCACCACTTAACTTAATTTATTACCTCTTCAAAGACTTGAGCTTTCCACAATATATTGTCCTAATTTTTCCACCTCCATTTTTGTCATCCTATTATAATATTAATTTTAATGTCCACTCATGATATAAATATAATACTCTTCACACACCTACACACACACTGAGCATTACAATGCTGTGACAGTAGGATCAATGAAACCTGTTCACTTTTTTTACAGTCTGCATGTAAAAATTACAAATGATACAATTCAGTTTCTAGTCCCCTAATATTGTCTCCAGAACTTCATTTGGATTTCTATTAAACCAAAGTGGGGGTTAAGTCATTGGTTGCACCTCATGCAAACTGGGAAGTGGATTGAAATTCATTACTGCAGCACCTGCCTCACTCCAATAGCATTTCATCTTTCAGTGTGATTAAATAGGAGACTTTTTACACCTAATTTGTTAATTCATCAAAAGAGTTCCTTGTGGAATAAAAGGATTGTATTAATCACATTTTGGCCAAATGGAGATAGGTTTGAATAAGCTCAAACAGTAAATGCATCACAAATGAGTTTTCTAGTGAAGGTGTCTTATAGCAGACTTGCTGCTGTAACAGATTACCCCAGTCAGGAAAAAAAAAAAAAAAAGAAGAAGGAGACACATGACTATGTGTCTGTTAGATGACATGTTACACAGTGAATATACTGTAGATGATGAACTGAGAATATCAAATAGGGATCTATATGAATGCTTTTTTGAGATGCAAAACCAATTTGCAGTACAATAAATGCAGGTTTTATATGTAAAGTTATAGATATGAAACCTGCTGATTTATGAACTTTTCTCACATTCCTGTCCTCTTTGGAGAAATTGGCTGCCAGATGTGAATAATAAACTGAAGGAAAGCAGAAGGATTTCAAAGATTGCTATAGAGGACGTGGGCGAATCTTGACCATCTTGTTTGCCCATCTTTTGTCATCTAATTTGTCTCATAAGTACCATATTTTCTAACAGCTGTTAGAAGGTAAATATCCTTGGTCCAACCTGCCATAGTAAAGCACTGGCATTCAGAAGTTGATAAATGGACACTCAACACTGGTTATTATGATGAATGGGAATTCACACTGGTAAACGTGCCAGGTACGGAAGAGGGAAAAAAAAAAATCTTCCAAAAGGGCTGCCAATGGCAAATTGGAAAGTGATGCCTATAGGATCAGTTGACATTCACAGTATTGGCTTTTATTGGATTGTTGGACTTGCTTGAAAATAGGCCAGTGGAATAGAGAGGTGCTTTGAAAACACATGATCGATTTCCAAAAAAAAGTTGGAAAAAGAATTCCAATATTCTGAAGTCAGTTGAGAAATAAAAATCAATAAGCACATCATCCATTACCATGGTGAGTGCAGATTAGTGGGGGTCCAAGCTTGTTTAGCCATCAGTGCAGGCAGCTGCAGACAAGGATGTGGTCAACTGATGCATTATAATAATAATATAATGTATTTTCATTAGAGAGAGAGAGAGAGGGGTGTGATGTTGCAAACTACACTGGGTGTCTCATCAATGGGGTGTATCAAGTGGCACAAAGAACATGAGTGAGAGTACAGAATAAAAAGGGAAGAGAGATGCAGAGGCAAGAGAGGTACGGTATAGGGAAAATTAATCACAACCATCTCGACTGGATAATAAGAGAAGAGCAGGAGAATATAAATAGTGAGCAAGAGACTAATGGAACTCATTTTAGGAGAGTATTTAACCCATTTCAGAGAGAATACAGGGTAATCAATTACATGCACGTTTAGCCAAGGCCTTAACTTTAATTACTCTTCAAATGTGATTATTTTCTGACATGCTACTGTCCTAGAAATAGATATAATACTAGCTACTAGCTATCAAACTGTTGGCTATAGGCTTCAGTTTGTTGAAGAGCTAGACCCAGAAAAGTAACAAGCAGCATTTCTATGAATTATACTGTATTCTAATCCTTAGGCATGTTTCTTCTGTTTATGAATGTGAGTTTGGATGCACCCAACAGTGCACTTGGATTTATTATTTCAGCTGCCATCTGTAGGATTATTGTTTGTCACATAACTAAGCTGTCGTTTTTGTTTTTACTGACAGACTATTCTTTATTCATGAGTACTGACTCAAACCCAGTGAGATGCAGCAAATCTGAAGACATATGTCAAATCACTCAGCTACATCATAGAGACTGTGGACGAAAAAGGACATCTCTCATTTGAAAAGTGAAGCCTAGGAAGTAGGATGGAAGTAAAACAGCCACCAGGGGGAAAAGATGGTATTTCTATAAAGTATGTTCCTTTATAGAGAAATACAGATGATAAAGCAAGTCACATACAGTATGAGTGGACACCAGTTTGATTGACAGCTGGTACCGTCCAGTTGGAGGCAGGTTGCAGGTAAATTTCTGGTTTCAAAAACTGACATGGCATCAGTCAAATTATAAAACTCAAAACGTAGAGTCTATGGTCACAGTGTAAGACCTCTCCTTGCTCCACTGTAGCTGGCTTCAGAAAGACTAATGCTGGTGATTCTGGATAAAAAGGTAAACAATTCTATCCCGAAAGGGCATCCATTACTATATGTTAGTTCAGGACAATATTCTTTTGGAAATAAATAATTCTTGTCCACCCAGTCTGTTTTCTTTTTTGGTCAGTTCTCGAAACTTGCAGGTGGTTTACTGTTGTCCCCTACGACAAGTTGATGAACAAGAAAACCTTAATTAAACCTAAAGATCATTACCTCCTTCTCTCCTTTAATGATTATAGCCCCAAAGGTACACTCTGACATGCATATCCTTTTAACTATTAACCTGTAAACTATTATCTACAATTAATCAATGGCTGTTACTGTAACACTTGAGTACTTTGTCTCCAAATACACCCAAAACTGATGAAAGTTTCCATATTCTGTTGCCTCAGCCGTACTTGGCCTTCATTTCCAGTTAGTAAATGGAAGCATGTTATTCTGAGAGAAACATGTTACATATAAAACCCTCTTTTCATCATTATTTCATCTTACTATAAGAATCCTGCAAATATAAAGAAAAAGATCAAATGTGTGAATAAAACCCACATTAAATTAAATAGTAAACATCAGTGAATGGTTAATATGGCAACTAAAATATCTAAAAAATAACCCTGACACACTCTGTGACAGTGACATTGAAATCGTCTCCCCCACAGTGTCAGCAGTCGGTTTAAACTGGGGCCTACAGGTGTTCAGTCAATATGTGCTCACAGTCTGTAAGACACTGGGGAGGTCTGTTAGAGCCACAGTGTGCTAGTCTAGCAGTAGCCTTGTTTGTCTGACAGTCAGCCCAACACTAATCCACTGATTCACTCTCACATTGGAGAGGGATAGAAATGGCTGGAGGGTGTTATCTGGAAAAAATGCAACTCTGCACTCGCATTCAGTTCCAGTGAGATGCTCCGTTTGGGTGTTTGAAGGAACCAATTCATCTAACCACACAGATGCATGCATGTGGCAAAAATAAGCACTTATATATATTAGAAACCACATTATGCATAGATGACATGGGGAAAAATAAAGACAAGATTTGATTCCTAGTCAAGCACCCTGTCATTTATCATCTGATAGACAAGCTTAGCAATTATGCTATGGGGCAGTCCTTGGATTTTTTGACATCTTTAATGCAAACCCAGCACTTACAATGCTCTATATCTGTCAGAGAGGACACATACAACTGCAGATCTACCACAACAGAGGCGATGCTACTGAAATTCAGAGTGGAAGAAGTGGCACAAAGGAATCTTCTTGAGTGCCAATTAAGAAACTTAAAAGCCATAAAAAAAAAGAAAAAAAGATTTGAGTGATTCCAAACAGCCCCACAAAAATGTACTAATAACATTAACGTTTTCCTTTTATTAGCTAATGTCACACTGCATGCCAGTATTCTCGAGTATTTATGCTATTCTGTCTTGCAATGCACCCCACTAGGAAATTGTGTAAGATGAAGAACTAACAATCAACCAGAAATAACAAAGCAAAGGCATGTTCATACTAAATGAAGAAGCCGTGTAGAAATAAATCAATTTCATGTCCTATATATGATGGTGTTTGTTTTTTTTTTGTCACATGACCAACTGTAAAGTTTTTGCAACTTTTCATTTAACTGGATTTTTTAATGTAAAATATGCACAAATATCTCACAGATATGTCTTAGATTCAAATCATTGTACAATGCGTTGACACATTGCTGTTTATGAGTGTCAAGGTAAACGTTAAGGTAATAAGTGCATTTTTCTGATGACCTAAAATCAAATACCTGGCCATACAGCAGTTTAACAGGTTAAATGCTGATAGTATTGCTTGAAAGAGCCCGTAATAAGATTAAGGACACAGCATACACAATATGTTAAATCATTTCTTCTCCGCAAAGACACAACAGAGGCAGAATAATAACATCAACAAAAATCACAAAAGGTTAGACACTGCAGCTGTAAAATGGCTCCATCTATAAGTTATAGCATCCTCCACGATTCTGTTGAGCCATGCACTCTACTTTTATGAGGGTAACGTGTCCTTTGCTTAACCCTCATATTTTTAACACAAATCTGCAACCCCTTCAGCTTTGGGTTGGCTAATTTCTCAATAACAATCCTTCGATATCTGATGCAAGCAAACAACCACAACTGCAGAGTCACAGCTCTGCATATGCATCCCAATGGATACGCATTCAGTAACTCAGAGATAGCTCGACAGATGGA
Organism: Brachirus orientalis; assembly: GCA_016785285.1. Taxonomy (NCBI): domain Eukaryota; kingdom Metazoa; phylum Chordata; class Actinopteri; order Pleuronectiformes; family Soleidae; genus Brachirus; species Brachirus orientalis. Next base: position 1,699,906 of record JAFBJR010000113.1, on the reverse strand, counting down.
TTACATCCCTGTTGTCAGTGCTTTGGTGCTTTGCTCACGGCCGTAGGGCAGAAGTGTCTGATAAAAGCATATCAAAATAGTTGTAGAGTTCTTGGCCTATGAGTCTACACTGTCTCCAGCATGGTAAAGGATTGTGTGTTTATTGGAAGCATGAAGAGAAAAGTCACACATTTCTATGCAAGAGGTGTTTGGTGCATAATGCCTTTGTTTGTTGTTTGTTGAAAGTCCCAGGGAAAAAAAAAAAAGAAAAGAAAAGAAAATGCTGATTCACCATTTTGGGCGACCTTGCATCCAGTTTGAATGTGTTTGTATGTGTGTGGGAGTGGTAATAAAGAAGGGTGGGAGCATCTATATATGCTGCACAGCCTAAGTTTAATTGCTTGTGGTGGCAGTCAAAGTCAATATGCTGGTCAATGGTCCATGCAATCCGCAGGTTCATTTCCCCATAATTACTCTACATGCGCCTGACCAATGCATAAGTCTGTCATCATTAAAATAATACGAGTGGGTTGGGCAAGAAGGAGGGTAGAAGAATGAGGGAACAAATGCAAAAGAAATGAATGGATCAATACTACAATAAGTCAATACAGGAGCGAGAAATGTCCGAGGAGAGTGGAGCCACAGAAGAAGAAAGACGTGCTGGGAAGGTCACACATATGAACAATTCAAAACAATGTGCATGGATGGCCTAATGTGAAACCTTTAAGTGAGCTTTTAAAATGTAAAACAAATGAAACAAAAAACTAAACAGAAAAAATTACTTTACTAAAGTTTTTCAGGCCTTTAATATAAGCTGTTAGTGGTTGCATATTATTTAAAAAAATTCAAATGCAAATTCAGAGGCACAGACTAACAGCCAGTGCAGTTTTGATGACTGGAACCTTTCAATATTTGACAGAACATACTGAACGACAAGGTCATGAAGAACATTTCTTTTATGAATAACGATTCGCCAAATGAATTTTAATGCAACCCACCAAAAGCATCTGTGCCTCAAGCAAGGCAAACTTTTCTTTCCTGAAAATGAACAAATTTGATCAGATTTGTCTTTCCACTCAGCAGCTCATATGCTGGATCAAAACACCTGGATGAGAACCCAGTTATTGACAGAAAAAGTAATAAGCATTTTCCAAAGCAGCAGCTCAGCTCATCACTTCCCCCCCCTGAACCTACTGGTCTGCTGCGTAATGCATAACAAATAAAAGGTGTGTGCTTGTGCGTGCGCGAGGTTTTGTGCATCCTCTGTGGCGCAGCCATGTGTTCTACAGTTGCTGAGTGTAATCCTCGGCCTTTACCAGCTGCCCACAGGTCTCCCAAAAATGTCTTACTCAAATTAAAAACAGGTGGACACAGTTTGATTAGCTTGTTAAAATACACCTGCTACTGAAGGGCGAGGTATTACAAGTACACACACACTAACACACACATACACACAGGAACTTCTGGGCCTCTGGAGCTATAATAATAATTATAGGAGGAAATATTAGTTGCATTAAAGGCTTTTTACAGGTTTAAAATCTGCAACACTAAGCACCCTAATGTCCATGGGCGAGGAGGATACTAAAAATAGATGGCATACAGTGGACTTCACCAGCTCACAGTCATTCATTCCTTGCTAAACGGTGAAATTACTGGTGCTCATTTTATCCACGATGGCTTTTTTTTTCTGAAATATTTTGATCATATAACCTATTCTAGCTGAGTTTTATTGTTATTTCCTGTTACAAGTAGGATTTGCTTCACAAATACAAGCTGTCATCTTGCTTTAGGGAGGATATAAAACAAATTACACTGAAGGTTACTAGGCTTTTGAAAAAAAAAACCACACTTTATGTTGAGCTTTACAATAGATGTAAAAGTTATGGTGAAAGCAGTTTTTTTGCTTGTTTGTTTTTTTTTTTTTTTTGTTGCTCTCTTCAAAGCAACAATCATCAATCCAATATCACAAATGAGACTCAGCAGCTCAGGCGATTTTTCTCAAGGGAAAACTACCAATGATGAATACTACACACAGATTATGAGGAGCTAAAATAAGCCTCCAGGCTTTCTTTTGTTATGCTCAATATCCTTTTCATGAGTTGAGGCCATTTATTGGAAACTGTGATCTATAACTTTACTGCATTCACTTCTTTGACTTTGCTTCATTGTCAGCTCAAATAGTCTCTTCTTTTATTGCTGTCCTGAACCATAACCTAAGAAATGTGCATTTGAAAACTGTGCAGATTTTGCTGTCTAATTTGCTGTAACCTGAAGAGCAGACGCCAATCCTCACAACGGCAGCATTGCAGTTCATTAATTAAACTAATAGCATGCCTAATTTTTCAACACCCATCAGTTTTATGGTGTGCTGTGATCTTACCATTCCAGAAGACAGGAGAGACGCTCTCTGCAAAAGGGTTTTATGGTATGATTTGAAAAACCACTGAGTCACTGTTACATTTAAACATTTCTCAAAATGAAGCACTTTATTCTTGTGTCAGCCTTCACTAAACGGCCAGCATGTACAGTAAATGCCTCAGTGTCTTAGTGTGCATGTGTGTGTAGACAAGCAGTGGAGCCTATCACTGTACTGCTGAATAATTCTCCACCATCACCAATGGGACAAGGGGTAATTGAATCCTGGCACTTCATGTTTTAAATACTCATTTATGCATTAAACATACCTATGGTAGATAATAAGACACTATTATAGTATTTCTCTTTTAATGAAAATTCATTACGTGGTAGACAAGCTCGTCCGTGTAAAGCCTTTGCCCAACCCCTCATTTCACCCTTCAACAATTCCCTTTCCAGCAGCCATGCTCTGGGTCCATAAAACGTCTTCATATGAATATTTAATGTCAAACTCATGTAATGCAAATTCAATTTTGTTTTATTTTTCTCTCTGCCCCGTCCATTATTGTTTCAAGTGCTCTGAAAGATCTCAGTGAGAGTGAAGACTCACTGTTGAGAGTCCACAGGCTTAGTTTGCAGACTGAACAGGGAAGCCTATGGGACAATGATTATATATACATATACTGTATATATTGATTGATATTAAAGCTGATTTTATGCATGTTTTACCATTATCTGAAGTGGTTGGATTTTAATGCAGACCACATTTATTATTTATCATCTAAATGCTTTTCGTGATTTAGAAAATTAGATATAGATAAAAGATTATTATTGCGCCCAGCAGCAACTCAAATAGAGAAACATACAACAGACAGTTAGTTATATGAGTAGGAAGAATTTCAGATGTTCAGGTCATACAAAAAGTTTGGGTGAAAACTAAGTGTGCCTCTTTCCAACGTCACAATTACTCATTTCTGAAAGGAAAAATAATTGGGGGCACACAGTCATTTCTATTGCATTAATCAAAGGACATTTTTACCATTACACGATACAACCGGGGCTACCAAACAGTCAGACTCATTAACGCAATCAGCTGTGAAGCTGAGATGTCTCTTTGCACGTCGCCTCTGTGATTTTAACTTGTGACTTATTTGTGCTCAGCTTAGGCTGCTTTCTACACTGTTGCTTTAAAAGCACATGAGACCTATAGGAACATGATGCGTTCTTTGACTGACCTGTAACTGTAGAGCACCTGATCACAGGAGGACAAAAATAGTTTATTTGGCTTATTAAAAAATGTCATATACAGTGTGTGTGTGTGTGTGTGTGTGTGTGTGAATGGTCTGTTACAATGCAGATGCCTGGCAAGATGAGTAGTGACCAAGCTATGGTGGGATGCAAGAGCAATTTACTTCAAATAAAACAGCATTGGTGTTGTAATAGCTGCAAAATCAACAACTTGCCAGCCTTAACAGCAGACACGGCATCTTGAATGCAAAAAGAAAAAGCCAGTAAAGAAATAAGATCTTCACCAAAACTGAAACAACACAAAAACAATATCAGTGCTTGGAACTTCTTTGCTGGCGACACAACAACAAAAAGAATCTAGAAAGCCAATCAGCCTGGTAATTTTTTTCCCCAACCTAGTATGAAATCCCACTTTCTTCTTAAAGTCCTACAGTCCATCCAGCATTTTAATATGTATAAAGAACTTTCCGTTTTTCTTTTTTTACTGCGAGCATACCACAGAGAACACAGATTTATATGCAAGTCTGCTAATATGGGCTTCGAAACAGCAGATGGGAAAACTCCTGGACCCAGGTCTGTCCAGGCCCCTGACCCACCCCTTACCTTCTGTACCAGTTGCCTTGCCAGGTTAAGAACGCCAGAGACCTAGCCCCTCTCTCCCTGTTGAGGCTTTTTTTTTCCTGTGTGGGGTGGGTGAGACCTGGCACAGCACTCATTGGAACATTGGTAGCAGAGGTCAGCGTGTGCTGTTATCACCCTGTGGCAAATCATCACTGTATCCAAACCTCTGCCTGCATTGGCAGAAGAAAAGGAAATGTGGAAGTGGGAGGTGGGTGGACTTTGACATCAGAGACAATAGAAAATGGTTACATTTATTTCCCACCAAAAAAGAGGGAAAAAAGGGAACTTGTTCAGGTACACAAGAATACACAAAAAACAACTTAGCACTTTGGAATAATTCATGTCTTTATGGGCCTTTTGTCACGGGTAGAGAAGAAAACAGTCTAAGATTCTTAATTTCTTATGATCCGTTACTGATCAGGCAAGTCCTCCAGGAGTAATTGCTGTTAGATAAGTAGTGTGAATGGCCATTAAAGCTTAAGTGTTTTGCATTGTTTGACAGAAACAGTTCCCTGAATAGTACTGTATGTTTCTGAGGAGACTGAGGACTGATGTGGCAAGAAGCAGCACCATGTCTGAAATTGGATCTATGCACGTGAGCTATTCACTTCATGACAATCTGTAGCAGTGACATAAGTGACATTTAAAAAAAAAAAAAAAAAGGGATAAGAAGGTCTTTATTAATGTTGATGGAGATTCTGCACTGGTCTTTTTGAAATTCCCTTATGCTGCCCTAAATAGTGTTTTTACTGAAAAAAATTACAATATAACAAACATTTGTGCCTCTTATTCCTCTTATGCTTAAATTAAGTTTTAAAAAAAGGAATGCTATTTGAAGTCATTATTGTGATGGTTTAATTATTTATGAGTGCCTAGGCATAACCTAGTATGGGTAAAGCTTTCAAGATAACATCAGAATGAAATGCAAATGGTTTTTTCCCCTTCTGTTCATGGTATGACTGCAGAATAGGTTTTTTAGTCGGCTGCTTTTATGGAACAAGGAGCTCAGCATTATGTACATATTCAATTGTCCTATTTTTGTCTTTTCAATTTCTGGTTCTCCTCCCTCCTCTCTCCCTGCCATACCCAAGCCTGTCAGCACATTTTCCTACTTCCTTCTTGCCCCCCTGTATGTGTCTGTCTGTACACGCAGAGTCTACATTGTCAAGAAAAAAAAATTACAACAAATTCAACAAACAAAGAAGGCCGGATGCACATGAACCTCTGCACACTGTCAGCATAAGACAGAATGCATGTATTGCAATGCAAAGAGGAGTAACTTTATGTCCTCTCGATTTCCGCTGTCTCAAGCAGCGGCTGATCAGATGGACATGCACTTGTTTCCTTGTGCTTCTCTTCGATATCCTTCATTTTTGTGCTGTTGCCAGCATGATGGTGAATTTCCCAGTCAGCCAAACTCACATGCTGATTCCTTGATTTTCAGCCCATTCGCGACTGAACGGAGGACATAATCCTCAGCATGTTTTGCTCTTGGCTCAATCATCTGGAAGATGCTGGAATTAAAGAGGAGACACAGCCAAGTGCCTGCAGGTAGGAACAGTAGCATGTATGTAAGTCTGAACTCTGATACATTATGTTTAGCCTATAATAACTGTTTCACTGAAGACAGCAGTTGTACAAATGTGAATGCACAAGCAGGAATGAAAAAAACTATTGGGTAGAATATGTTCAGGCTTCCACATGCTATCATTGACTAATGCATGCTGTTTATTTAAGATGTATTATTACATATTTAATTAATTTTACTCTTTGTTATGAGAGCATTCTATCTATCTGTCAATCTACAAACACGTACAGTGTCATTCTCAAGACTCAGCACCGGAAATGTATCAGGCTTGACAATTAGAATCTTCCAAGAACTCTTGATCACAAGTAGGAGTTAAAGGTCAGTTCATTTGTCACCCACACACCTGATCATTACAGTAGCACCAGTGAAAGCTGTGACAAATGAACCCCTCTCACTTTAATGGACTTGGCATTCTGGTATTCTGAATGCACATACACTCAAGTGCAACTTGGGAATCACCAAAACACATCCATTTACTATGGAGATTCTCAAACACCACTTCAGCCTTGAACCCTGTAGTTAACAAGCACCTATGCACAAGAACTGATAGGCACTAGATGAGGAACTTGGTGAAAGAGGATGAAACAAATAATGGTTGTTATGCCATTATGCAATCTTATATAAGAGGTTTGTGGAAGGGGCAGGTTCCACACTGTGTTCCTGTCCTATAGTGCTACCACACTGTTACTTTCTTTTTGAATGTAACTGTGTTTACTGATATGTTTCAAATGATTTTCATATCGTAAACCCACAACCCTATTTCACCGTATTCTAGAAAATTAGGCTGCTGTAAAATTTTTTTAAACAACTTTGCACAATGAGAGTGTCACCAATAAGAAAAGAGAGGACCTCCAGGGACTTTGCATTTTCCCGAGCTCCCCCTCTGTGGTTTCCCATTGACAATGCACTTTGATCTCTGGCCAAGCCCCAAACACAAGAGCGAGCCCCCAGTGGCAGTAATTACTGCACCACTCAGCCAAAATGACCGATGAACAAAATGTCACAATAGCATGGCCTGTTCGCTGCCTCTTTCGTTCCCCTTGCACTCACACATTCATAAGGATCCAGAAATTGTCACTGTCTTATCCACACACCAATACTGAATACTTGACTGCAGGAGGGCAAACAAACTGCGCAGGTGAACGCTTTGGCAGGTGTTCACGCCCCTTTTGTCGAGACAAAGTACGAGGCTGTGAGAAAAGGAAGGGAGAGCGAGGATGATGGGACTTTTAGATAGCCTGTCACAAAGCAGCCAGCTATGTCTGTAGCAGCAGGGTCGAATGCCTAATGCTAATTACATTGATGAATGGCATTGGCTGCATGTCCCACTACCAGCGATTTATGGCCTTGGTGACCCTAAATAACATCATACGTGAAGGACAAAGAATGCAGGATGCAGAGAAAAGGATAGGGGAGGGGGGAGAACAGCTCTGTCTCCCTTTCTGGGGAAAAAAAAGGGGGGGTGAAATGGATTCTTGTTGTCATTACCAGCCTGTATGATCACCATTTCATGGCCCCCCACATAGCTAATTGAATCTGCTCCTCAGTCCTGCACTGAGCCCCCTTTACAGCTGGTAGGACTACTTTGATTACATTTCTGATGGGGGGAAACGCATTATTTGTATTTGTGACATGATTCACTTAAAAACACAGTGACGCGCGCACACAGAGCGCATTTCCACAGTCACATGAAACATGACGTACAAAGGATGTAATAGTCAACTAAAAATTAAACATATTACTGCAACAACAAACAGTTCTAATACCACTGATACTACTAATAGTAAAGACAAAGAAAACTTTTTTGCGTGTGTGTGCGATTATATGAGGCGAGGCAGAATAACAAATGGAAGGATAGAGAGAATGATGAATTAAGGAGAATTAACATTCATGCATTACATGACTTTGCTCATTTCTCTGTGTGCTTTTCTTTTGTACAGCAGAGATAGAGAGAGCAGGGCTGACCCCAGATTGATTCTTCCTCTGATTCCCATTGTACGCATCATCAAAGGGAGACATGGTGATCTTGAAGACAGTTAGGAAGGCTCAGCCCTGACACTACTGTAATAAAACAGACTGGGGAGAAGGAATGAGGATGTCAACTTCGGCTGCTGCATCTGCACTTTCATCTATTGCCCCTTTTCCATCCCGTCAGTTTTCTGATGTGATGGATGTCGGTGCAAAATGCAGTGGGTGACAGGCCTAACTTTTTAGCCCTGAGTCATCTAGCATATTTTTTTTTATATATGTTGTTAAAAGATGGGTGTGAAAATGACTGATCCATTTCAGACCACAACACAGTCTCAGGCAAGACAAAACACAATTGAAATAAAAAAAAAAGTATTAATGCATGGATAAAATGTTGGTTAATTACTAACTGGACCACACAAAAATAAACTCACATCGACTGGTAGTTATCCAGTAGGAGTTTCTAGATATGAATTGGGTATTTTTTTCTCGCAACAGCACTTCTCCTGTTCTCACATGGGCTCACTTCAAAGAGTTGGCAGGAGAATATTCACAGAGTCTTTTGTGGACTCTCATCTTCACTACCTTTGGACAATCTTCAGAATATGTCCAGATTTCAGTGTGTGGGTTCTACAAAAGAAGCATGACTTTGTTTTAAGTTCAGTGTGGAATTCTGGTAGCAAACAATTTTTTTTTTTTTTTTTTGATGATGTGACTTTTTGAATTTGCATTTTGAATATGCCGCGGTTCACTTTAAGTGGAAACTGTTTAAGTTGTCAATGCCTGGCCAACAGTATGTGTGTTATTCTTGCATCTACAGCATCTGTGCCCATACAAACACATTACTGGCTATGAATCACCCAGCAGAGCAGCATCCATAGTAAATTATTTTTTTAAGTCTATCAGGAGAGGATTTAGTGTTCATCTTCTTGGCTGCACATGATCAACATTTATAGTGTAAGCTGGAATTTGCTGAATGAATTGCAGACTAAGAAATTTAATAAAGAGATATGGAGTTATTTATCATGATTAGAGCTTTTTTTTTGACAGAAAATGATGTGTTTTTGGTAAGTGTAAGACTACTTTAGTGGAATATATTTAAATGAATCATTTTAATTTTGAGGCTCAGGGTGAAGAAGGTGCCATTTTTCTCTCACCAAACCAAGGCAAATACTGTAATTCACCCAAACCAGGATGAATAGTCATTTGTAAAATGAATTTCCTGTAAGCACTCCGGCAATCCTAAATGTAAGGTCATAATGTAATCACTAAGGCTATATTTACTTTAATGATTATGATGACAATGAAAATCAGATCAAAAGTTATCTGAGTCATTTTGGAAAGGGGTAGGATATAGTCAGAAACATTTAATAACTAAAGTAATGCAATGTAGGATTTGCCCTTGAAGATAAGATATACATTCAGTCATCCAGCAGCTCACAAACTAGACATGACAGTATATATACAGTAAGTCACATAATATGTGCATTTATTGACAAGCAAACAATACCAGTGTACACTGAAGCAGGACTACTAATGCACAAACGTCTTGCACGTCTTCAGACCAAGGACAGTAGCCTACGTTATAGCATACAAATATGATTAAACTGTTTTATTTTCCAAAATATTACAAACATAAACCCCAAAAAATGATAAAAGAACAATAGTGCTTCAATTTGCGTAGCTTGAGTGTTCAACTTGGCTTATGTAACCTATTGCTCATTGTATGCACATTGTATGAATTACCTGACTTATGAACAAGAGGACAAGATGACAGCCTGACACATAGCAAGTTCAAACACTCTTAATATACAGTAGATGAGAACAAAACTGTTACAAGCCTTACAAGCCCAACAGTAACAGGACCAGGTCGCCCTGGGTCAATTATCCCACCGGTTGTGGAGCGAATGAAAGCCAGACCAACATTCTCCCTTGTCTAGAATCTTACTCTCTCACTCTCCATAATGGTGCTGCCTCTGCCATCCACTAAATGAATAGTTCCAATCTTTTAACTTTGTCACTTTGTTTGCTTCCTCTTTTGAACAAGGGGGTTAAAGAGTTGTGACCTACAGTATGTCGTAAAGTAGAATGTTGTTGTTTGTTTTGTGGCACCGACCCCAAACCAGAAGTTACTCAGGTTTTGTTAAAACTGCAGCCCTGGTCAGATTTTTAAGCATATCCAGACTGTATCCTACTTGATTTGCACAGCTTCAAAAACAAATTTCAAACCACATGCAGAGGTTTCGAATTCAATTCTGACCAAATCTCGGTCGCTCAGATCAGATTTCCAAATGTCTTCTGCGTCAGCGTGACTCGAATAACAACTACAAATTATATATTGTCTAACATGTTGTAAGCTGCCATCCAAGACTTTTGGTTGGTGTTCATGTTTGACTAGAAAAGTAAGCCAGGGACGGAGCGACCCTTCTACCAGCACGACATGTTTATCAGAAGGTTTGGTAGCCAGGAAGCAGTTATGCAACATGTTTTTGCAAGAAAGTGGAAAATAATTCCAACACACAATTACAAACTTACTTATCAGACTGTATAAAATGATGATTTTGATCTGAGGCCAAGAGAAGCTATCTGGCTGTTATCCATTGTTGTGTTACATGAAAATTGTAAATAAAACTTTGCCTCGCTTAGGCTGTAAACACTGTGCTTATAAATCCTATTTGGACTGCAGTCTAAACAAGGTCACAGTGCCAACGCAAGGGATGCAGACCTGCTCGGGTTCTTGTAAGTTGATCAAAATAATTTGAGACTTTTTTGAAGGTTGTAATCCTATATTGTGTTGCTTTAAATTAAAACTAACAAGCTAGTTACAGTTATATATCATGCAATAGATCTTACAATGAAGTGTTGAGAAATCATGACTTGATTTTTGATGGTTTCAAATATCAAAAGATGTATTTGGTCTGATCGAACTCTGAAAATGAGCTGTGCACAGAAGGCACAGTTTGCTTAGCACATTAATATTTTAATAGACAGAATGAATATGCACAAAAACATGTTTGAAGTGCCTTCCATTTTAATGTGGGAGTTTGCTTGTGGCTTGTGCTGCTGCTGCTGCAGATTTTGAGAAGCACCTTAAAGCAGTGGAATCAATTGTTAACACTAAATACTTTTAAGCTGCTGTGCCATAAAAAGTTTAAAATGATGACTTCTATTGTATTGAAGAAGAGCAATGAAATGCAGCACTGTGTAGAAAGTTTGCTAGAGTCGGAAATGTTGAAGGTTCTCAAACTGCATGAGAGAAAATGAAATGCATTTTTGTACGTTGTGCAGTGTACTTAAATCATACTGCCTTTTTTGCTTACTGAGAGCAATATATTATCATTGTTTCAGTGTGTTAATATTTCATCGCAACACATTCAGTTAGACATGTCATGCAGCTCAGCTCCATGTTCTCCATGCCTCTCCTTAAGGGGAGGCCAGTTGCCAGGCAACAGCCCAGAGTCTATGATTAAAACTTTGATTTCCAATCTATCACCTAAGAGACTGATGTGGCTCCTTTCCTCTGATGCTCTGCAGAGCAGCTGGGATGGACTCGTGCACAGTAGCTTCACACAAGCCAAATTAATCCTTACTGTGAAATGAGACATTTGGTTCACATGGAAGCGGGCTTCTTCATCTTTAACCAACCTGACATGGAGCTACGCTTTCAGAATGCCAGTTTGGATTGTGGACCAGACTTGTAGCCAACGAACTGCTTTCATTTGGGGATTTTACTACTGCTGCAAATGGCAGTTTAAAACTTGTCAGGGGTGTGATTTGTTTCAGTGTGGTCTATCTTGCCTCTCCCATCTTGATGCCACAAGAAAGTCAGATTTTGAGGGTGCGACAGAAAATAAAAAAAATAAAAATACACAAAACCTCATTTATGTCTGTTTTGTTGAATGACTAATAAGGTGTTACAACTAGATTTCATCATCAGGACTGATTTTAGTCAGTCTGAGATACACTATTGTTCAGCAGGGGAGGATGGACAAGTATCTATGTCATCACTAAGGCATGTTTGTATACAATATATACAGACAGGTTTTTGTGTGTGTGCGTGTGTGAGCATATATGAATGAGTTCATGCTCTACAGTATATGTGTGTGTGTGTGTGTGTGTGTGTGTGCTGGCAATGTGAGACTCATCTAAATGCTCCCCTGTGGCATTGATTGCATCCTAATAGAAAGGAAATCTAATTTAGAGGCCAAAGATGATAAGATGGTGGCACAAAATGTGGCAGGGATGAAAACTCAGATGCAATGTAAAGCTAAGAGGAGAAGAAATGAGGGAAAAAAGTGAAAAAGTAGAAAGGAGAAATGGAAGAGATGGGGTTTTTTTTGGCTCCAGGCGGGCAGGAGGAAAAAATGTAGAGGCCGGAAGGAGGCTCAACAATGGCCACCACATTAAAAGAGAGCATGGGAGTAGAAAAGTGGAAGAGACAGGATGTGCAGAATGTTGACAAAAACAAGCATCTGTCAGTGTGACAGGTGAACCACAGTGGGGAAAAAAGCATTTTATGCATTCCAGGTCCTCACCCCAAGGTTAAATAAATCGTATATTTCAGCAAACGGCCACGGTATCAGCTTTTGTCAAATATTCACACTTTAAGGTAACAATAAAACAAAATTTTTAAAAAGGATATGTTGGGAGATATTTAATATTATAGCCGCAAAGTGCTTTGTATGGGACAATATTTATTAATTATTCTTAGATCAGATAAGGTATTTCACGGAATGGTCTCGTGACCCCTCAAAGCAAAGACATGTCTTCATATGTAATAAAGTGGTCACACCACACATGAAGACATCTACTATGTGATGTCCACACTTTTAATATAAAGAAATTGTCTGTAACGTTTCTCAGTATAGCTTTTTTTTTTTTTTTTTTTCGTCTGTGAGGACATTTCCATGCTGCGCACATCAGGACTGAGTAGGAAGAAGCACAAAATGTGAGTAAGGAGAAACATCTTCAAACAGCAGCAACACTAAGAAGCACCGACAAAAGTTTCACAAGTGGATTCAACTGCTTAAAATTAACCAGATCAACTCATATATTCATGATGATGATCACGATTTACTCTTCTTGTGTACGTGAGCCTCCCATATCAAAAATGTGTGCTCCACCAACAGCAACCAAGCGCTCCCTGAACAGCTGCCGGAGTACGTGCCTGACTGTGCCAATCACAGCTACCACTGTCTACTTCACCACACAGCTCCATTTGAGTTTCCTGAATGCAGAACGAGCAAGTAACACTAGATAAAAGACAGATATACAACACACAACATGCCAAAGTACCATTGAAATAACATTGTTTTTCTTCTTCCTCTACCTCTGTGTGTGTGTATGTGCATGAGTGGGTGGTTAAGGTGGGGGAGAGCATAGACTGTTGGGTCATAAAGACTGCACTGTTCTGGTACTGATTCAGAAATCCACATGCAGGGGGGTGATAGGGATTCTTTAAGCTGATCATAGCTCTACACAACTCTCCCTCTATATAATGACTGAATTTGCAAAGTGAATTCTATAGCTCAAAGAGCCAGTTGGACAGGATAAATGCTTCTTAACCATGGATGTCCCTGTGCTGCTGCTGCTGTATAAGAAAGAAAAGATGAGAAGAAAAAAAATACATCGTCGATCTTAATCGTCTTCTAACACTGAATTATGTTGCATTTATTTTTGCATTGCAACTTGCATACATACGTTATGTATACATGGAAAAAAAAAAAAAAAAAAAAAAATTCAAGCCTAGCCTGATGTCTGGTTGAGTGGTTCAGTTTAGTTTTCACAAACGCACACACTACACCCCGGTATTCCCTCTGCATCTTTCTGCTGGTTGCATTTGTCATATGAGGGAATGCTACTCAGAGCAGCTGGAGACAGAAGACGACACAGGCCTCAGGCATGTCTATACTTTCTACTCACTCAGAGAGGCTATTTCAGAGAGCGGGACAGGGAAACTCTGCACTGTAGGAAATCAGAATGCAGGGGCGGAGGAGTAAGGAGGTGTGGAGGAAAAGCTAATTTTTATTTTAAATGTATTTTGACTGCTGGCTTCTGTCTGTGCCCTGTTCGTGCCCTGTTCGTGGGGGTTATAGGCATCAAAACAGCCACAAAACAGCCTACGGGCAAAGATGAAAGGAAAACGCATTCTCACACGTGGCATGGGATTTCATTTTGCAACGCTCAGGTTTATTACTCTTGCTGGGTGAATTGTGTGATGATTTTAAAGTTTCTCATTTTGTTTTTACATAAATGAACCAATTCACAACTGCCTTTGGGATCTATTCCTTTACCATACAAAATGAAACATCTTTTTCGGCTTTACTTCTTTTCTTTTTTTTTTTTTTTCCCTTTTGAATTCAAAAAATAAAGACAGACAAACAACAACATCAGTGAGCCACTTAAAGGGAGAAAGAGTGATGGTGGGTTTTACAAACCTGTCTAGTAGGATCACAGGGAGACTGGCTTTCAGTCTTGGTCAATCCGTGCTTGTCAGAGAAATCCCCAGGTGTTGAGACCTTTGTTCAACCCTGGTGCAACCACAGTGGTGTTATTGAAAAAAGATTCACAAAGCAAACAGTAAACACTTGTTGATCCATGTGCAGAAAGATTGGTGATCATATACTGGCTGTGGGAATGCGCCTGTGTGCCCTGGTACCCTGGCCTATTCTGCAGACCTGCTGTATTAAAACATTAAAGAAATATAATGATGAAGTGTGCCCTTAATTTTAAGTATGATTAGGGAAGAGGGAAGGGGAACACTTGCAGAGGATTTGAGTGGGTGTAGTGCTGCTGCTGCTGCTGCTGCTGCTTCATCTACTTGAGGGCTGATCACTGGCAGAGTATGATTGAAGTGGAATGACTGATAGTTTGATTTTACAAATACCTGAGGAGCTGAATAAAGCAGCACATCCAGTGGGCGTGGTGCCCTCCTGGATTGGTGCTGTTGGTTTATGTGATCAAGCTTCCCACAAGAGCAGCTGGCTGGGAGGTTTTTCATTATGGAGAGTGTAGTTGATTGCATTTTCTCCAGCACTCCCAGAAGTGTCTAAATGAAGCCACTATGTACTCATCGCCTCACAGCCAACACAAGACACTACCGCGAGTGTCCTTAAGTTTGGAATAGACATTTCAATTCAAAATTCCAATGGAATGAAAGTGGTTTGTTTTTAATATGGGAATACTTTTTTTTTTTTTTTTTTTTTTAATTGCTCTAAATGTTATTAACCATTTTGACCACAGGCATAGACTTTACTGTGGGTTCAATATTGGGAATATTATCCTATCATTCAAATTGAAATGGGCATCATTTGGTCCAGGCGAAAAGCATGAATATGTTGTAAAATAAGTACATGTAATATTTTACACTAGCGAGGTTTGGTGGGTGCTTCACATCAGTCTGATCTCCCCCAGCTGAGGATCAAATAATTGTTAAGTGAGTCACTTTAGAAATGGTATGGCACAAATTAAACTATTTGCCAAAAGGTCACAAACAAAAATTAGATTCTGTTGACTGTTTGGGGGGCCGCATGGTTGGTGTAGTGGTTAGCCCTCTTGCCTTTGCAGCAAGAGGTCCCGGGTTTCTTCTGCATGGAGTTTGCATGTTCTCCCTGTGTGTGCGTGGGTTCTCACCAGGTACTCCGGCTTCCTCCCACAGTCCAAAAACATGCAGATTTGGGGATAAGGTTCTAAATTGCCCATAGGTGTGAATGTGAGAGTGAATGGTTGTCTGTCTCTATGTGGCCCTGTGATGGACTGGCGCCTGTCCAGGGTGTACCCTGCCTCTCGCCCTATGTCAGCATGAGTTAGGCACCAGCGCCGCCCGCGACCTTCAGTGGAGAAAGCGGTAGAAAATTAGTGAGCGACTGTTTGGGGGTCATACATATATAACATTTCAAGTAGTTTGCAGAAAATCTTATTTAAGAATATTCTGAGAAACCAGGAATTTTATTTGAACTTAATAGTCACTTATACTGGTCACTTAAAGCCTTTACAGCTGCAAAATAATATGTAGGAACAAAATGCGTTCATTCATTCTGCAGCAGTGTACAAAGAATCAAATTGACGGACGGAAAATATCTGTCTTGAACAACTATGGACATTGAGATGCTGCCTGCGGTAAAAAGGTTTGTATAATAACAGAGGTGAACATGCTTTTTTACATGGAAAGTGGTTTTCTTTTGCTACAGTTTTAATCGTTCCCTGCTGCTCATCTTTCATTAAAATAACTGAAATAAGCCTTAGCTACAGGGATTTCTGGCAAAACACCTTAAATCAGCTGAATTTAATTAGACGAGTTTTAAATAAACCCTAATCTCCATAAATAAGTACATGTTTTATGGATGCCTCATTCATAATTTATCTTCTCTCCGACTCCAAGGGTGGAGGGAATACAAGTGCTGAGTAATCCTCATCAGGAATTAACAATGGGCTCATCTGATCTTGTTATTGACCCTATACAAAGCTCATTAGTTCCCCCTGGACACTTTCATTTCCGCTAAGTCATAGATAGTGTGAAAAACACGAGAGTGAAACAGGTGGACTAATGATAGGCGAACGGGATCAAACAGTGAGAAAGTAAATAAAATACGTGTCAACGTCATTAAAGCCATTTCAACATGAATGCATACTTGGCATTTTGAAGTGTGGAAGCAAAAAGCAATGTTGGAACTTAATGTATATCTTATTGAAAGCCTCACTAAGCACCTTCACACTAGCAAACTTCACACTGGCTGTGTCACAGCAAAAGGAGAACATGATCTTTCTTCACCGTTTCATCGTCTGTATCTGTCACGTATGTCACAAACACAATACATCCTGTACCAAAGTAAAAGCACTAGCCTTCCACTTTCCTGATTCAAAACACAACAAAGCTATTGTGAAATATGTGCAGCACCGACATCTGCTTCGCACTGCCCTGATATTTAGTTGAGAGTAGGATTCACAGTGTGGGAAAAAAAAGCATTTATTTTATCATTTTTTCAAAGGCAAACTAGGTAGCAGAGGCTGCACAGCAGCTCCGTGACAGGTGAGCAGGAGACGCACGCCCAGCGCGGATGACAGACGCGTATGATGCTGCAGTTCGCTGCTGCCACCACACACTGCACGCGCATGCACACGCACACATCTAGTGTGAAACCGGCCTCAGATGAAACACGAGCCGCCAACATCAGTGCCATTCACCCCGCGACTATGATACTGTCGGTACTTTGGGGTAGAAAAAAGCACGTGGATGTTAGGAAGCCTGTGTATGACTGAACATGCTAAAACGCTCCAAACACCAAATAAGTGTTTGTTTGAAAGTTTGTTTTTATTTAAAGACATACTTCCTGGACTGACAGATGAAATGTCACACCTTGATACGTCAGGGTTGTTAACATCTCCAGTGGGTGAGGGAAGTCACAGAGCTCTAGAAAGTTAGATTTGTTTAATCGATGTAATAACCTACATTATTTTATTTTATTTTAAGGCAAACAGACTTAAGTAGCAATTAAAAAAAAAAGGTTCCAAACTGCCACAAAAATCAGCTGCTGTAGATCATTGCTATTAAAAGGAAGAGGCCGAGTGCCTCTGTCACTATGGCAACATAGCTTTGGAAAATTTCTTGTTAGCAGAGCTATTTTTCAACCTAGCAGTGAAGTGGGCAAATGCAGTTTGAAGTGGTGCCTACATGTCAAGTGCTTATTACCTGAGTGAATGAACAGACCTTTGGCATGTCAGAAATATCAAAAGAGCAAAGCATTCTGGGTCATGACACCAATGAGTCCATCTCATTTTCCTGTGATGGAGAACAGATCCATATTAGCACCGACATTAAATTGTGTGGTTCTGTCAATAATCAAGTGTGGGAAATAACCCAGTTTAAGTCATGTGGACTGGTGCCAGGCTATGGGCTGGGCCAACTAAACCAACTACAAATTTTACCTTTACAACTTACAATTTTTTTTTTTTCCTTTTACATACACTGTAACAGAGAATTCCTTTGTTAGACATTTTAATATAATCATTTTTTTTTTACGTGAGTCACTACTTCACTGTGACTATCAGCAGCATCTCCTCAATATTTTTTACTCTTTCACACAAAGCAGCCAATAATCTGTGAACACAGTAACGTGAGGGAACTCTTGTTGCTTTTCAACGCATCATACAGTTGAAACAGAAACCAAAACCCGAGGAATCACAACAACTTACTTAAGGTTGTTACAGCGGGTCTGTTAATTCAGCTGCTCGTGGACTGAACTCTGTATCCCTGCTGTCCCTTGAAAGAAAACCCACTAATTTGGACAATAATAAAATATATCCACTGTTCAACATCAAGCCTCATAATTTCCTGTTATTTTTACCAAAAGCACGTTACTTAACAATTTAAGTCAGTAGCCTGAACAATATTTCAACAAGACTGTTTTATGGATAAAGTTGTTTTGGTTTGTACAGTGGGATTTAATGCAACTGTGTTTGACTTCGACAATGCAAATGCTGTTTTAACAAAACTGCACCGATGATGTATGTGTGAGAGAGAGATGGAGAGAGAGAGAGAGAAAGATAAGTATTGATTTCTGTGTTGTTCAAGGTAGATTTATATATTTATTACTATCAACTCTGTGGAGGGCGAAATAAAATCAGCCATTATAAAAAAGAAATCATGTGGCAGTGGCTCCAAACAAATCAACACATGGGCCATGACAAGTGCAGAAATACTTTGAGCTCATCATGAAACTGCAGTGAATACTTGCAGTTTCAACTTCTGTCCTCTGGTTGGTGCTACAGACTACGACTATACACCAGCACACCCAGACCCAGGCCTTATAGTTCGAGGTAGGTGAACCTGCAGAGCGATCACTGGCTCTCCTCTTACGGTGAGCTGACCAGTTGGAGGCGGATTCAGGGATTTAACAATGATCAAGCCTTAAGTGTCGATGAGACACAACTCTGTGTCCAGATCTTGTTTGTGATGGATGAACCTGCACAGCATTCACTGCTCCTCTTCTCATTGTGAGCTTGCAGTTTAGAGTTAAATTTAGTCAAAGGTCTGGCAATGATTCAACCTTCTCTTAACCTGTGATGAGACATGACTGTGTGCCAGGCTCTAACAGTTTGAGGTGAATGAACCTGCAGAGTGATCTTTTGTTGGACATTTATTTGGTTTGGACTTTGTTGTTCTTTGTGTTTTGATCAGTCTTGGGTTTTTAGTTTGTGGTTTCATCTGGTTTTCTGTTTTTCTTGTATCCTGTTAGTTTCCCAATTCATTTTTTTTAGCTCTTCTGAAAGCCTTGTCTATAGGTTTTTTTTGTTTGTTTTTTTTTTTACTGTGTCCTTTCACTGTTAACCAATGAGAATAACATTATCTCATCATCAGTCACTGACCTTCCCGCTGATTTACTGTAATTAAGCTGGTAATTATACAAATGTGTTTATTAAGGAATTGAACAATTTACACGTGGGAATGGCAAAGAGAGAAAATAAAACGAGGAAAGTCTGCCTTCATGTTTGTGCATCTCTTCCTAACCGGTCTTGAAAATCACTACCTCATTATGCCAGAGTGCTGACAATTCCCCCTTCATTATTCTCCTACTGTTATGAGCCAAGCATGGTTGTAATTGGAGATGCACTGTTGACTAGTATCATGGTGCTTGAATTTTCCTCATTGTTTAAGATAATGAGGAAGATTCTATATTTCTATGACTTGTGGGCACATTATCAATCTGTATTTTTTTCTTTATTAATTAAACCACTGTATATTTGGAACAAAGAAGAGCTGCATGAGGAGATTGCTGTTGCATTTTCTTTTTGTTTGTTTTGTTTGTTTTTGTTTTTGCAAAACTTTGAAATTTTCAGTAGGGTTTAGATGTGAATGTGCGTTGAAGATTTTAATCTTCGTATGGTGCACCATAATGTCTTTATAGACTCATGAAAACCTGGGTTATAGCATTTTCCCTAAAGAAATACCAGCAAGGACTGAGCTTAGGGTGCATTGGCTACAGACAGTAAGCCAGCCCCATGCTGACAAATTCAACTAACAGGGCAAGAATACAGTATATATCCTTTCACCTGTCAATCTATTCATCCTTGGTCTAATGTCTTCAAGGACAGAGAAGGGTGGAAGGGTCCGAGGCCGACAGGCTGGGGGGGGTTTGTGAGGGTTAACCCTGTTGCTTTGATGTTATATACTAGTTTGGCACAGTAAAACAAGGGGTTGGCAAGAAATTGAGTGGACTAATCTAAAAGAGATGCCCTGTCTGACCTTGCTACATAAAGTATCAGAAAATAACAAAAGAAAGGTAAAAATAGAAAAACTGTGATTGGTCTAATTTAGAGGGGGGAGAGGGAAATTTTAGAGCAGGGATACTACTTCATATAGAGCACATACAGTATATGTAAATTAAAACATGCTTAAATGAGGGAGCTTTCAAATCTGTCTGTTTAAACGGCCTGCTGAACCTACAGGTGATGACTGCAAACCACACACCACCTTAGGGAGGAATTCTAGTAAACAGTTGATATATTTTAAATTGAAATGGGGACTCGCTTAGTCCCAAATGATCGCTGCAATGAATAGTGCAGTCCTGATATTCAGTGCATAAGCTCCCCTTATTAAAAAAGCAACAAAGGAAACATTGCTGCCGGACACCTGGGTAATTGCAAGCAGCTGTCATACTGAAGAGTGTATAGCTGTCAGTGTGTGATGAGTCAGACTCTGCACAGTGATAAAAGTGACAAAGCTAATTGTTGTCATGCAACAGCACACTCAAAGAAACTACGGAGACCTCGGAGCCTATTTTCTCTCTCCCCCCGTTCCTTTTTCAATAGAACTCCTCTCAATGTTGTTAAAAGACCTGAGGGAAACATTTGTGTGACACAGTGGAGAAAAAAACAAGTCAACATTATAGTAACTTATGAATACTGGTTGGTGTAATGTATTAGTTACAGTTTAGTTTTGGTAGAACATATGCTATATGTTAAAATAAATAAATACAGTGGCCCAGAGAGCCCAAAACACGGCAACAGTGAATAGATAAAACATGCAAATGGCATCACCAATTGAGAAACAGGATTAGTATAGTCAACATGACATTACCATTACATTAGCTATACATTATAGTTAGAATAGCTTCAAAAGCTGTAGTAGCAACCATGGTTTATTTTGTTGAATTACACTTTAGATAACTTTGATGAATAGACAATCACGGGGAGCAATTACTTTCTTCCTTTTACGCAAAACCTTCTTTTGATTTGCATTTGATTTGCCTTGTTGGGCACCTTGTGAAGAAACACTTGCAGGTCAGGGCAACAGGACAAAGTTTGATTAATCGCTGTGGGAAATCTGGTCGAGAACACAAGTGATTAATGACCTGTTGGCACTTAATTTAATCAAGGTTCTATATACAAAGACAGAGTTGGCACTACTTTTTTTTACTTTTTTTTTGCAGGACATGGTCCACGGGTACTCCTGACTTTATGAAAGTGATCAAAAGAAGATCTCATTCAAGAATGACTTGAGAAAAATCATATTGTAAGAAGATTTACAGTAAAAGAACAGAAATACAACCAACTAAGATCAATTTTAGAGTCTGTACTGTCACAATATTTAAAAACACTGATTACAAACCCCCAACACATTGTATGTCTATAATGGTGATACTGCATTATTTAGTCAGTTAACTGCTTTTTGTTTTGAAGCTCTAC